>CM046804.1:8048857-8068837 GCA_025617405.1 Perca schrenkii
ACCATAACTGCTATAAAATTGAATAAAACACCCCAAATTGTATGAAATTTGTGAATATTAATTTACTTGCGAAGAGCATTGAAGGGAACAATGCATATTGTTTTTGGTTAATTTGGTTGAAAGAAACCCATATTTCTTATAAGAAACTTTGAAAACACGACACATTTAACACGAAGACAACACAAGTGTTAGATGCCTTTTTACTGGCTGGTGTAAGATTAGAGTAACTAGTCAATAACTGCCACACATAGGCTAATAATAGATGAATGTAGATTTCATGTGATTTTAAATGTATTATTAAATAATGAAATACTTTATATAACCTTAAATAGCTAACTTTAGCCTAATCTGACAAGCTACAGGCAAACAATGTATTCATAAAGTGCCTCGTTCTTCTGGCAGTTATTACAGCTCTCGTGCTTTTATTTTGACACGTTAATGTTACTTCCTGTCCAGAGCGCATGGATTTTAGTCAACTTTTGACTTAACACGTAAAACCAAAATAACATTATAAACGAGACCTGTGTTCCATCAGATTTTCAATGATTATGCACATTATAAAAATGAGCCCATATTCTTGCTCTTGGGTTACAACGGAAAAATGAATAACAAAAAAACAACAGTTGAAAAACGAGCAGTTTTCCAGTTAATTTTTAATTTGGATGGACATTGGAAAAACGAGAAAACGGAGCTCATAATTTTGTTTTTCCATTTTTGGTTTGAAACCAAAAACGAAAAATCAACCCGTTTTTTTGTTTTTTCGTTTTTGGTTTAAAACGAAAAACGGATTATACTTTAGTACCCTGACCACAAAAGACCTCTCATTCGTACCAAATGTACGGTGTTCATTTTAGGACATCCTCAGATCTCAGACTCAGGTGTCAGACTCAAACGAAACGGCCTCAGCGTCAGAAAAACCTCTGTCATTCTCAGACAAAACGGCGTCAGCGTCAGAAAAACCTCTGTCATTCTCAGACAAAACGGCGTCAGCGTCAGAAAAACCTCTGTCATTCTCAGACAAAACGGCCTCAGCATCAGAAAAAACTTTTTCATCCTCAGACTAAACGGCATCATCCTAAACGGCATCATCCTAGACGGCATCATCCTAAACGGCCTCAGACTAAACGGCATCAGAAAAACCTCTGTCATCCTAAACGGCCTCAGACTAAACGGCATCAGAAAAACCTCTGTCATCCTAAACGGCCTCAGACTAAACGGCATCAGACTAAACGACATCAGAAAAACCGGCGTCAGAAAAACCTCTGTCATCCTAAACGGCCTCAGACTAAACGCCATCAGAAAAACCGGCGTCATCCTAAACGGCATCATCCTAAACGGCCTCAGACTAAACGGCATCAGAAAAACCGGCGTCATCCTAAACGGCCTCAGACTAAACGGCATCAGAAAAACCGGCGTCATCCTCAAAAAAAACGGCAGTGGTGTTTCTGTTAAGTGGTACAGCAAGCAAACTTATTCGTCGGGTAGCTAGCTCAGAGTGATAGAGAAAGAGCTAGCTAAAGCAAACCCATGTTTAGACCTCCAGTTGCCATGGATACTACAAACAAACTCATTTGAAGAATCATAACATGTCTTCAACACGCGACGTGACTATCTGAATGCTGCATGCATTGCAGTCTATATACACAACGAAATTAGTTTAATTATTAGAGCTTCAACAACTGTTCCGCCAGTACAACGGTAATATGCTTGCACCCTTGGATAATAAAAAAAACAAAAACAAAGCTTTGTTAGAAATTGAAGTAATGCAATTGACATTTTTATGAACATTTAAAATGAATGCCTCCACTTGTAGCTAACCTAACTTCACTAGCTAGTCAAACATAAACTAGCAGAAGGTCTATATAGTACACAACATATTTGTTCTATGGTGCTAAAAAAAAGTCTCATAAGTATTTGCAACTTGTAAAACACAATTCACAAGTGAATGCAGAGTGATTTGTATTTGTAAAATACTTGTAAAACACAAGTCATAAATGAATGCAAAGCGATTTGTATCCACAAATGCGTATCTGTGTCTGTGCATCTAGTCCTTTAGACTGGTATGGAAGGAAATCTACTACTCTGTGCATTATGTATACACACTTTATATTTCCATTTCATTGACTATGAATAAAGTGCTTTATTTCTAAGCAGGGTTTGGTCATTTTTTAAGTGAAGTAGTAAGGCTCTAATTGTGATATGTAACATGTTTTTTTTCACAAAGATTGTAATTGCACTGTTTATACAGGTGTTATGTCTGATTTAATGCATGTAGAAGGGTCAAACAAGTCCATTTCACATCCTAATATGAAAATGTAATCCTTTAAGACAGGTAATAGTGAAAGTAAGCAACATAAAACATTTTGTTAACAGTTAAACTTTATTGTTTTGACAGATGACAATATTAATAAAACAAAAATATTTTGAAAGGGTATTAAATCTAATCTGCAGCTTGAAAAATATTTCACAGCATAAATATTACAGATGGATAAAAACTTCAAGTGAAAATCTCTAAGTTACTTTGTGAAACAAGAGTCCCTTTCACACAGCCTGATCAATGTCTATGGACAGTACAGTCCTTACAGTAGCTGTTGATACTTTAGTTACTGAGCAGTAGAAGTATGACACCTGTCGAGCAATAACTTCCTCCTGATGGTTTCTCATACTTTGAGGAGAGGGTCCAAGTATACCTCATCAGTGGTCAGTCAGATCTGTAAAACATGGCAGATTCAAGTGTTATATTAAACAAGGCTATCATTTTTTTAATCTCGGTGTACAACTGTACATTTAGTCTTGAATAAAGGAGCAGTGTTGTAAAGATAATGGGTATATGCTCAGTCTAGGTGCTAGTTCTGAGTTTATCACCAGGTTCACTTAGGTGTGTCGGCCAGAACACTTTATGAGTATGAAATGAAGAGCTGAGAGATGGTTCTTATTCTGTTTATTTCTTCCTCTTTCTTGTGAGTTGTTAGTGTATGTGTGGTTTCTATAAAGAGAAAAACAAAATACATAACATATGTATATACACTCATTCCTCCTTAAGCAGTAATATATATATACCAAACATAATATAAACATTAGTCAGAATATGGCTATATATCTCTTAAACTCCAATAATGTAAGCAGAGAAAAAGGATTCAAACGCTTATTATATGGGATTCTCTCAGACGTTTTCGCCCATCCATTAAGTTACCGCTAATGTAGACAACACTTCCTGTTATCTGTGATATGCTTTAAAGCTAACAAAACGGCTGGATGCTTTTATTTTGACACCCCCCGGAACGGATGCTATGTTCCGTTCGAGTTAGCAAAGCCTCGCTAGAGAAGCCGCGATAGTTGTACAGAAAACAATATTTAACACCACTTATACTCAACCAAAAATTACTGAACAACCCTAAAAAGTAGTAAAAGTAAAAAATTGTCATCTGATTCGCAGCTTCCGATTCGACAGTTAATGGGAAATTTAAGGGGAACTTAAAACTGTCCGATTCTGCAGGGAAACATAATAAGTGTGTTTTATACATACCCAGTAAGCACACATACGTCGGCACGACGTATGCAATTGATCGCTTCGTCTGCAATTGATCGCGGGTCATAAAGAAGAATAATGAAGCATCGTTTATTGAGCGTCTGGACGTCTTATTATGATCGCAATCTATACATCGCAGCGACGTATTAACTATGTCGGTGAGATGTATTAACGGTTCCTCAGTTGTTCGCGGGTCATAATGAAGCATCGTTTATTGAGCGTCTGGACGTCTTATTATGATCACAATCTATACATCGCAGCGACGTATTAACTATGTCGGTGAGATGTATTAACGGTTCCTCAGTTGTTCGCGGGTCATTTGGAAGCATCGTTTATTGAGCGTCTGGACGTCTTTACTGTACAGTCACACACACACTGTTGATGTGATGGACAGTGAATCTGAATTCTGCCCAGCAACATATTCGCGCCACAGTCGATAAAGGAAGGATGCAATTGTGTTGCAGAGCTACAGGTTGTCTGCACACCATGACCTGACCTCTCTGACACAACTCTAACTAACCCTGATTTTATTTTCTATGTTGACAGCTCTGCTTCCAGTCTAAAGGAAAAAAAAACAGGACAACCCAATAGAGGTGAGGTTATTTGTGCAATGAATATCCCATGCAGCTAAATGTGCTTACCAGCCACATCCGGCCCGGTACTACCTTATTTTTTAACCTGGTGCAAAGAAGCTTTTTTGGGCCTAAATGTTACAAAGACAAAGGAAATGTGCATTGATTTTAGACGTCACCATCCAACTCTTGAAAAAACGATTATAGATGGAAAAGAGGTTGAATTTGTTGAGTCGTACAAGCATTTGGGAATCATTATTGATGATTCTGTCTGAGAAAGTTAGCTAAGTTTCAAGTGGACAGATCCCTGATGACATTGTTTTATAAATCTTTTATTGAGTCCATTTTTACTTTTTCATGTATTTGCTGGTATGCTTCTCTTAGTTTAAAACAGAAGAACACATTAGCAATGGTAAATAAAGTTAGCAGCAAAATTATCGGGATTCAACAGGTAAAACTAAATGTACTACAATAGACATGTACTGAAAAAGGCGGAATCCATCATGTCTTGTAGTTCTCACCCCCTGCATGCAGAATTTAAGATGTTGCCTTCTGGTTCCCACTTTAATCAGCCATTAGAGTTGAGCCGGATACTCGGCTGAAACGAGTATCCGGTACGGATAAAGCACTTTTGCCGAGTACGAGTATTATACGAGTAATACGAGTCAATATCTGTGCTCGGATTGAATAAAAATCCTCATTGGGTAGCTGACTGTGTCTGCGTTCTGTGATTGGCTAGTCACACAGCGCCCCTCCCCTACACACATACAGGTGTATTGTGTTGCTGTGTCCCGCGCCGCTCTGCTCACTTACAGAACGCTGAGAAGAGAACAGCTCTCTCTGTCTCTCCCGCAGTCACTCAGGTTCGCGGGTCTTTTCCGTTAACGTTAGGGTTTCTTCAGCTTCAGGTTTGTTTTTTACTTCGGTTTGTAGTTACTTATAAACCAGTAGAGTTCTGGTAAACGTGGGGTTTGTTCAGCCGTGGTGCTCAGAATGCGTTTTCTATTTTGCAATAAATATAACAATTTCTGATCTACCCATATCAATTGCATGCTTAAAATAACAGGCTACCGGTTAAAGCCATACTGTCTATGGTTAAAGCCCTGCCCATTTCAAGACAACCCGACCCACTTCCGGGTTAAATCCCGCCCACTTCCGGGTTAGGCCCCACCCAGTCCGAGTACAGATACAGATAATTCATATGGTAAACAGATACAGATAATGCTGTACTCGCTCATCCCTATCAGCCATACGTCAAAACAAATAGATATAAATTTTCCTTTGTACCCTCTGCTATCTCTTTGATAAATTCTGAAAAAAGAGGTAACATCCGCACTGAACTGAAATTTGAATTTAAATGTTAGTGGTATTAATATATCAATTTGTCGGATGTGTATTGTAAATTTTAATCACGTTGAATGTTTTTGTTGTCATTTATTGTTTGGGTACTACTTTTGCTACTGCAGAAAAATTAATTGCCCCTTGGGGACAAATAAATGTCATGAACTTGAATCCTGTACAATTACAGTGTAATTATCCAACTCTTAACTTTTAGGTAACAGAGCCATTTGAACTAGTTGGATGGACTTCATGAAGCTGACTGTAACTGAGGGTGGTTATCAATACATTTGTGTAATGGTTGATTATTTCACAAGGTGGGCAGAGGCCTACCCTCTGAAGAATAAATCAGCAGAGGAGGTGACCAATTGTATTCTGGATTTTATATATAAATGCGGTGTACCTCAGAGACTGCTTACAGACCAGGGGACAAAGTTTAAAAACCAGGTAGAAATGACAAACATTGCTTATTTCTTACTGAGCCGTACTGTAAATGCTGACCAGTGTTCTGCAAAATTGAATGTAAGGTGAACGCCAGGCTCTGTAAAGCCCTTGGCATTCAACGGAGCTTCAGTTCCCCATACCATCCTCAAACCACTGACTTGGTTGAGAAGCTTAATGGCACCATCCAGAGGTACATTGCATTGTTAAATTGGCCAATATACACCTACCCAGCATGAATACTATAGACCAGGCGTCGGCAACCTTAGGCACGCGTGCCACCATGGGCACGCAGGACCTTAACCAATGGCACGCTGGCAATATGTGTGCAAGAGAGTTATTGATGTGTTGAAATCATAGTTGAAATGCTGAAGCACTCTCTCATCCGCATGCTTTACAACGTTCACAGTTGCACTGACCTGTTATTTACGGTTGTTTGACTGACTCATATCTCTGACTGGGAACAATACAAAGAGGATTACCAACGGCCGCTGGGGCAGATGAACTAACGCTAGTCTCGTTACTGTAAGTAGGCTACATTAAAACCTTTGTGAGTTAAAAGTCTTTACTTATCAATGCACTCACCTGTGTAGACTGGCATCAACATGTAGAAAGCGATATTTCAATCTGCTCTGTCTGCTCAGTTCACTCTTGTCCACCGCGCTGTTTTACGCAAACACAGCTCTACTCTGCAAATAGCGAATTTTTACAAAACAAGCTAAAAGAAAAACTGTCGGTTTGTAGTCTGTTTATCTTAGTTTGCAGGAAATCTTGAAATTTGGACAAATTCGTATAAACTTAAGCTGTCTGAAGAAACCCAGGGTGGCCGCGGGTCCTTAAAAAGTCTTAAATCACTTTCCCTAAAAATAAGGCCTTAAAAAGTATTAAATTGTCTTAAATTCAGATTGGATAGGTCTTAAATATGTTTGTGTCATGTCACCGCGAAAATGCAAGCAATCTGTTCTGCCAGCCAGGTCGAATATGTTTTACCCAAGGTAACGTAACCCCATTTGTACATGACCTATCCCCTGACCAATCGGCTATCCTAACCTTAACCTTAACCGAGGTCAAATGCCTAACCCCGACCAATCGAGCTGCTTCGTGGGCGGGTCTTGGCGTGGCCATAGTCAGTGGGATTTGCAATTTCGCCGCATACAGGTAATACAGCAATGGTTAATAGCCACCTAGAAACATGGGGAAATGGAAGTTCAATTAAAAATTGCTTGAAAAGAACGAGTATTATTGGTTAAGGTCGGTGCCTGGGAATGTTTATGAAGCGAACTGCGTAATGTGTCGGAAGAATTTCAAACTTGGTAAACTACGTACTACGTAAAGGCTCGCCAGCAGCCCGTACCGCTAGCAACGATGTCAACGCTACAACGCTGGATGTTAGGATGGAAAATCCACAGCCAACAATGCCAGCCGACCTCCGAGCAATTTGTGGCTCTACGCCAACACTCCGAGCAGAGGTAATTTGGGTGCTGAAGACATGTCACAATTCCTACAGGTCTAATGACGGGATTGAAGAAGTGTTCAAAGCAATGTTTCCAGATTCGGGGCTTGTACAGTCATTTACCTGTGGAAAGGACAAGACCAGATACGTTACGCTAAATTTGGACTGGCGCCATATATAAAAAAATAACTCATCACCTAAGTCCAAAAATGCGGTGCGTTTGTAATTATGTTCGACAAGACACTGAACCAGACAACCAAAAGCAAACAACTGGAGTTGCATGTGCGTTATTGGTTAAATGACAAGTGGTGCTCATAAGTTTATGAACCCATGATACGTTGACTAAAAAGAGGAATACAAAAATCATCTTTTGGAAATTGATCTTAATTCCTTAATTAAAAAAAGTAGGAAGAGTCCAACCTTTAAGGACACCAATTTTCTTTGTGAATAAATAATGTATCGTAAATAAATAAATGTTCTTAAAATACAGGGGGCATAAGTAAGTACACCCCTAAGTTAAATTCCCATAGAGGCAGGCAGATTTCTATTTTTAAAGGCCAGTTATTTCATGGATCCAGGATACTATGCATCCTGATAAAGTTCCCTTGGCCTTTGGAATTAAAATAGCCCCACATCATCACATACCCTTCACCATACCTAGAGATTGGCATGGGGTACTTTCCATAAAATCATTTCTCAATGTAAATCAAACCAGCTATGAGGCTAGCTGAAAGGAAACCATGCCAATCTCTAGGTATGGTGAAGGGTATGTGATGATGTGGGGCTATTTTTATGAGCAGCACTGTATACTATTTATACATATTTGCAGGTAAACAGCAGATTCTAATACCATTCTAAAACTCAATTTGGCTCTTTTTAATTCATTCATTTTAATTTGTCTAATTAACGTGTAGTGCCTTATCCATAGTTGTTATTCACTTGACAAATCAGTAAAGCTTAATTATATGATACACAACATACAAGAGGTTAGTTAATAAATATATTTATGGCACACTTGCTGAAGTAGATCCTGGGCAGTTGCATGGCCCATGAACTGCTCCATATAATCTTGACTGGACGTGGTCATTTAACCAATAACGCACATGCAAGTCCAGTTGTTTGCTTTTGGTTGTCTGGTTCAGTGTCTCGTTGAACATAATTACAAACGCACCGCATTCAAGTCTTAAATTTCATTTAGAAGTGGTCTTAAAAAGTCTTAAATTTAACTTGTTTATACCTGTAGCCACCCTGAAACCATCCTCTCCGCTGGAGCGGTAAACATGGACGCATTATAATACCAAAACAAATACATGTGGCTACCACCAATCAGGACACTGCATACTAAAACCATGTTTCCATAATCATAATAATAATATACAATAATTAGAATTAAAAGGTCCTGATTATGAGAAATAAATGTTATCAAATGTTGCTATGGAATAAAATTACAGATTCCCTGGATATTACATTTTGATGTGATGTCATAATTAAACTTAATGTTGACATGGCACACTAATAAACAAGAAATTTTGAAAAGGGCACTTCATATCAAAAAGGTTGCCGACCCCTGCTATAGACTAAATTAGTGACATAAAAATGCCTGCTGTTATGTTATTTAATGCAAACATGTTCAGGTCTCTCAACAAACTGGCCAGGAATTTGCCAACCCAATGGGACTAATTCCTCCAACCAATTATGTTATATGTTGTATGTCCGTATTATTTACTGTTTGGAAAGGAGGCCAGATACTCATCTGAGGTTCCAGAAGAGTATGAGGTAAGTTGCTGTATTTGTTTTGGAGTAAGTGGTCATAATTACTTGGATAAAGAGTTCCAAATATAACATTACTTGGTATTTTGGTACCTTAGGTGACAACATAAAAAGCAGAGGGACTCGGAGGTGTTTAAAAAGTATTATAATGCTATATATTCTTTTAAATGACTGACATGATCTTTATTTCCAGTTCTCGAACATGAATGGAATTTAAGAATAGGGGAGATTCTGTTGGCAAAGTTGGGCCCCTACAAGCTTTTTACAACCGATTTTATGAACCTGGCTCCTGGGAGGGAATTGAAGAGTGAGGTAAGTCTTGTTTTATAAGCTGCATTAAGATATTTACTCTTTGATATTCACATTAATATTGTTTTTGTGTAGATTGTAAATACTTATCTGCTGTGGTTGGCAAAGCGGGTAACAGAACAGAAAATCACAGTGATTGACACTTTCCAAATGACAGCAACCTGGAATGGTACATCAAAGGGGATGAAAACGGTAAGGATAATAGGTGTTTGGTACAATTATAACATCTAAAAAACTAATGATTACTTGCAGCTTGATGTTACTCAGTAGGTGTGTTAATTGGGGCTGTCTGCAAGGACAGGCATTGGACCCTCGTAAGTGAACTTTAATCAATGCAATTCAACTATTGAGAATGAGGAGGTGTCGTCACGGCACAGCGCCCCGCCCCCAGAGATCCCCCTTCCACCATTTTGAACTGCTCCTGTTCATTGTTTGTGTTGGTTGCGGAGGTCTTTGTTGCAAGTTGTTGTTTGTAGATTCTAGATAATTTTAGTATGCCTGGAACACACTGCTGTGTAAAAAACTGCTTCAGTTCCACACACAAATTTCATGGAAAGCGTAGGAACCATGTGTTACAGTTACTTACTTACTTTGTATCCCTATGTAGAGGTGTGTGCAGTAAACTTGGCACCCTGTTGGTTCTTGAACTGCTTCCTGCTTCTTACAGTGCAGACGCTCTACTGCTTGCTCCTGCTTCTGCTTGCATATTTCTGCTGATAATCTTGCTTTTCCTCTGAGAGAAACTATGAGCAGCGGCTCTTGGATACTTATAAATCACTGGACTATACATTTTTTGTAGACATAGTAGGCTATTGTCATATTTGAACATTTTTCTGCGTGACCGAGGCCTACCAATAGCTCAAGCCTGTCCTAAAGTGACTGTAGCTAAAGCTAATTAGCAGCAAGATGCCACCCTTCTCCATAGAGGACTACTACAAACTCCTGCAGAAGATTGCAGTTCTGGAAACCAAAATTTACCGGTTAGAAGTAAACCTGGAAGTGAACGGATCATGTGGAAATGACACCACTTTACCAGTGACCCAAAACAATGGACAAAAAGCATGCTAACATACGGCTAACTAGCACCAGCAAGACCACAAAGAAACAAGAGGGCTCTGGAACGGATAATAAATCAACAAGTGGCAGTCCTCCCTGGAACTCTTTTGGTGCAAAGCCTAAGAGTAAATCATTTTCCTGGGAAATGGGAGGACGACTAACGGGCAGGACACAGCGCCCTGAGATTTGTGATATGACCGGCTGGCCTGCATTACCACCCAGGCAGAGTGCCTCTTCAACCCCTGTACTTAGTAGGACACAGCCGTGGACAGCTGCAAAAGGGAAAATCAGCAACAAAATGCCTCCCCAACAACTGAGTGTGCAGGTGGAGAACAGATTTGCTCCTCTGCTACAGGACCCTGGACATGACCTGGATTACGTCTCATCGTCACACAGCAGGGTAAGGACTGAGAGCAATTCTAAAAGTAAAAAGCTACAGGGAAAGCTAACGACTGGGCCCCAAACTCTGATTGTGGGTGACTCTGCTGTGAAAGATATAAAAAGCAGTAAAAAACACCAAAATACTCTGTTTTCCCAAAGACATGGTGTCTGACTTGGCCCAAAGAATCCCAGATATCGTAGCAGCACACCCAACTGTGAAGAACATTGTACTGCACATAGGGTCAAATGATGTTGTAAAGCAAGAGTCTGAAGTGCTGAATCGTGACTTTATGAATCTGCTGAACGCAGTCAGCTCCGTAAACGCAAAGGTGTTTATCAGTGGCCCTATACCGCCAGTCAGAGGAGGAGCTGAGAGATTCAGCAGACTGTTGGCACTGAACAGATGGCTTTCAAATGCATGTACCAACCATTCTCTGCAGTTCATTGACAATTTTAACATTTTCTGGGGCTGCAGACATCTTTTTAAAGCAGATGGACTATTCCTTAACAAGCCAGGAGTAAAGCTGTTCACCTCTAGCCTACTTTACTTTCTGCGCCACACATCTGCTCCCTTGGCCAAGGACACGAGACAAGATGTACCAAAACAAGAGGAAGACACAACAACAAAGTGCGGCAGTGAGCCACCACAGCCCCCACCTGAGCAAAGATTTGACCATGGGAGACCAAAGAGCAGAGATGAGAAATCTCAACCCCCCCCCCTTCTCACCCGTGCAACACTCCTCAAGCCCCTGTGACAACCACGACAGCTATGAGGACCTCTTTAAGGATATGTCGATCTCCCCTCTTTCCCACATCCCCATGTTGGAGTTCACTGACCAGATGAAGCAGCTGGTAAATGCTGGAACCAAGTATGCCCCCCCCCCTTCCTTCTCCCATCGTACAACGCCAGGCACCTCTGCCCCCTTCAAGGACGGCAGCTAACTCCTTCTCCCCAAACTGATAAGGATGCTTGTGTGCAAAATGCAGTAAGCATTAACTGATATGGGCCGGGTCCAGGCTGCATGCATAGTAGCACTCATGACTCTTTCCAAGACAATCCTGGGCCCTGCGTATTAGGTTCTTCCACAATTTATGTTGTGATAGGTAATAGAAAAAAGAATGGCAAATAAGCACGTAACTGCAAACTTTGAAAATTTAGCATCCATTCCTCGTCAGCCACAGTCTGTCCCAAAAAAATGAAAAACGCACTAACATTAGCCCTACTAAACGTTAGGTCTTTGGCGGGAAAATCATTTTTAATCAATGATTTTATTATCAAGAACAATCTTGATTTTATGTTTTTAACTGAAACCTGGTTGGACCATAATAACAGTGCTGCTGTTCTCATTGAGTCAGCCCCCCTAACTTTAGTTTTATGAGTGAGAATAGAGTGAATAAGAAAGGAGGTGGAGTCGCCATTTTGTTTAATGACTCATTCCAATGTACGCAAATATCTTACGGAAATTTTGCTTCTTTTGAATATGTGGCTCTTCAGCTAAGATCCTCCCCTCAAGCTCTACTTCTAAATATCTACAGGCCACCTAAATACTGTGCATCCTTCTTTGACAATTTTAATGAACTGCTGTCTATAATCTGTATTAACTTTGACCGTGTAATTATTGCTGGTGATTTTAACATTCATGTTGACAACCCCCCAGGACCGAGGGACCAAAGAACTGTGTTGTGTTTTTTGAAAGCTATGGACTGACTCAGCATGTGACACAGCCCACGCACAATAAGGGGCACACTCTGGACTTGATTATCTCCAAGGGTCTGAACATTCCCAAGGTTGTGGTGACTGATGTTGCTCTCTCTGATCATTCCTGTGTTTTCTTTAACGGCACTATCTCTGTGCCCAAAAGTGTTCAAACAAAGTTAATCAGAAAACGGTATATTACTGAAAACACCAGTGAATCATTCATTCAGCTTTTCTCCTCTACACCCACCCTCACTGGGGCCTCAGTCACTGAGCTTGTAGATAATTTCAACTGTAAAATTACAACTGTTATTGATGCTATTGCTCCCACTAAGGTCAAAGCTGTCTCTGGTAAGAAAAGATCTCCATGGAGAAATTTTATAGGTGTGAGAACAGAAAAAAGAGAGTGTCGAAAAGCTGAACGCAGTTGGCGAAAATCTAATCTCCAGGTCCATTATAACACTTATAAAGAGAGACTTCGCATTTATAATCTGGAACTAAGAAATGCAAGACGGTCCTTTTTCTCTGACATTATCGCCAGAAACAATAATAATTCACGTGCTTTGTTTGCTACTGTTGATAGATTAACTAACCCTCCAGTACCGGTAGCATCTGAACTGTTGTCTACCAAGGCTTGCAACGACTTTGCCTCCTTCTTCACAGACAAAATTCAGAAAATTAGACAAACAGTCAGTGCCTCCTTATCAAGTACAGGATATGTGTTGTCACACTGTGCACGCAAAACAAATTCCAACATGACACAATTTCATACGATCAACCTTAAAAACCTGGAGGACATTATACAGCATCTGAAAACCTCCTCCTGTTGCCTTGATATTCTACCAACGGGTGTTTTCAAAAATGTTTCGAAGTGTTTGGCTTCAGATCTTCTACAGATTGTAAACACATCTCTGCTCTCAGGTATCTTTCCACAGGCCCTAAAAACTGCAGTCATCAAGCCACTCCTAAAAAAAGAACAATCTAGACACGACACTAATGAGCAACTATAGGCCAATATCAAACCTTCCATTTTTTAAGTAAAATCATAGAAAAAGTGGTTTTTCAACAACTCAACCTTTTCTTATTGCTAAACAACAGTTTTGATGCCTTCCAGTCAGGTTTTCGACCAAACCACAGCACTGAGACGGCTCTTGTTAAAGTCTTTAATGACATCCACTTAAACACAGATAGTGGCAAAATTTCAGTCTTAGTATTACTTGATCTCAGTGCTGCATTTGATACGGTAGACCATGACATATTGCTTGACCGATTGGAAAACTGGGTTGGTCTTTCTGGCTCAGTACTAAAGTGGTTTGAATCCTATTTAAAGAATAGGGACTACTTTGTGTCTATAGGTAATTATACATCTGAGCATACAAACATGACGTGTGGAGTTCCCCAAGGCTCAGTTCTGGGCCCTCTTCTGTTCAACATCTACATGCTTCCACTGGCTCAGATTATGGAAAACAACAAAATAACTTACCATAGTTATGCAGATGACACACAAATTTACATAACCTTATCGCCAGGGAACTATAGCCCAATACAACAATTAAATATGTGCATTGAACAAATTAATGATTGGATGTGCCAGAACTTTCTTAAATTAAATGAAGAAAAAAACGGAGGTGGTTGTTTTTGGAGCAAAAGAGGAACGATTGAAAGTCAGCGCTCAGCTTCAAATGACAATGTTAAAAACAACAGACAAAGCCAGAAATCTTGGTGTAGTCATGGACTCAGACCTAAATTTTAACAGCCACATTAACATAATTAAAAAAAATCAGCCTATTATCACCTTAAAAAATATATCAAGGGTTAGAGGACTTATGTCTCAGCAGGATCTGGAAAAAACTTGTCCATGCTTTTATCTTCAGTAGACTTGACTACTGTAACGGTGTCTTTACAGGTCTCCCTAAAAAAATCAATCAGACAGCTGCAGCTGATTCAGAACGCAGCTGCTCGAGTCCTCACTAAAACCAGGAAAGTGGATCACATCACTCCAGTACTGAAGTCTCTACACTGGCTTCCAGTGCCTCAAAGAATTGATTTCAAAATACTTTTACTGGTTTATAAATCACTAAACGTTTTAGGGCCAAAAATACATTTCTGATCTGCTACTACATTATGACCCACCCAGACCTCTCAGATCGTCTGGGACAGGTCTACTTGTTGTCCCCAGAGTCAGAACTAAACAGGGGGAAGCAGCGTTCAGTTTTTATGCTCCACATATCTGGAACAAACTCCCAGAAAACTGTAGGTCCGCTGCAACTCTCAGTTCTTTTAAATCTAAGCTAAAGACCTATCTTTTTGATGTTGCTTTTCTTTAAATAATCTATTTTATTAACTTTAATTTCGTATACTGCACTGTAACTTTTATTCTTATACTGCACTATCAATTTTATTCTTGTTTTAATTTGTTTATTAATGTTTTTAAATTGTTTTATAACTGCTCTTTAATGTTTTATGTAAAGCACTTTGAATTGCCCTGTTGCTGAAATGTGCTATACAAATAAAGCTGCCTTGCCTTGCCTTGAACGCACCTTAACTAGACCAAATTAGCTCGACCCAGACCAAACCCCCTCATTAGCTGAGCTTATATAAAGCACCTGTGTCATTATGGGTTTGGTCTGAATGACAGCCCTCTTAGCCTACTGAGTACATTTGAGTGAAGGTATGTAACTTAAAGGAACACGCCGACTTATTGGGAATTTAGCTTATTCACCGTAACCCCCAGAGTAAGACAAGTCGATACATACCCTTCTCATCTCCGTGCGTGCTGTAACGCTGCCTGACGGTTCCAGCATTAGCTTAGCCTAGCACAGATCCTGCAGGTAACTGGTTCCAACTAGCCTGCTGCTCCAAAATTGTGACAAAATAATGCCAACATGTTCCTATTTACATGTTGTGATTTGTAGAGTCACAGCGTGTACAAAAAACAACCTAACATGAGACACAGCCATCTTCTAACAGCAAACAAACCGGGAACTATATTCTCAGACAGGCTTGCTGTGAGCATATCACTCCGCCCAAGTACTATATTCTTCCACCTGAGAATATAGTTCCCGGTTTGTTTACTGTTAAAAGAGGGCTGTGTCTCATGTTATGTTGTTTTTTGTACACGCTGTGACTCTACAAATCACAACATGTAAATAGGAACATGTTGGTGTTATTTTGTCTCTTATTCGGAGCAGTAGGATTACTGGAACCATTAACCTGCATGTTCTGTGCTGGCCTGATGCCGCTGGAGCCGTCAGACAGCATTACAGCACGCACGGAGATGAGAAGGGTATGTATCGACTTTTCTTACGCTGGGGGTTACGGTGAATAAGCTAAATTCCCAATAAGTCGGCGTGTTCCTTTAAAGTAGCAAGTCTGGTATGATCATGACCTGAGCTAAATGTTATCACCTGTGGACCACTGCTTTTAAACTTGTCATTAATGTAATCTTCTGTCTGAATTGTAGGTGGTCAGCTGCTGTTTTGCCTTAGTTTAGTTGTTTTTGGATTTTAATCATTTAGTACATTTTTGTTAGTGACCCCAGGACACTCTCCCTGTTTGGATTGCTTGTATTTTAGCTTATCAACTGGTTTGTTTTTCTTGATTCTGTTAAATTGTTTTGTTTTCCAGTGGAGCTAGTAGCCAGCTTGTGGTGGAGGCTAGGCACGTTAGTGTGGTTCCCTTCACAGATTGTAGTGATAACCGCACGGTGAAACGATTTGCAGTGAATTGGTTTGCAGTGACTATCGGTTGCAGTGGGCACATGCGGTGGGTAAGTTGGTGCATCCCTGGAACACACCCTTAGTAGACTGTCTCTCCACAGCTGGCCTCTGCCCACTTCTTTTAAAGTCATTTTAAATTGAAGCCATAACTGGGAGTGTATTGTTTTAAAATAATTAACCTGAATGCTAAATATATATTGTAATAAAACCTTTTCTACATTTTATATTGCAGTTTGATTTAAACCTTCTCATTTCTAATGATCCTCTTTTACAGGCACTTCCAGTTATCATTTATCCATTAATAAACAAATATTTCTTTTGTAACCACGTCTCTGTCTTGTTTCAGTTAGTGAACCTGTGTAGCCTTTGTATAACTGGGGTGAATGCTTGTTGAACTAGAAATAAACATATCTTGGGGTGGAAGTCCCCAGGTGGCGTTGTCGGTTAGTTAGACTCGGGTGGTGGCTCCTCCCCTAGCGCCACCCGCCTTGCCACACCTACATGGAAAAAGCATGAAGGAGAGCATGTGTCCGATGTGACAATGAGACGTCTGATTTCTTGGGTGGCTGCAATTAGAAGAAAGGACATTACTTTTGAGTGTTTTCTGCATTTTCTTTCGGGTAAGTTCTCTGTAAATGGGTTTGTGTTGTCGGCTCTTAAAGCCACAAAGTGCACCTACGTTGTTACTTAGCCTGCTAACTAACTAGAGTGGTAAACATAAGTGAATACACCCATGCTAAAGTTGACTAAGAAGAGGAATAAAAATCCTCTTCATAAAAAGAGGAAACGTCACTAGATATGCAAATCAAACCAGGCTAACTGAAATAAAACCATGCCAATCTGTAGGTATGGTGAATGTGATGTCCTAAAGATTATTTTTATTTTTTTAACTTTAGCATGGGTGTATTCATTTATGCTTAGCACTGTATCTATCAAACTGTCTCCCTGTTGTTCATAATCCAACCCAAATTATTCTAAATTAATTCTGTTCTAGGTAAACCATCATATGAGATGTTTGAGAACCACCCTGACTGGAAACCATCTTTTCAGTTAGGCCACAGCGATAAGAAAACGGATGAGGTGAGATTTCAGCGGCAAGCAAAGTGCAGGACCCAGCACCAGGAGCAGCTGTTGCTGCCGCAGCATCAGGACCAGCTGCCATCCCCAGCACAGCACCAGGAGCAAGCGGCGCCGCTGGCACAGCATCATGACCAGACGGCATCTCCAGCGCAGCACCAGGAGCCAAGCGCTGGCACAACATCAGGACCATCCGCACCAGCAGCCATCTCCGGCACAGCACCAGGAGCCGCCATCCCCGGAACAGGAGTGTGCACTCCGCACATCTAGATGAGATGTTATCAACTGTCTTTTGGAAGAAAACAGAAAGCTGAAGGAGGAGCTTGAAGAGTACTGGATGAAGCGGATGAGTGCTGATGACAGAGTGAAGTATTACACAGGACTTCCGAATTATTATGTTATGTTTCAGACACTTCTACTCAGTCTCACGCCATATCTGCCTCAAGGAAGGTTAAAGAAGCTCTCACCCTCCCAACTTGTCCTGTTGACTCTTATGTGCCTCAGACTAAAGCTGCCAATACAGCACCTCAGCCGTCTGTTTTGGGTGCACAGGACAACAGCCAGTGATGCCTTTCACCATACACTCAATGTGATGTACTCACGGCTGTCTCCATTGGTGTACTGGCCAAGCAGAATGTTTATTGGCCAGTATGCCACACCAGTTTGTGGAATCGTTCGGGGAAAAAAAATGTGTCCGCCATATTGTGGACTGTATTGAGGTTTTTATCGAAAAAACCTCAAATGTTCTTGAAAGGGCACAGACTTTTTCTCAGTATAAACATGCATACACCATGAAATACCCAATTGTGATTACACCCCAGGGTGTAATTTCTTTCATATCTGAAGGGTGGGGTGTGCGTGCTAGTGACAAAAAGATAACCGAGCAAAGCGGTTTCCTAAACCAACTGTTGCCAGGTGACGTTGTGCTGGCCAGACAGGGGATTTAATATCAGGGAAAGTGTGGGTATGATTAAGGTACCTACATTCACAAGGGGTCGTGCACAGCTGGAGGCGAAAGATGTGGAGGAGATTAGGGCCATAGCACATCTCAGGATTCATGTGGAGAGGGTGATTGGTGTTGTCCAGAACAAATTTTAATTCTTACACTCAACTGTACCTGTGAACATGCTTCTCAAATGTGAAGGTGAAAACGTAATGCCGTGGGACAAGTGTGTCACTGTTTGCTGTGCCTTGACAAATATGTGCAAAAGTGTTGAGTGCAGACTGTTTTCTTTAAACTACAGTTTAATCTAATCTACTTTGAAATGACAGTTGAAATAAATTCTTGAAACAACCTTATATGACTTAAAGGTACAATATGTAACATTTCTGCTTTAAAATGTCTAAAAATGACCATACCTATGTTATATATTTTTATGAGTTGTGTTCTTACACTATCCTAAATGTTTCCACCAAATGTCAAACCCAGAGAAATCTGTTATTTTATTTTCAGACACGGCACGTTTCCTTTAGTCGCCCGTCAGTGGCGTCATATAACCTTTCACCCTCCAGTTACTCTAACTTCCGTCAGAACACTGGCACCAAGATGATACGTTCAGGAGTAATTGTAAATCATACAATGTGTCACAAACCGGCTCATGGCCTGTGGCAAAGAATGAGGGGACACCAACAACAGGTATAGGCCAATCAAGAAAATGCTTTATTGTAAATCAAACTATTAACTTTAAATAAAGAAAAGGGAATGAGGTGTGAGAATGTCATAATGTAAGGTGTCTGTAAGGTGCATGGATGAGTGAATCTGTATAGGTGTAAATGACTGAGTGGAAAACTAAGTAAAACTATAAAGGAACAAACCAAACCAAATCATACCTGGAGGAGCAGAGAGAGAGAGCGAAAAGTGGTTAGAAGCAGCTTAAATAACCTGAGCCCAGGTGGCTCCAATCACTAACGAGCCCTCCTCTGGCTGCAGGAGGAACCACCCCTGCACTGCAGAGGCGGGGTCGTAACATCCCCCCCCTTAAAATGAGGGTCCCACCCTCAGCCCAAAATTTGGCCCAACCTAATCCAAAGTTCCCCAAAAAGAAAAAAAACAAAACTCAATCCCGATTCCTAGCCGTCGCCTTGTGTCCCCTGGCTGACTGTTCGTAGCCATAGTTGTGGTTGTATCCACGTTGATTCCAGCTCTGGCCTCCACGGACCCTGCCGCGTCCTCCATATCCACGGCCGCCATACTGCTGCTGCTGCCGGTAGACCTCTTTGGGCTGGGCTATTTTAATCTCACACTTCCTTCCACCGACATTGTGGTATTTCTTCTCCAGAACCTTCTTGACAGGAGTCTCTTCTTTATATGTGATGAATACGAATCCCCTCCTCTTCCCTGTCCTTGGATCTTGTGGAAGCTCAATGGTCCCAACCTCTCCAAAGGATCCAAAGTACTCCTGAATGACTTAATGGTTAAGGCCTCCCACAAAGATCTTGACTGGATCCTTCTTCATGGCCATGGCTTTCCTTGGGTTGATCACTCTGCCATCAAGCCTGTGCTCCTTCTGTCCAAGAACCTTTTCTACACTGGCTGCGTCTTTAAAGAGAATGAAGCCAAAGCCTCTTGACCGGCCTGTCCGCTGGCCCATCTTCATGGTGCAATCTGTCACCTTGCCAAATGTAGTGAAGTAATCTTT
>CM046804.1:8075186-8080186 GCA_025617405.1 Perca schrenkii
CAGTTCAAACCCATGCCCACTTGGCCCATACAAATTCTCTGCAGGACCCATATATGCGTTCCCAGTTCAAACCCATGGCCACTTGGCCCATACAAATGCCATGCAGGACCCATATATGTGTTCCCAGTTCAAACCCATGCCCACTTGGACCATAAATATGCCATGCAGGACCCATATATGTGTTCCCAGATCAAACCCATGCCCACTCTGCACATAAAAATGCCATGCAGGACCCATTTTTGTTTTCCCAGTTCAAACCCATGGCCACTTGGCCCATACAAATTCTATGCAGGACCCATATATGTGTTCCCAGTTCAAACCCATGCCCACTCGTCCCATAAATATGCCATTCAAGACCCATATATGTGTTCCCAGATCAAACCCATGCCCACTTGGCCCATAAGTATGCTATGCAGGACCCATATATATGTTCTCAGTTCAAACCCATGCCCAATTGGCCCATGCCTGTCCCTCATGGGGCCCATGTAATCAGCTCATATGGGCTTCCTATGTGGGACTCATACTACAAAACCTACATGGGACCCGCTGATTTCACCCAGCCAAAGCCCATGCCCACACAGATACCATGGAACCCCTACTTAACCCATCTGGGCCCCACATGTCATTGCTGGCTGGGAGGTATAGGCCAATCAAGAAAATGCTTTATTGTAAATCAAACTATTAACTTTAAATAAAGAAAAGGGAATGAGGTGTGAGAATGTCATAATGTAAGGTGTCTGTAAGGTGCATGGATGAGTGAATCTGTATAGGTGTAAATGACTGAGTGGAAAACTAAGTAAAACTATAAAGGAACAAACCAAACCAAATCATACCTGGAGGAGCAGAGAGAGAGAGCGAAAAGTGGTTAGAAGCAGCTTAAATAACCTGAGCCCAGGTGGCTCCAATCACTAACGAGCCCTCCTCTGGCTGCAGGAGGAACCACCCCTGCACTGCAGAGGCGGGGTCGTAACAAATGTCACAGAAAAAAAATACTTGTAACTGTAATACTGCTTTTTTTGCCATACAGCAGCATTTTGTGATTAATTACATCCCACTTTTTATCACAGTAATACAACAGAGACCTTATCTATTTTGAAAGTTCAATATCGATACCAGCTTGACGTTACTACAATGTGCTAACGTTGATGCTAAAGCTTTGTGGGTAAAATTGAGGTTACAACATCGTTCAACACGCTAATAGTTATTTTTAGTATGACTGTTTCGACCACAGCTAACAGGACTGAGCTAACCCACGAATAACTTCACTAGTAACGTTAACGTTAGCTGTATAGATAGACGATTAATCTAATGCTAATTTAGCCAAAGTAGCACACCCCGGTCTGTCTGCCTCACTCCCCCGGCGCAGAGAGACTCAGTCGGGATGACAGCTAACAACAGCCCCGGGACATATAGCTAGCTAGTTACCGTAACCCCCAGTCAGCTATCAGCCAGCTACTTCCATTACAGCAACCCCCGGCCAGAACTTATCTCCAGTGCCTGGTGCTTACGACGCTAACGGCAGTTTAATTAAACGTCGGGAAACTGACTATATCAGACCCAGCACCAAGTCACAACAGCGGCCATCCATAGTGGTAGCTAGCTACATCTCCGTAGCGCTACCGGTGTATGTGCCGAAAATCTCCTCCCTGCCGAATTTCTCCCCCCTTCGCGTTTAGCTGTCTTTACGGTTAGCTAAATTAACCAGACAAAAGGTGGGTTAAGCACCAAAACGAAAAGTTAAGATTACTGAAAAGTGAAGGGGAGATAATTCCGGGCAGCTGGGAGATGTTCTGCTGCTGCACAACAGGCATCGAACGTCCTGGCTCGCTATCGCAGAGATTCCCCCGGCAATCCCCACCCACACCCGTCTCTCAGCCTCGTTTAGTAGCTAGCTAGCGTTACAACAAACCCCGTCCGCCCCGGTGTTGAAACCATCCAAAAGGTGACATTGATATGTGAAATATTTTGTGTTTTAGCTGCTGGCTACTGTTAGCTTGCTGGCTCACTAGCTAACTAGTCAGCTACAAATAAAAATCTAATCAAGAAAAACGTAATTATGTTGGGGAAACTGCAGCTATTTTATTAGAAGAACATAAATAAACGTAACGTGAATAAACTTGAATGGGTAAACTCGTCCGTGAACTTATGCATTCTAACCCACAGCGAAGGTGTTTAACACTAAAAACTCCCATAATTCCACGCAACTTCACAACGTCATCAAAAGTCCAGTTTTACCGTCCATTGTTTTGGTTGAGAGACCCCTAGCGGCAGAAAGTTACATATTGTACGTTTAACAGTATTTACTGAGAACTCACAATGAACAGTGCATCAATGTAATGTGCATGGATGTACAATCAAACACTAATCTGCACAAGAAGGGCAAAACCAAGGAGTGTCAGCAGAAGGGGTGTCCACAAGGCCCACACAATGTTAATGATATCACTGTACTGTAAAGTTCTGGCTGTGCCACCATTTTACCTTTCTCTCGTCCAGCACAGAGCCACCAAAATGACTCATTTGTCTTGGATGCGTTGTCTTGTTTGGCACGCTGCTTTCTTGGCCTCTTTCCACGCACTGCCAGTGGCTGTTGTTGCCGTAACACACTGGGGACACCTTCAGGAAGGACTCCTGTGCCTTCTGAAGCGGTGCATTTCAAAATACAAAGTCACAGTACGCACTGTAACAAAATGTTGGGTCTGGACCTGGCTGTAGTACTGGTGGTTCTTCTTGAGGTGCACATGGCCATCAACCACATGCAGGCAGAAGTTGTAGTCATCTGATGAACATGCCTCAAGGATTGTGCAGTCCTTGTACTTTGCAGGGCATTTCACTTCAATGCAGCCTTTCCCACAACAGGTGCAACTCACAATGGCATCTAATGATGCTCCTACATGTGGGAAGGCCAGGTTGACAAAAAAAACCACAAGTTTGCACTTGTTGATTTATGTGCTCTTCTTTTGTTATGGCGGTGTATTCCTTCCTCGCTGTCTCATCGTGTTTGATACCCCAACTGGTGGCTGCTGGTCCTGGCCCGCGCGTAGGGTACAAACCCTCTTTATGGTAGAGAGAGTTGATGAGCTGATGTCTGTTGCATAGACACTATGCATTGAGGAGGCCGTGATTCTGCCTGCCCGTGCTGCAAACCAAAGTGACGAGGTGTGCTGTCCCCTTGTCCTTCTCTCAATCTGCACTGCCTGTTCCTCTGACACATCAGCGGTGGTTCCTATGGCCTGGCCGTGCCTCTGCAGCGCTGACAGGTCACTCCTATCAAGGCTAGTGCCACGAACATTTGCCAGAGACTGTAAGCTTCTGATGGGCAGAATAGGGTCTCTAAATTCCTCACAGTATTTTGGTAGCACACTCAAAATGGCTGATCTTGTGCCTGTGTTATTGAGATCCCTGTAGAATGTTTCCAGCTTTTCCGGTGTTGGTGTGGGTGTTTTCTTTGTTGTTTTGGATGCATGTGTTGTCAATGCAGGACTGGTGTGGGTCTCACCATCAACGCGTCTGTTTAGAGACCTGCGTGTGGCAGCAGCAGATGTGAAGTCGATGCTGTGGCCCACTTCTGGATGAACTTTGTCGATGCTGCTTGGCAGCATCCAGTAGGCAGGTTCATCAGTGACTGTGGCCTTTTCCTTCAACACAGGCATCAACCATAAAGAGCACGGCTCCAACATGGGTGCATGACTCCGCTACACCAGCCACGCATGCGCAGTGGGCTGAACACACTTGTCCCGATGGTGTAAGGATGACCCACGGTGTGAGAGGAGGCTCGCTGAGCCGCCGTGAATGCATGACCTGTTAAATAAAAGAGGTGAATAAATTAGAGAAATGGTAAATAACATATACAACAAAGGTCACATTTTATTTCAAGTTCACTTCAAATTTCCCTTTGTCTGCAGCTTGGCCTGGATCACATTTACACACTCACTTACTACACCCTCTGCACTCACACCATTTATGACCTTAGCCTAACCAGAACTGGTCTGTCCACTTCAAACTCCCCAACACTCAAACCTACAACATTACACCCCCCCACATTAAAACTCATTAACATACATACAAAAGGTGAAGCAACATACCTTTGCCAGTACAACGGTGTTTTCAGTGCGTGTGGGCTTCTAGATGATCAAGTCTTGCAACCAGCTGCAGCAGAATGTCTTGTAGCTTTCCAGGGATTTAAAGCTTTTGAATTCTTGCATAGTGTAATAACTGATGCCAAAAACCAAGTAGTTAACCATTTCCATGTAGGTACAAGGTGGTAAAGTGTCTAGGTCTCTGTTCCATTCTGCTGCAGGCAGCTCGTATGGGTTGATGTTGTTAATATCAGCCAGCTTCTCTAAATATCTCTGCTTGGCGCTGGCAGTAAGTTTCTCCCTGTCAGAGCACTTTTCTTTTGCTGCCTTCTTCTCCATTTCTTCTTAATTTTCTTGTGATTTCGCCGTTTAAACACCGTGATAATAATTCCTCGAGGTCTTTTCAGGTCCGTCACTGTGTTGCTCGCTCGTACACCGTTGCCCCTGGCAAAATGGTGGACGGGCTCAGACCATTGACATATGGCTCAGACACCTCCCAAATCATGCAGTGACAGCAAGCTACCATGACGTATGTCCTCATTCTCAATATTTGCAACTCTGAGAATCTTGTACATCAAAGTATCCTATTTATAAAAGGCTACGTATCCAAAAGAGGGCAGATCTATTTTTGTCGATCCATTTTGAGCACTACCCAACAACTCACACAGCATAGGAATTTAACAAGGAAAGCAAATTCAGGATTTATTGACACGTCTTTTGTTAATGTTTCTGATGTGCTTATTCATTCTTTACGTTGCATTCATGTGGAAAAAAAAAACGATGTGTCAAGATGGAGGTGAGATGCGGTGTCACATCCCTGTCAGCAGGATTCCACATCCTCTGGACTGTTGGTGTGCAAAGTAAGATAATGTACCCAGTGTGCTTTTTAAAACCTTTTTATAAGGACACAAATAACACAAACCT
>CM046804.1:8085186-8417425 GCA_025617405.1 Perca schrenkii
TAAAGTAGATATTTATTTGTTTTAAAGAATCTCAGCTCATGCAAGGATACAGCTCTTGTAAACAAAATCACTTGAAAATATGTTATAAATGTGCACAGATTTCTTCTTGGTGTCAAACTGGAATGTACAATATGTGGAAGTTAGCTGTATTACAGATATAACATGAAGAGCTGTCACCCAAACGCCCCCCGGTCCCGCTTTCCCACATTGTGATTATTTCATCGTCCAGCCATATCGTGTATAAGCTGCTTGCTAAAAGGTTGTTGTTGTTTTTTAATGTTGTTAGTCATCAACATATTGCATGAGTGCCATGCTCATTAAGGTCAGATATACTGTACAGTTTCAACTTGGTCAAAGCACTCTGGAGTCCACGGTTGTCGGAGTCCTCTTGTTACACTTTGTGACATGAGCGAAAGCATGCGCGCACACACACACACACACACACACACATCGAACACATGGAATGAAGCCCGAAGAGGATTTAAAAGCAAAGCAACACTGCTTTAAGACATTTGTGAGACATGTATAAAGATATTTAAAATACAAAAACAAGGAATAACAGTAACCAGTACTTTTTTTTTGTGGTACAGAGGAGTATGAGAAACAGCTATATGACATTTTGACTTGGAAAATTAAACCTGCTGTAGATCAACAATTGGGGGCTGAAATGTTGCTTTCACCCATATAGAGACCAGAAGCTACACTTGGTACTGTACTCTGTTTTTCCAAAAGTATCTCAACACCGAGATAAGCAGTTAATCAGCACAGCACCACACTCAGTATTCAGGGCTCAGGGCTACGAGTTAGAGCCGACAGAGGAACACACGTGGCACTGTTCATTAGTTCTACTCATACCTGCAGCCCTGAACCTTGCTAGCAGTGGGAAGAATCCACTTACCCTGGTATTAAAGGGCAGCAGTGGTTGTGCTGAACACTCACTACTTTCTTTAAACTGCGTAGTGTACACTAAGTCTTAAAACTCGTGTAGGATTCGCCACACTAACGCCTCAAACAAGACTATGAGTCAGCCATGCTAGCAGCTCTGGGAGGGCGTACTCGGCTTTGAGCTAAATGCTAACACGCTCCAAAGACACGTTTCGAAAAAAAGCATGACCAATTTTTTGTTTGTTTGCAGTCTTCCACTGTAAAATATCCGACTCAGCATGATCATAATTTGAAATTATAATCCTTATGAAATTGTTTTGTTTATGCCACGTCTTTACATGAAAACAAAAAAAAACAACATTGGCCGACATATTGCTAGCAGATATTTTTTTTCTAAACTTTCATATATTAATATTGGCCTTACAAAAAATCCAGTATTGGTCAGGCAATAATGTTAGCATGCGGATATTAACAAGTATAAGGTTAAGCATGTTGACCAACTTAGTTTAGCGTGTTAGCATGCTAAAATTGGTTCACCAGTAAGTGCAGCAGAGGCTGATAGGAATGCCATTAGTTTTGCAGGTATTTGGTAACAACACATTCTCACTCCCATCGCGTAAAATACGGATGTTTGGCCAGGTGCCTTGGGCGGTGTTATTGACGCTCAAAGTCTCCTTTAGCGTCATATCTAAACGCTCTGGGTCGGCCCTGTTGTCGTCACTTTTGGCGCTCTGGGTCGGGACGTACGTTTAACTGAAATTGACATGCGGCACAAGAACGGGACAGTTAGGTTTAGGAGAAATATCGTGGGTGGGCTTATGAAAATGAACGTTTCAGGGACACAAACCCCGGTTCCTGGGTGAAAGCCCCGTGTTGTGTTTTTTTCCACCACCCTCCTCCCTACGCGGCATTTCGGTCTTTCATACTACTCGCTTTCCGTTGTCGATCTTAATACTACGTCATCTTAAAGCGCCGCAGAGCTGCCCGGTGCGTTTCACACACACGCCGAAGGGTGCTTTTTGCGTCGTATCGCAACGACGCCGAGAGTCACTGCCCAAAGCATCCGTATTTTACCAGTTGGGAGTGAGAACGGCTTGGCAAAGTATCGGACAGATAAGAGACTTGTTCGTGCTGATCCCCTTGCCATGCTGCAGTGACGTACACCGGGACTCCATCCCAGTGTGAGAGTGTGGTCAGACTTTTCCAGCCTGGCTGGTTAAGTTACTCTAACATGTCATCCTGATGTTGGGATTGGATGACAAGTCAGAGAGTCACTAAAGTTATAAGATGCATCATCTGATAATACATTTTGGGCCAATGCATCGGTTAGATACTGGGATATTTCACAGGATAAGTGAGAACTCTTGGTGGTCACACACACACACACACACACACACACACACACACACACACACACACACACACACACATCACGGGACCACCAACATCCTGAGGATTCATTCCCTGGACCATTAATGTCTGTACCAAATATCTTTGCAACCCATACAATATCTATCCACCTATTCCAGTGTGGACCAAAATGAACGCCTGACCAATAAACTGAGAGACAGATAGCGATTGCTATCTCCAGAGTTATTGCGCTAGGTGGCTAAAAAGACACGGGCTGACACAGATTGCACCAAGTTTCACTGGGATTGTCTTGACAAAAACTTCCACCGAGAGAATCGTTTCAAGGAATATATAATCACATAAAAATTCTACACATGGGGGCCTTAAACTCTTAGCTCCTCGAAGAGAGACAGGATCAGGAGAATGTGAGTTTATTTTATTATTATTGCTGCTCTCTGCTTCCAGTTAGCTATACTTGCGTACTTGGAATGTTGGGAAGAGATGGAGACGAGAAGAGCTCATGCATGCTCATGCATAACACATCACAGAGCAGCACGACAAGGCTCCTCTCAGAGCTAACGATTCACCTTGAATCAAAGAGGGATGGGATGAAAGGGAGTCCGAGGTAGAACGGGCCGTGACAGAGATTACAGGGATGATGGCCAGATGAAAAAACAGGTCGCAGAGATTATCAAAGCGAGGCTGCTTTTTTTTTGATAAATATGCATTGGTTATCAACCTTTTATAATGGAAGAGTAGATTCTCTTTTTTTTTTGCATGTGGACTCATTACCTGCAGACTATAAACCCCCCGCGGGATTCCACCAGCACGGATGTGCCGCGTTCCGGGCTGCGCCGTGGTTCTGTTCCGTCCTCCGCCAATGCCTCGTACCACACCGGGAGGGGGCGCGGTTTTGCCTCCCCGACTCGCAGATTTTGTCGTTTTGGCCTTTTTCCCTACATATCTGCGGTTCAACCAATGAAAGTAAGTATTCCACATAGTTAAAATGGTTTCTTTCATTTAGGCTGTGTTTTAGTTGTTGGAACAGTGCAGTGATGTGATATATGAGCGGGAGTCTTCACACAGAGTTTATTTTTGAAAACTTGACTGGATGCTCTATCTTTCCACTACCTGCCCGGGCCTGTTGGAACGTCTCCCGGCGCGTGGGTTTAGCGGAGTGGAGAGCCGCTGCGTCGCGGCCGGTGGAATCGCAAGCTTTCTCATTTAATAGCTGCGCCCGGTGGAATCTCGGTGTTACTCTGGCTAAAGTTCTAAAAACATTCACAGCGAGTGAAACATTTTGACAAAAATAGAAGAGACCAGCATAGGAGAGGCCCTCTCTATATAATAGGCATGTCAGTAGACTTAAAAAATATAGATATACAATATCATGCTGCAAAATTTCCAGACACCATCGTGGTATATATATATGTAAGCTCCCAATACAAACACTTAATATCATTTTGTTTTTAAACAGGCACAGTAGTGATACCCTGGATAGGAATGCTAGAAACCACATAAAAGACAGATGGAAGAAGAGCTCTCTCTGAAGTGTAGGAAAGAAAAATCATTTGCTTATGAGGATCAAAAAAAGATGTTAACTGAAATCAAACATTTTCTTATTTTTTTTTTTTTTAAAATCAACTATTTGTGCATCATAAAAAAATATGAGAAAAAAAAAAAGAGTTAGGAGAGGAAAACAAGCGTCCCCTGCTTTATACAAAGTCAGTAGTACTGAGAGCGGACCTCCTCCCTGAGGGGTTCAAGGAACTCTGGAGTGACAGGGAGCGAGTGGGAGTGGCAGAGATGAAAGTCCAGCGCAGTAGTTTGAAGTAAGGCCTCCGTTTTTTTTTTTTGTGTGTTTTTTTTTTTGTGTTGGCAAAAGAAAAAAAAAGAAACGAAAAAAAGAGAAACATATACATTTGTAACGTAATTACATCTAGCTTGAATATTCTTTATATGTGCAAAATGTAAATCTTACAAATATTGGGAGAGTTTTTTTTTTCTCCCCCGTAGATCACTGAAAAAGGATTGTGCTCGAGGTGGTTTGACCCCCCCCTCTCCGTCCATTCAGCGATCCGTCCGTCACTGCCGGTTGGTCGACAGCCCAGCAGCCGACTGTGGGCTTCACGTCGAGTGGATGGTCCGCTTCAGTTTTTCTATCTCCATCTGCGAGAACACAGTTACAAAACACACAGTGTGGAGGTTATAAGACTGAAAAAGTAGACCGACTGTCAGTACCCGATCCGTTCCACCTGCACAATCCGTTCTGCGCATGTGCAAGATGTTCGCGCATGCGCTGTGGTACGAGGATTTACGACACTACCCGATCTGTTCCCACACTAGCCTCCACCGGGAAGCTAACGTTAGTTTAGCTAATAGCTAATTCGGGCGGACCGCTAGGTGATTATAGCGGTCTGCCGTCAGCCTCCACAGTTAAGCTAACGTTAGTTTAGCTAACAGCTAATTCGGTTAACCGCTAGCTGAGACAGCATGTAAACTTTAAAAGACCCTCAAAATAAAACTTGAAAACAAACGTTAACATATATAACAGCTGTTACGTCAGTTCTACTTTACTTGTGCTCATTTAAAATACAATCACTCAATACTTGTCTTTATTGTTATTACTGTAAAGTCTTAATTTTGCTGTAGCCTGTTTTTCCCATTATGTTTGACTTAACGTTATTTTAGACTGAATCTAGCTGTCCGTTCTGCCTGCACGATCCGTTCTGCGCATGCATTGTTGGCTAGCGGTTAGCCGAATTAGCTGTTAGCTAAACTAACGTTAGCTTGGGTGGAGGCTAGCGTGGAACAGATCGGGCAGGTCGTAAAACAGTATTATCATCTGCGCATGTGTGAACATCTTGCGCATGCGCAGAACGGATTGTGCAGTTGGAACAGATCAGGTACTGACACCGACCCTGGTGGAATTACAGCTGGGTACCGACTTCAATACTTTTTAGGCACAGACTGAACTGCCTCTGAAGTATTGAGTATCGAAAAATGCCTCGTCACTCAATACCCAGTTTCAATACCTTAGGAGTAAATCTCATCGGCGTCAGTGAGCCAATAGGCACGCAGCATGCTTCTACCAAGATCTACCAAGTTTGTGATTGGCTGTCTCACGTTACACGTCAAAAGAGACACGCAGGCAAAATTCTACGTTACGTACAGACGGCTCATGTAGTAGGAGCTGCAAAATTAATAAAAAGATTTGTGCAGTAATGTGTAATATTGTCATTTCTTTTTTCTTTTTTTTTATAAATTGGTATAGATCAAGTATTGTTTAGGAACCGGTATCATAGTCACGTTATTGGCATCAGTACCGGTTCTGAAAATGTTTAAATGACAACCCAGCCCTTAAGGTGGAATAAGGGCTTAAATTCCTTATCTGCCAGAGTAAGATGAGCCCATGATTAAGCCAACATCTCAGATCTTTTGATTTTTGCAGTAACTTTCTGCACGTTTACCTCTCCCCTTCCAGCCAATCAGATTGGAACTGGGCTGTGGGCAATAGCTGTACTGTTTTAGTTATGCTGCTCTCTCGTATAAGCATTTTCTTTTGAATTTTATTTATTCATGGAATTTTTGTGTTGTGTATGAAAAGGAGGAAATGCAGTAAAGCTGCTGAATACTCAAATTTCCCCGGAGTGATGAATAAAGTATCTATCTATCTCTGCTGGGAATCACGATGCTGGAGGTCTCCCGCTGTGGAAGGGAATTCTTTGTGCCGTGGATTAGGAGAACTAGGATGTTAATGAAGTCACATGCTGGAGGAGAACGTGAGCGGAGCAGCAATTGACCCTTTATATTAAAAAAAAAGAAAAGAAACTTGACTAATGCAGACCTGCCAACCTTGAAGAAATATTATGAGTACAACCCCCCCCCCAGGCCCCCCGCGTGCACCAATCACCGACAGCCCACCGCCAATATACAGGTGCTGGTCATATAATTAGAATATCATCAAAAAGTTGATTTATTTCAGTAATTCCATTCAAAAAGTGAAACTTGTATATTATATTCATTCATTACACACAGACTGATATATTTCAGTGTTTATTTCTTTTTAATTTTGATGATTATAACTGGCAACTAATGAAATCCCCAAATTCAGTATCTCAGAAAATTAGAATATCGTGAAAAGGTTCAATATTGAAGACCCCTGGTGCCACACTCTAATCAGCTAATTAACTCAAAACACCTGCAAAGGCCTTTAAATGGTCTCTCAGTCTAGTTCTGTAGGCTACACAATCATGGGGAAGACTGCTGACTTGACAGCTGTCCAAAAGACGACCATTGACACCTTGCACAAGGAGGGCAAGACACAAAAGGTCATTGCTAAAGAGGCTGGCTGCTCACAGAGCTCTGTGTCCAAGCACATTAATAGAGAGGCGAAGGGAAGGAAAAGATGTGGTAGAAAAAGGTGTACAAGCAATAGGGATAACCGCACCCTGAAGAGGATTGTGAAACAAAACCCATTCAAAAAATGTGGGGGGAGATTCACAAAGAGTGGACTGCAGCTGGAGTCAGTGCTTCAAGAAGCACCACGCACAGACGGATGCAAGACATGGGTTTCAGCTGTCGCATTCCTTGTGTCAAGCCACTCTTGAACAAGACACAGCGTCAGAAGCGTCTCGCCTGGGCTAAAGACAAAAAGGACTGGACTGCTGCTGAGTGGTCCAAAGTTATGTTCTCTGATCAAAGTAAATTTTGCATTTCCTTTGGAAATCAAGGTCCCAGAGTCTGGAGGAAGAGAGGCGAGGCACAAAATCCACATTGCTTGAAAAGTTTCCACAGTCAGTGATGGTTTGGGGTGCCATGTCATCTGCTGGTGTTGGTCCACTGTGTTTTCTGAGGTCCAAGGTCAACGCAGCCGTCTACCAGGAAGTTTTAGAGCACTTTCATGCTTCCTGCTGCTGAACAACTTTATGGAGATGCAGATTTCATTTTCCAACAGGACTTGGCACCTGCACACAGTGCCAAAGCTACCAGTACCTGGTTTAAGGGACCATGGTATCCCTGTTCTTAATTGGCCAGCAAACTCTCCTGACCTTAACTCTATTGAAAATCTATGGGGTATTGTGAAGAGGATGATGCAATCCGCTAGACCCAACAATTCAGAAGAGCTGAAGGCCACAATCAGAGCAACCTGGGCTCTCATAACACCTGAGCAGTGCCACAGACTGATCGACTCCATGCCACGCCGCATTGCTGCAGTAATTCAGGCAAAAGGAGCCCCAACTAAGTATTGAGTGCTGTACATGCTCATACTTTTCATGTTAATACTTTTCAGTTGGCCAACATTTCTAAAAATCCTTTTTTTGTATTGGTCTTAGGTAATATTCTAATTTTCTGAGATACTGAATTTGGGATTTTCATTAGTTGTCAGTTATAATCATCAAAATTAAAAGAAATAAACACTGAAATATATCAGTCTGTGTATAATGAATGAATATAATATACAAGTTTCACTTTTTGAATGGAATTACTGAAATAAATCAACTTTTTGATGATATTCTAATTACATGACCAGCACCTGTATGCTCCACCGTTGCACTCACCAATGAGAAACCATGAAAATACATTGTTTGGCTCATACAATAAATTATTATTACTGTGTAGAGGAGTGGATGAATGGCTGTACGCGTAGTGAAACTACTATACAAATGTTTTCTTATATCCTGTCCAATATTTTGTGCCCATATATTTGTTAGTCTAACCAACAGGAGGCAGAGAGAGCTAATAAATATGCCTAAGTACTTCTGTGTTAAAGATGAGAGTTAGACCAGGTTAACATGTAGCCTTCTTCTGATTACTGAAGGGAAATTAAGTAGTCTAAGTAATGATTTACTCATAAAGCAACTTTAAATAGGCCTAAAGCAACTACTAAAAAGAAGCACAGATTGAAGCCTGACAGAGACACAATTATAGGCTAATAAATAATATGGGTCAGATATTTTAGATACACTTTTAATGGGTGACATTGCATTATGTCAGTTGCCATCACATCACATAAATAGCCTAACTGTTAGCCCATTGACACCAGTGTTGGGCAAGTTAATTCCAAAATGTAATACATTATTGATTACTAGTTACTGTCATTTGAGAGTAATTAGTTATCTTACAATATTACTGTTTCCGAATTGTAATGACTACTTCTGCGTAACGTTTTGAGTTACTTTCACCAAAATAAAGTAAGTATTCTTGGCAGGTAGCTTGTGAATTTCACCACGGGGTCAACAAAGTCTCATCTTTATCCACTTTAATACATCATAATTTATTCATATTATTTTGTATTATTAATCTGATGCTGCAAAGTAACTAAAGCTATAAAATAAATAGTTAAGTAAAACGTTCAATAGCCTACTTGACTCTGAATTGTGGTGGACTAGAAGTAGCCTAATAAGTAGGAGAAAATGAAAAATACCCAATTAAAATTGAAGTAGTATACCGACGGCTATAGTTACTTTCCACCGCTGATAAAATGTAATATTACGTGTAGCAAGACTAAACATTAATTCTCGACATGTGGCAGTTGCTCGGTCACATTGCTGTAGTCACTGACAGGACACAGATGTCAGTTACCGTCTCCGGTTCTGGCTCTGACCACGGGGAACAGTGACGGGACAGCTCGCTTCAACGCAGCGTAAACAACTCCGGAAAATAATGTCCGTGTCACAAATTTATCCGTCTCTGCAGTCATTTCAACCACTGAATTGTAACGCGTTACTCCCATCACTGATGGACACTATGAACGCTTTTTTTTCCTTATCCATTTATTTTTAATATCATTATGTTTCGGGGGGTGGGGAGTATTTGTTTATGGGACTGTGTTCGTTACCTGTTGCCCCTTGGTGACTGATGTCGATGTCAAGACAAAGTTCGGGCATGTCTAAACCAAGATAAAGTGTAGTTAACTTGCACTGTGTTCAATGATCCAAATCTCACACTATACTGACTGATGCTAGATATTGACACGAAAGACAGTTGTATGCAGAGTTAATGTACACGTCAAGCCAACGGAAGAAGATTGTCTATGGAAGGTAAAGAGAGAACTCAATAAATCAATTCAAATCAAATCATCTTCTTCCTGGAACTCTTATTAGGGGCCAAGCAGCGAAGCACGAAAAGCACGAAAACCCACCACACTTTGCACGCAAGTCCAGTCCTGTGTCATACTTAATCAGTCCTATTTGTAGGCTAATAGTCCTGATGGTGGCACTAGCAGCCATCTAAAATCCTAAACTTAAAAGAATTCATAACAGCTCAACTATACATTCTACAACGTCGCAGGTTATGTCAAACAGTAGCCCCAGTAGAGCAGAAACTATTCCCTGCTTTTACACAGTAGTCATTTTTAAGTCCATCAATCTACTTTTTGCAAAAACTGCGAAACTTTTATTTTTTTAATTCTCGTTTTTTGCTGAGAACTTGTACAGTTTTTTGTTTTTCTCTCATACTGATGTTGATGCTCAGTTCTTGAGTTGACTTGAGACTGTCCTCCACAAATTTACCATACAGATAATTGATATATCGAAAATTGAGCCCACAGTGCATTAAAAAGTTTACTGCATACAGTAGTGTAAACAAATACTGCAAACTAAATCTTTGTTTATGGAAAAACATTCACAATGTTTTGAGGTCACTGTAGATTTGTGTGCAAAATTTCAGAATTTTATCTCAAAAAGGGAATAAAATAAAGGTTGAATTGTGTCCTCATCGACGCCATGGCAGTCAATGCAAAATAGAGCATCTTTAAACATCAGTTTGTCAGTTATTGTGTCACAGGCATATCTATGTTGTCTTAACGAAGTACACAAATTCTCAGAATTTTCTAATGATAAAGGATTTTTGGACATTTTTAAATCCTGCATTTTTTGCAGTCCTCTATATTTTCTATACAATGTTGTGAAGTGGAAGTGATCAACTGGCCAATTAGCTCACTGAGATCAGCACTTGCCTTCAGAACCTAAAGGTTGGGAGTTCAATCCTCCCTTGATTCGAGTTGGCCATCTTTTAAACTTAGTCAGCCATTGTGAGGTTTACACCTTCCGTGCATGTTCTAGATGTTTATCAGCATCAACACACCAGTCTGAAATGATCAGCTCATTAGTTTGTGTCCTAGCTCAACATGCCACAGTGAACTCTGGCACTATTGCGGATTGGGCACACAGGTTTCCTAGAGGAGCGGTAGCTCAACAAGGTTGATACTGGTTTTCAGATTGAGAGGTTAGGAGTTCAAATCCCCAACGCAATCACTCACCAGCCACTTAAACGGTATCCCTGTTTTATGGGCATACTCAAGGAATGTCTTGGTTTGGCATTTCTGCTGTTATGTTGTTTATTTGCCTTTTTCCCCTCTTCTCCATACACCGCCTTTTTCTTTCCCTGCTCAATATACTCGGCCCCGACCATCTCTGCAGCGCAGCTATAATTGCTACTTGTACTACGACCACTGATACTACAGAAATATCGAAATTTTAGCCAAGATCAAAGCTCCAAAGTCTTGAGCGATAATAACTCGGATGGCAATCTCTAAAAATAAGCATGCATTATCCTTTGCTTTCCCTGGTTTCCATATATTTCTACAGATCTGTGGAAGTGGAAGTTGACCGTAGGGGGGTCAAATAAATCTTTAATTATGTTTCTGTGGGTGTGTGGACCGTGAACGCCAGAGGCTCCCAGCAGGGATTCACTCTTCCTGTGATGTAATTTATATTAGTGCCATGCTGAGAGGGGCTGGGCCGTGTACGCCTCGGTTCCATCAGAAGAATGTAATTGTCAGACCCCTGATGCTGGGGGACGGCAGAGGTCAAGGAAGCTTAATGTGCTCACTGCAGCGAGGGAGATTCTTGAGGGACCACTCAGGTGAGCATGATGGCAGCCATGTAACTAACAGAAGTAGCTGACCTGGCTTAAAGACAAACAATGGCTGGAGGTTTATCTCTAGTTTCTTGTAATAAAATGTAACAAAAGCTGTAAACATTTAAAATGGTTATATTACTGAAAATAATAGTTTTACTACAACAAAACTGTCTTCAGGTATGTCGTTTCATTGTCCAGCCAGGTAGAAGTACTGCACAGGTAGATCCGAATTCCAATTTATTTTTCAATCAAGACATGCAATTACTGTTTCAAAACACGCGCACACGTGCCAAAGACAGAACAAACAGTGGACGCAGCATCAGTGAAGTCGTCACCCATTGGTTCGTGGACTGCTAGGGAGGATTAAGCGCCCAAGCCATTGTTGTTTATGGTTGCAATTGTGATGCCTAAGCTAAAGAGGGAAAGTTGCAGAAAGCGAGTCATCCAGTGGAAATCTACCGGCGAGTAAACACTGACATCCAGGTACTGAACCCTGATTTTTAGGCGACCAAAATTTTCCAATTCACTAAGATGAAGTTGAAAACACTCAGTGAGAGGGACAAAGTTTAAGATGAAAACACAGACAACACCCAAAAAGCTTTTTTAATGTTCGCGGGGACAGGGTTAGCATTACTAAACCTCTCTCCTCATAGGTCGGCATGTAGCCACGCCCTAAGGCATCCCTTGATTTAACGACAATTTTAAAATAAATGGGATTCTAATTTACAAAATGAACATCATGCTGTATGGAAAAAGACTTGAATATAACAATTGAGATCATAAACTCACTATGAAAATGTTAACTGAAGTAATAAATCAAGTGAGAAGGAGGGTCATTTCATTTTTATTTTATAAAAACTGACTTTTTGCAACCAGTGGAGTTGCCCCCTGCTAGAAATGTGATATAATTGCATTGTGTTGAATGTGTGCTTGCTCTGGTCAATCAATATTTGGTCAAACAAATGAGCGTAATGAATGTAGAAAGCCCAGCATGTTTTGCTGTGTGGATCAATGTTACCTGCAGAGCAACACGCTTCAGCCTTTCCTCATCCAGCTCTGCTCGTAGCTCCGATATCTCTTTCCTGGAAACACGCACACACACACATTAGCACATGTTTAGTTCTGCGGCATATATAAAAGGTTCATGCTTTTGATCTAACTACCATGAGTTCTTTGGAGATTACAAAATAGGTTTAAGTCTCAACATACATAAAGTTCCACTAACAAAACCCAATGTCAGCGCAAGTCTAAGCATCATCATGAAGCACTGCATCACTGACTTTATGGTTAATGACCCACATTACATATGCGTTTCAAATGAGCCAAATAGCGGGTTTTCATTCTTTAAAAACAGCCAGCAGCGCAATATGTAAAGTGACAGTCCGACCTGTGTGCACAGAACAATATCATATATAATAAATAGTATTAAGTAATCAACTTCACATACAGGGAAATGATAGTTGGAATATTGCTGTAGGCAAAGTAAATGATGGACAGAATTTTAAACTATTAGTAATTCAGAGTGACTGGAGTGTTGTATAATGTGTCAAAACAAATGTACAGTATGTTTACTTAAAAAGATACATTATAGATGGAAGTGGATCAGAACATTCCTACAAGCATGGATCCTTGCGTGACACAATTTTCCATTTATGCTTCTCAAGCTATCATATCCAGACCGTGTTCTTATCTCATTGAGGTTTATTACATTTGCTGGGCCTTGAGCAGCTCCACAGACAGCAGCAGATCCTTCATCTGGCTCTTCAGCTCGTCCAGCTCCGAGTTCGGCTCTTCGGGCTCCAGCCGGGCCCTGCTGCCCTGCGACGCGCTGTCTGAGCTTGGGGCTGCTGCCGGGCTCGGCTTGGCCTCGGTGCTGGCCGTGATGGGCCTGTGGAGTGACGGTGACTGGGATAACGTGTTTGTGGAAGGCTGTGAAGAAAAAAAATTTAATAAAATTGTGAGAAAGAAAGGAATCTATTCAAATTCGATTCACAAGTTCCTGACTCGACTGGTTTTCCAATTGATTCAATTAGGGATATTTCAGTTACAATACCAATTTTAATTGAGAATTGACCCCAAAGCAGTTACATTCAGTGTTTAATATGTGTGCAACTGTACTAAAAAAAATGTAATTGTTAATGTCCCCTTGCGTGGTGCAGAGACGGTATATACCTAAAGCCATTCACCCGTTCAATGCCCTGGGTATCTAGTTTGTCAAGTTTCATGAGGCTGTGATTGTTCTAGATGTCACAACAGGCCTTTTTCTACAGTGACACAAGTTTTCCAAAAATTGTCGCACTACAATGAAATGGCTTGTATGGGGACTAACATCACACATGAAAAAATTAGGCTCCATTAACAAGAGTCTCAGCTTTTAACGCTTACCCAATTTATGCAATTCAAAGACTTTCATTTTAGAACAGGCGGAAATAAGAAATCTATACAGCATGCAAAAAGATGCATGGTTGTAGCCAAACACTACATGGGATTAGCACTTATGTAAAGGGGAGACTCGTGGGTACCCATAGAACCCATCTAAATTAGAATATCTTGAGTTAAGAGCTCAAGGTCCACTTAAAAAATGGCCATGCCAGTTTTCTTTTTCTCGCCAGAAAAGATGCATGGTTGTAGCCAAACACTAAATGGGATTAGCACGTATGTAAAGGTGAGACTCGTGGGTACCCATAAAATCCATCTAAATTAGGATATCTTGAGTTAAGAGGTCAAGGGCCACTTCAAAAATGGCCATGCCAGTTTTTTTTTCTCGCCAGGAGAATGACTCTTTTTGGTCTCTTTTGGTTGGTCTAGAATTCTGGCCATATATTTAAAATAGCCATATAATGGCCTACATTCAAACAATAAAATGCAAAACACACAAATGCTATGATCAAAGTTCCAACTTCCATCAAATGTATTTCAGTTTTTCCTCAGTCGCTTTGGTACATTTCTAAGACCACAAATGACACTCTCAAAACTGCTTGTTCAACCTTCACATGATCTAGTCACTTGTGTACCAGATAAAAGCAATTCATCAATGTTTTGGTCAAATTGCAATTGCTTTTGTACTTGCATGCAATTAATCATGTAAAATTTTCTGCTGTCACTGGATGTCTGTTGAATTGTCTTAGCCCCCAAAACATCTAGGCACAAGTTTGTGGAATATGTCTTTGAATGCAAATTGGTGGAACTCATCGTCATAATGGGTCCAACCTTTTCTGTGTTCGGTGTCATTTTTTTCTTTGTGCTAGAAAGTAGTTTTATGTTTTTCTTTCTGAATCGCAATGACACTGTAATTTGTTGAAAAACTGAAAATAAAAGCATAAATGTGAATCCTGTTCAGTCTCTTGCAGTCCTAATCTCACATGAAGAAATGTGTGACTTTTGTACTGTTGAAATGTATGAATTCCAAACAGCAAAAGTGCAGCCTTGTGCATTTTCAATCACCGTCCTCGAAAATGTAGCCCTAGTGTACATCAGAAAATACAATGTTATATTGACAACACCACTAAGCGTTTTGACAAAACCTAAGCATCTTCTTTGTGAACAATGACACAAGGACTTGACATTCTGACGGCACGGACATGTTCATTGACATAAAGATTTACTTTTGAGGAATGGACTAGATATTTTGAGCAAGTTACAGGCTTTTGCAGGTCATCCATTGTGTGGTGCGGTTTGTAATAATTGTTTTGAGAAATCGACTTACTGGTTTGCAAATGTTAAGAATGATTCGAGAAATGTACCAAAGCGACTCAGAAAAACTAATAAAAAGAAGTCAGCAGAATGAAACCCTTACAAACTTTGCAAACTGAGCATATAGGCTACTGTACAACAATACAATAAAACAGACAGTGTTGCTATTAGGGTTGGGCAATATGTCAACATTTTCCAACTGGCACATTCAGCCCAGCAACCAGCAATTGACGATATATTCAGCATTTTATCCATTCATACCTTCAAACTCTTAAGAGGTGAAAAAGGTGACAAACACCCGAACCCTCTAGGGAGGGTCTGGGGGCATGCTCCCCCGGGACAAGATTTCTTTGAAATATCAACTTTTAAAATGTAACACTCTGGTGTACTCTGAGAAGACAATTAAGGAGGAGGACAATATTTATTTAAGGCAAAAACATTTCTTATTCAGTAGTTATTCCAGGGTTTCCGCTCTTAAGTCACTTTTTTTTTTAATGATTTTATCAGGACTTTTTTTTTAACAGAATGAGCTGCAAACATGACTGAATTTTTCCCATTGTTTGCTATAAACCGTGCAAAACAACAGAAGCATACCCTTATCAAAAGTACCACTGAAGTATTAATGTATCTTAAATAACAATTAGGGCTTGATTTTTAACTAAAACAAAACACTGGCAATAAAACTGCACATAGAGGGAAGAAGATACTCATTTTAGTTTCTTTATTTATGTATTTCAGTTTTTCCTCTTAAGTTGTCATCTGTCTGTATTAACAGTATTTCATTGTAACTGTCCATATCATTATCCTAACAAAAAGCTGTCCTGGTAGGAGATCCCACGGTGAACCAGAGAAGGGCACACAGAGTCCACGTGGTGTAATTTCACCACAAGTCTGAGATGCATGATTAAGAGTGCTCCAAGCTAGGTTTCAGTCTGACTGCTCGGTCTATCTCTCTCTATGTATATGTGTGTGTGTGTGTGTGTGTGTGTGTGTTTACAACAGGGTGGTCTGATGAGCTGTACCCCCTGCTGAACAGCCAGAGGTCTAATTATTCTTGGTTGACAGTGACTAATCGAAACTAGATAGCATCTAAGGCAAGTAATGAAATGCTGAACAGGAAGACTTAACAGCAGATGGTGGTTGTTCTGTTTCTTTCTGTCTGTCTCCCTCTTTCTCTCCATGTTTACTTCCGTCACAAACACACACTGCAGAGAGCTCTTTTGCTGTCTGAAAGGTGCCAATTAACTGGCTTGTCTGTCTTTATCGTTGATATATTTTCTCTGTACGAGGCTCAAACTCCACAGTGCTCTAGGCCTGCAACAAACATGTACTTTAATAATAAATTATTGTGACAACTGTGTGTCAATTAGTGGTTAGTTCTATAGAATGTCAGAAAATACTGTAGTGAGAAAAGCCATTGTATCCGTCTATTATTCTTCTAACACCTATTCCAAGCAAAGCTGTCCTGGTGGCAGATTCCACTGTGCACCTTCACACTCATTTCTTCTTTCTAATACGGCGAAGCTAGGAGTACAGTAGTTTTTTTTGTCTTCACTTTATTTTGCGCTCTTGTGTTCTCTTTTGTTTGAATGCTGCCTTGCATCCTTTCTGGTCCCTGCTGAGTTGTTAGATCAATACAGGTATGTCTTTATCCTTTCTGTAATGCTGTTAAGAAAAACATTTTTTGTTACGTGACTTTACCATTCTACCCGGTTGGGTTTTCAGGTTCAATGGCTGCAACCTATAGATTTTATGTCATTTTGATGCTTGCATCCCAAGTTTAATGCATTTCTAACAAAAAGGTTAATGGTGAGGATTTAAATCCACTGCTGTAGAGTAGTAAGGATTACGTGGCTAGTTATGCAATAGGAATCTAGCCATTTTGTTTTTATTTTATTATTTGTAATTTATTAATTACAATTGTACGATTATTTGCTTTTACCTTTTTATTCTGGTTTATTTATTTATCTCCGTTTTTATCATCTCTGACACAATGTTAATACTTGTATTAATTATTATGGTTTATCGACTTACATAACCTGTTAGCTGAGGTTGTACTGATTTTAGGGATACGAAGCATTTGAAGATACTCCAAGAAATGACATCCCAATAAGCAAACATACCAATGTAGGCACTCTGGGACCATTTCTATTGCAGAGTTCAAAGGGTTTGTGATGTTGAAAATAAGTGGTCAGTGTTTGAGCCAGGGTTTTCTGGGAGGGCATCAAATAGGCCCAGAGGGTTACTGCTCTAACCCTGTGGTTTTCCAAGCGGGGTCCGGGGACCCTCGAGGGTCCGTGAGGTGTTTTTTTCCAGGGGTGAAAAGGGGAATCATTTATTTCCACTCTAATTCCATTCATAAGTAACACAATGATGGTGAATGAATGTATATTTTTTCACCTACTGTAATAAAAAGAGGGGGAACCCTGGGACAAAATCTTATCAAATAGGGGTTTGGGTTCTAGTTTGTGTCGGTGCCGTGAAAAGGTTTGGGAACCACTGCTCTAACCATACGACATGGGTAAAGTGGGCACGTGCTCAGGGCCCTGACGTTCCAGGAGGGCCCCTAACAATCGGATGAATTGAAATTTTACTATCATTGTGTGACGCCAAGAATTCAATCATTATATAAGAATTGATATTAGACATATTATATGTAACATAACTGTTGAGTACACTAAACAAATGAGGGATATGAGGGACGAGTGGGTATGGGAAGTTATAGTGAGTTTTTCATTTGGAGGATAGTATGCCATTTGCAGTGTTTGTCGTCTGTAAATATCATAGAGTTGCTGAATGATGGTGCTTTCAGTTACCTTTCTGGTTTCTGTTAGTTTTGGTTTGGCAGCATCCTCTTCATCAACCTTGAAGGATTTCTCCACGTTCACATCCTTGTTGGGCTGCAAGGGAAGAGTTTCATTTATTGTTTGATTTACATTTCATTTGACTTTCCAGTTACAGCTTCCTGAAAAATCTAAGTAAGTCAAGTTTATTTATATAGGCACTTATCACAGACAGAGTCACAAAGTGCTTCACAGGCCAACTAAATAAATACATTATAACAAATTGATAATCCTAAAAAGCACAATAAATCACAGTAAATCATAGTAAAACACAAAATCATAAACTACAAAGGAATACAGTCAACCATGTGGTTAAACGAACGCCTGAATAAAAACGTCTTTAGCTGCTTTTAAAAAAAGAAATGTCAGCAGACGTAGCCACTCTTAAAACATGAGGCAAAGCGTTCCACAGTCTAGGAGCAACAGTTTCAAAAGCTCTTATCACCTTTAGTTTTAAGCTTAGTATGGGGTACAGACGTGATCATATTCTACCAACTTGCAGGGAAGTGCCTTTCCCCAATGACGCCTGACAGTTATTCTCACACACGTCATTCAGACAAGTGCAGCCAAGTGATGCCTCGACACAAGTGACTGCTCTGAAGGCTGAGGAGAGTAAGGCAGGCGGTGAGACCCCTGTGGGAGGAGGGCTGCTTGTGTGTGTGTGTGTGTGTGTGTGTGTGTGTGTGTGTGTGTGTGTGAATGAGAGTGAGCGTGACAGAGGGTGAGTGACTGAAGGGGTGTGACAGGTTACAGAGAGCTGAGGGAGCTCAGAGTCAAAGGAAATCCATTGAGTGGGACATCAATATTAAAAAAGTGAGAAAAGAAAAGTAAAACTCATCTGGAACTTGAGCATAAACTAGATGGATTTGTAATAACCTAGTTTGACAGTTTTGAATGGTAGTCTGATTAATGTTCACAACCTGTAGCTCTCATCTTAAAAAAATAATAGCAGCATACACTATGTTATGATGATTAAATGCATCTTAAAGTAATAGGTGTAGCCTCATGGAAGCTGGCTGTAAAATATTAGAGACCAATATGCACAACTATTTTGTTTATTAGCTTTACATTTGCATCGATGTCAATACAACTTTGATCCAGAGATTCTTCTGAACTGTGATTACTATACATCTACATCATTTGTTGAACATCAAAAAGACACAATGCACTCACATTTGTAAAGTGGTGTCTAACCCTCACCAAAATATAAAGCATAGACGCCAGCATGGCGGACAGACACCAGCCAAAATTGTCATTTTAGACGTTACAGAATTAACGGTGATAAGCTAGAGCTGAACAATTTGAGGCAAGTGATGCGTGTCATTTTAACTCACTTATAATTAAGTTATGATTAAAAGTAACCTAATGTTACTGAAATGTTTTCTACATTGCTACTTGCAAATAAAAAAGAGGAAGGAAAGGGGAAAAAAGGGTTTGTTAAAAGATTTGTTAGTGCCTGAGCTTAATGAATCTGGGGATTTTTGTTATCAGAACCCCCAACCCTATTTCATATACAGTATGTTGAAATCACTTGTGACATCTGAATGTGACTCTCCACCTGCAATAGCAACGTGACATGACATCTTGTCCGTCACAATGAAAATAAATCGGCGGTAAAATGCAAATTAGAAAGACAATGTCCCATATTTTGCTTATTCTAAACATCCCAACAGTGCATGTGTATGCTCATACCGATTGTGCTCCACCAAACTGGGCGGGCAGCCTCCTGCCAGGCATCTTTGGTCGGTTAGCAGTGGGGTGAGAGAGCTTCTCCGAGGTAGACGACAACTCATCAAAACTCATCAGATCTGTTGAGAATAGATAGGAAAGATAAGGAAGAAAAATTAACAGTGGAATATTGCAGCCGTGACTAAGGGAACATTACAGGGTGAACCGCCAATGTCATTTCATTCAATTTGAATGCAAGCTGATATGGTTGGACACGCACGCACGCACGCACGCACGCACGCACGCACGCACACACGCAGATTTCATAGCCTCATTTACATTTACAATGCCAGGAGTGTTTGGAATGTTTTTGAAGTAGTCAGTGTCAGATGTGTTATGATGGAACCAGTTGACATTTACAGTGCTATGCTTGTAAATCTTGTTATCATGTCCATAGCTTATCTTCTGCAAGTCCTTTGCAACCACATCAACCAGATGGCCATGTCTGGCCACATACAGTCCTTTATAATTGTAGCATCCGTTTAGTATGTGTGCAACTGTTTCTACTGTTGAGTTGGATGTAATATGCAGTAGGGTTCGTACTTTGATGAATCTGCCATGTTGACAGATTGTACCTGGTTGGGAAACACAACATCTTGCTTGAATCATGAGCATTAGGATGTCATCTGAGATTGAGGGGTTTGTCAGGACAGAATGAGATACAGAGTGGTCGGCAAATTGGAGTAATGCGAGTTTTCCTTGCAGTCTGAGGCCCATCCAGTGCTGTCCGTTTTGGATCTGTCTAAGGTGAAGAATGGAGGCTCTTGGGTGTTTAATCTGTAGCTGGTGAGATGTATTGTCTTTATTGAGGATCGCCAGGGTGGAAACCAGCGGGTCGGTGATTATGTTGTTGTAAATTAACAGTGGAATATTTCAGCCGTGACTAAGGGAACATTAAAGGGTGAACTGCAAATTTAATTTCATTCAATTTGAATGCAAGTTAACAGCTTGGGCACAGTTTTGTTTTTTCTGTCGGCTAATGATATTAGCAAACAGAGCAGCAGAAAATAAACCGTTTAACATACATACACACACACACACACACACACACACACACACACACACACACACACACACACACACACACACACACACACACACACACACACACACACACACACACACACACACACACACACACACACACACAGTTATAAAGAGTGTAATCACATCTAGGGCAGACCTTTGTGTTCTCCATGGCTATGTATACAGACCATAATGCTCAGTTAACATGTACTTCCTAACAGGCTTTATGTATCACTATTAAGCCATATTTTTCTTTCCTCTGCCAAAGAGGTGTTTTTGCTAGCAAATGGCAGTTTCTTCCCTTCTGTAGAAGGGGAAGCGTTATACAATGTAGAGATCTCTCCTTATTAGTTGTTGCTGTGGAGCTCATGGCCCCTTTGGAAGTATCTGGAAGGATCTGCACACATATAGTGCGGGACATCCCTTCACTTATGATCAAGTGGGTTATCATCAAGCATAGCCAACGTCAGGCATACAGTAGGTTTTTAGCTTTTTTGCAGCATTAGGTAGCTTTCACACACAAGCTGTTCGGTCCGTTTAAACTGTGAAAGATTAGTGATTTAAGTGTCGAGTTTCATTGACCGTAGCATACCAGCGATCGAAGAAAGGGCAAAGTAGAAGGTACAAGTGATTTGAATTTATAAAGAAATTCAGGGCAACCGAGTAAACTTGGAGGAAGTGTTGAGTTTGCATCAAAAGAAAGTTTCAATGTAAGCAAATCAGAAAACAGGTACATCTCTTATCAAAACTTTGAAAAAATATACCTATACTAAAACAGGGAAATTTAGGAATAGGTGGATGGATGGTATGCATTTAAATGCAAATATATGGTAACGTAACATAACATTTGTTTATGAGTATGTGCATATGAACACATCAAACTTAAACAGAGGAAATAAGGAGTCATTCCCACTTTTGTTACGCAACACTGAAAAGCTTTTGCAACTGTGGTGTAACAACACTTTGCAGCTACAGTGGTCAAATGCTAAAGTTAAAAAGCATTGCCTGTGATTGCATGAAAGATTGAATGTTCATGTTCCATGGCAATGTGTGTCAATCGGTGTCCTTGTGAGAAATGTGGGAGTTTTAGCAGCACTTTATCACCTTTAAAAGCAATCAGTCACACACAGAGAAAAGTGAAAAACCTGAAGGTCAGCTGTCAAATCCATCTCAAATTTCTCCTCCTTTGTGTCTGCCTCTATCACTAAATGCTTCTCTTCCACTCTCAAAACATCATCAACCTTTCAACTATTTCATCTTTCCAATTACGTCTGATCCCGTTCAAAGTTTTCCCACCACCTCCTGTCTTTTTGAAATTTTTCTCTCTGACTTACACTGAGCTCTGCCATTCATATTCTCCATACAGATTTTGATTATTAGCAATAATGGCTAAACCATCCAAGGTAGACTATCCACGAGCTCGGAGGTTGTGAAACCAAAGTTTCTGCTCCTGTAGAAGCTAGAAGTCGGTATGAAATCAACGTCGTTTTAAGAAAGTCATGTTTTTTTCGCGATGTTATGGAGAAGTACGACACTACCCACAATCCTAAGCGTAACAGCGATGTCTCTGAATGGTCCAACTCGCCGTTACCATGGAAGTGTTTACCACACCCGTAAACCCTCCAACAGCTATAGCGTGCTTCTACCATTGAAGTCTATGATAGTTTCTGTACAGATACATATAATTAGACCAAATGGATCAAAAAATGTGTCACCATTTGACAACCGCTTCTTCCCAACAATTGTACAGGGGGGGGATTTTTGGGCTAGTGGGTCTCGTGCAACATCGCTTCACATTACAGATGCATCCGTAAGGGAGTCGGTTAGTAGGACAAGTCGATACATACCCTTCTCATCTCCGTGCATGCTGTAACGCTGTCTGACGGTTCCAGCATTAGCTTAGCCCAGCACAGATCCTGCAGGTAACTGGTTCCAACTAGCCTACTGCTCCAAATAGTAAACAAACCGGGAACTATATTCTCAGACAGGCTTGCTGCGAGCATATCACTCCGCCCAAGTACTATATTCTTCCGCCTGAGAATATAGTTCCCGGTTTGTTTACAGTTAGAAGACGGCTGTGTCTCATGTTACGTTGTTTTTTGTACATGCTGTGACTCTATAAATCACAACATGTAAATAGGAACATGTTGGCATTATTTTGTCACTTATTCGGAGCAGTAGGATTGTTGGAACCATTCACCTGCATGTTCTGTGCTGGCCTGATGCCGCTGGAGCCGTCAGACAGCATTACAGCACGCACGGAGATGAGAAGGGTATGTATCGACTTGTCTAACTCTGTGGGTTACGGTGAATAAGCTAAATTCCCAATAAGTCGGCATGTTCCTTTAACACTCTTTACCTAAGCATTTAATGAAACACCAATGGAGATATTGAACGGGGAAAAACACTTTCGGAACCAGAGCTGTTCAAAAGGTGGGCGGTCACTGTTGAGCTCTGTGCTTCCTCATGTCTTTGATTTGATTTATTTAATTGTAAGAGAATGCCTTACACATGATAAAAGGACATCAAATACAATCGAGGATAAAAACACAATAAAGTCTTAGTTAGTCTCTAAATTAAAGACTTATTTCCATTGTGGTCCTCAACACACATCAGGACAAGACAAGATACTTTCACCATTGTATTAAAGGCACATTTGCATATAATGTACAGATCAATTTTCCCAAACTCACATTGACGGCTACAATTTTCAAAACCTGACAGCTGCAAACTGTTGACTGACAATGTTTTAAAGGTTGATGTTCGGGTTAGGGAACTCTTGGTAGGAAAGGTTATTTAGAAATACCTTTTAACAGTATAGTATTCCATTACACAGGAGGACTCTGGGTTGGATTAACTCATGGTACTTTTACCAAGTTGATTTTTTACATTTTGTGGCAATTTTAAATTAATATATAAACCAACTTGGTATACAAGCAGATCTTTGTATCCATAAAATTAAACGGAAAAAGGAAATGAATGCCTCTATAATAGGGTTGGAGGGATTTTTTGAATTTCTTGCAACTTGGTTCCGATTCTTGTTGTTGTCACTATTTAATGCTCTTCCACCACTGAAATACAATAGGAGGGTCACTGTGTGACCAAACAAGAAAATAAAGAAAGAGGTGTGTGCTACTTTTTTTGCTGGACTGTGGTCCACAGGGCCCAGGGCCAGCCCTACAATCTCAAAACACTGTACTTCTGTCGCTCTGTAACATGAGTGGTGAAGGTCTACCATTGGTCGGAGTAAGTGTGATGACGTCAGTGTTGGCGTTTCCCCATTGATGATTACCCTTTCAAACTGTATCGCAACTACATCGTAATTGTATTACCCATCAATCAGCTGATTAACTTCCTCAATACAGGGTGGATGTTGTTGTTGCTGCTGACACCCATTCCAACCGTTTTAATGCACGGGCTTAGCAGCACAAGCCGAGTAGGCTACAAGCAGATGAAGGGCACACCGCCTTGTGTGGGAGTGTGTGTATGTGTCTGTGCGTCCGTGTGTCTGTGCCTTTGTGTGTGTGTGTGTCTGCGCGTGTGTCAGCAGCTAAGTTTACAAGAATTTGCCAAATTGAATTATACATGGGTGTGAGTGAAAGAGAGAGTGTATGTGTGTGTGTGTGTGTGTGTGTGTGTGTGTGTGTGTGTGTGTGTGTGTGTGTGTGTGTGTGTATGCTTGTATGTGAAGCTCAGCCCCAACACAGAGCAGAGAAGAGACTGCAGGATGATGATAAATACTACAGTTTTAGCCCCAGCTGCAAGGTTAGTACTAGGGGTAATCATTTTTCTCCCACCCCTACTGAATAAAGATAATCATCTTATGTATGAACCTGGCTGGACTGATATTTTCCAGACACCACAAACCCCAATTTCCAAATAAAGTGTACTAAACAATACCATTTAGTAGCATGTTACAACATGAGTAGCAGTAATACAGTAGCAGTAGTTGTAGCAGTAATTAGATGAAGCATGCAAACAAAGTCAAATGTTCAACTAGAGGGGCAGATTTGTGTTCAATTTCATTTCAAGAATATGACAGAAGTCAAGCAAAAGTAATAATCCCATTAGTCAGGACTTTTATTATAGTTTGACATAGTCTGTAGGGAATACTATACATGTACATACCCACATCCGAAGACTTCTCCACCCAGTCCCCAGACAGAGTTTTGGGTTTCGGGGGCAATGATGGCTCAAAGTCTGACTTTGGTCGTGTGGAAGGCACCTCTCCATTGTGCCTGTAGATAAGAGGGAAACATGGAAAAGATAGACAAGAGACGACATGAAATGACTGGACTCTTCTGGCTTGACATTGCAAGAACAAATTGCAAATGAGAGTTATTCTGGAACCTCTCTGTTCATTTTCTATTTCCAAGGGGCGTTATCAATGGCCGTTGACTAAAATGCCTCTGGACACAATTGAAAAGACCTACAACCAATCAGAGCAGCAAAACGTAATGTAGCACTGAGAGACGGACAAATGTAAACTGACGACAGCGTGCACGGATGAGCTCTGATTGTGTTGCATCAACATGTCTACGAGCAAGTTACACTTCAGCTGCCGCCATTTTGGTTGTTTTTGCCAAAACGGCGCTCCTCTTTACTAAGCTAGGTTACCCTCGCTGCATTGTCCCTGGCATGAGGGTGTGCATGCCAAAAATGACATATTCACGTATTTTGCGTAAAGCCCAAAGGCTCCACAAGTCATTGTTTGAAACCCGTCCCATACAAGATAAACGGTTGTGATTGGTCTGACCAGGTTCTGGCCAGCTGTAGATCCGTCTGAATGGGAGGGGGAACCAGATGGATCTGCCAGAAGAAATTAAACATGAGCTTGCAAATTTGTCTGTTTCATACAGGCTAAAGAGGATTTATGCTTCTGTAGGGTAGCTTTCGCCATAGTGGAAGTGGCCTGAAGTTTATATACGTGTGCACAGGTGTCTGTGTTGTTTAAGCGTATCTCTTGAAGAGAATAGCAGAGCCGCCATGTGGGGTTGGGTACCGAGACCTGGTGCTAATACGGCACCGGTGCCTTAACGACCGGTATCTACTGGACCGAATAGCAATGCGGGTTTCGGTGCCTCATTTCGGTGCTACTTAAATGCATGCGCTCCTCTCTGAAAATGCTCCAAAATGGACGTTAGAAGTAACAGAAACATCGCTGCAACTTGCTCGCTAGTTACTAGGGCTGCCACCTCTTAGTCGATTAGTCGACTAATCGGTCGTTTTGGTCTTAGTCGACTAAGATTTCTTTAGTCGATTAGTCATTTTTTATGCTTATTCATGCTTAATTACTTATTTCCAAGAAACTTCTGAGCACATTTATGGTAAACACAAGATTTAAAGTGGTGCTTTTGCAGGATTAATTGTGGAGAAACTCAGTTTTACAGATGGTTAATTAACTACATTTATATTGTGCTTTTCTAGTCTTAACCACCTCTCAAAGCGCACAGCTCTGTCAATTAAATCAACTAATCGATTAGACGACAAAATCCTATAAGTGTTAGTCGACTAAGAATTTCTTTAGTCGAGGACAGCCCTACTAGTTACCATTATATCTGGCAGGAGGTAACGTTAGCCTAGCGTTAGCTAGTAGCTGGATTAAACACGGTTAAAAGCTAACGTTAAAGGAAAATTACGGTCGATTTCAACACGTAGCTCTGTTGTTTGTAAAGTAGGAGTACTGTCAGTAGCGAGAAAAACGAAAACAATCGGTGTTGCCTACACCGAGTTATCCTCCTGCTAGATTTTGCACCCAACAGGCTTAAACGGGGCAAGTTTTAAACGTGTTTTTAGCCTCTAAACATGTTCGATTTGCCATTACAAATGCTTAGCCATGTGCAGTTATTCCTTCCGAGGGAACACAACGAATTTGACTGCAGTCAAATTGCCGATCTCATACAATCCAATATTCCAAAATGTATTTTTTCCACACAAAAAAACGATTTGCAGAGGTTCTGTCCACAGTAATGAGTATGTATCAACAGGCTGTAACCTGACACCACAGTGGAGCGAGCAGAGCTGCAGTTCAAGAGTTCAACAGCTATCGCGCATGCGCATAGGTAACCTCTTTTTTTAAAGCAACACTATGTAACTTTTTAGCTGCAGCTGTAGTTCCAATGAGACAACCTGTAGGGGGGCCGAAGCGGGAAAAGTTGCACAGTGTTGCTTTAAAGCACATGTGTCAAACTCAAGGCCCGCGGGCCAAATCCGGCCCCTCGCACATTCTGATCCGGCCCGCATATCAATCTAGGTTCACAATATTTTTTGGCCCACCTAGTTGTGCGCCAAAACCAAAAACATGGGAAACTGGTCTTCAACTTGCAATTACGTGACACTCAAGCAGAATTTGGCAAATTTGCCGACTTTGAGACTCAGAAATTCCTATAGAACCAGAGAGTTTTCATATTGAGTCAACTGGGTGGTAGCCTACTTTGAAAATGTACTCATTGTTTTTGCTTGATTTGGTAAATTCTAGGATGGCTTTGGAACTCCTTTACTCACTTTTTCAGGGCTTTATGTGGACCAAACTGTAAGTGAGAAGACATATGAGTCAAAGATATTTGACTTTTTCAATTAAATAAAAGCAATAAACTAAACTGGCCCTTGATGTGCTTCTCGTTTTCCAGTGTGGCCCTTACTGAAATTGAGTTTGACACCCCTGCTTTAAAGTATCGGTTCTGGCACCGTTTTAAAAGTACTGTTTCAGCAACGGTATTGGAGAAAATACAAACGATACCCTACCGCCATGTGTTTATGCTGGTACCACTTTGTTTCTCCGTGAAAACGGAGAAACAAAGTGTCTCCCTGTGCTTTCTGTGCACGGTCGTAAAGCTGTAGCAGGAAAAGTTAACCCTCTCCTTGATTTCATGTTGTTCACGGAGAAGTAGAACAGGAAATGAGTAGGTGCAAAATGGATAATTGAATAGACACATAATGGACTTACTTGAGGCTTGGTGAGGGAGCAAGAGGCTTGTCTGGCCTCTTTGGTGGGATGCTACCTGGCCTGCCTTTCCCAGGAGGGGGGACCGGCTTCTTGGGCGGGACCAAAGGCGCTGCAGGCTTGGATGGTTTGTGATCTGGGGTCGGCTTGTCAACTGAAACATGGACAGAAGAGCTGAGGTGAGAGGAGAGTTGGAAAATGGAAGATGGACCCCATTTTGATGAAATTGTGAATGATAATTGAGAAACAAAGTGCCAGAGAGGAGATATTGTACACATATATAATAGAAATACCACTGTATCCTGGACAGTCTCCAAGAGAACATTGCATCCGACTAAATTTCACCTTCCTGCAAATTACATACACATAAACTGAGGTAAATTATTTTAAGTCTGAGTCACAAAAAGTCAATTTATTTTTGTGCAGAGCTGAAACAACCAGGACAAACTGATGTTCAACAAGCTTGTCTGCTGATAAAGTGTATCCACAGTTGTACTTCAAGTCAACAGTCAGTTCTGTTTCATGCTTTTTTGAAATTGGTAATCTAGGACAAATTGAAGAGCCCCTATTATGCTTTTTGGGATTTCTTCCCATCTTTTAGTGTTTTAAATAGTTATTTTGTTTGTTTTTTTAACATCAAAGCATGTCTAACTAGTCAAGTAGACGCCAAGAGTACAAATAATGACGCTGGAAAAAGTATAATAGGGGCTCTTTATCATTATGACCCGCTGTACCAGAGCACAGAAAGAGTAGGATTTCTAATGCTGTTAACTAAACCGAGACATTAGTTCATGATGAAACAGAGTGATGTCGGTGCAATGCGGACACATAGGACACACCTGGCCTAGAGTGCACTGAAATTAACATAATGATAAAAATAGAATTTTTTTTCCTGGATATTTCGCTCGTAAAAGTGCAGTTGTGCAACAGGATGAGACAGAAATGTCATTACGCATTCAACACTCTTCTGATCTCCCTCTCTCTCTCGGTTACTATAATGTAGCCCCTTTCACACAGAGATTCCGAAACTGCTGCAATGAAGGTCTGCTGTTATGCCGGCTTTATTCACAGAAAACCAAGCAAAGGCAGCAAAATGCCGCCTCAGGGTGTGATTTCACATAGCATTGCGGGAGCAAAAGAGACGTGACATGTAATACAACAGCGCTGGTTGTCTAGTGTGTGTGAACCAGTCAGCATCGTAAATAAACCCGGAAAAAGAACACTACCGGACCCACAGGCCGCCAACTTTATGCATTATAGTAGCACAATTGTTAGTAGAGAAAAGGACAGAGATGGCTGTGGCGCCGCAGCGCCCGCTGGTGTATGCATTTGTGTGTGTGTGTGTGTGTGTTTAAGAAGGGATAGAGCGAGTGGAAGAGAAAGTGGACTACTGTATTGCATGCATTGTTTCTGTCAGTTATCGACTTCGGCGATGCTGCTTTGTCAGGCTGTGTGAAAGGGACTTTTGTCTTGTCTATCCTATGACATTAGGGCTGCAACTAACGATTATTTTAATAATCGATTAATCTGTCGATTATTTTTTCGATTAATTCGATGAATCGGATAAAAAAAAAGCATTCATTTACATCAACTCAATACATACATACTTGTTGTTTAACCCAAATAGCAGATACAGACAAGACACACAGACAGACAGACAGACAGACACACACACACACACACTTATTCATTAAATTATTACCATCATTGTCGTAAGTGCAAGTTAAGTTCGTTTATACACCACACACTATTATATTTGTCAACACTAACTGATATGGGACAAAGCACATAATATATACATGACTACAGATTGAAAAATTAATGGGCCAAAAAAGGCGAGTGAATAAAACCGTGTCTTTAGTCTTGCAAAGTATACCACCCCTGCTTTATTACTGTTATTAAGGAGCTAACGCTAGCTTGTCATGCTAGTCAGCTGGATAACGAGTAAACGGCAGCACCAGAAGAGCTCCTGGAGGGACGTTACGTTCCTCACTTCAGAACGGAACAGAAGTAGGATAGTGTAGTGACTTTACCCTGCTGTTGAACTCCCTTCCTCCTCATCAAGGACTCCAACATGTTTACGTTTTAGGTGCTGACTCATCACCGTGGTGCGCCCGTGCCATGCCGTGTCGCTTTTGCTTATCTTGCAATTAACACGTTTTTGATTTATTTAGTGTGAAATGCTCCCACACCTTGGATGACTTAGGTCGTACTGATTTCTCTGCCTCCGCCGTGTGTTTCAGAACAACGTTACGGGTCTCTCCGGTCTCTCTCCGTATTTCCTCTACCCCCGCTCTGCTCTTTTTTTCTTTTCTTTCGCTCCGCGCTGCTCCACTCCGCTCCGCGCTGCTCCACTCCGCTCTGCGCTCAACTCAATTTTTTTTTATCTCCGCGACTAGGTTGCCTAATAGTTGCGCGACAACGAATCGATAATTAAATTCATTGCCAACTTTTTTAGTAATCGAATTTTATCGATTTTATGGATTCGTTGTTGCAGCCCTATATGACATGTTTCCATCCTACAACCTCTCTTTCTAACCTCGGCGGATAAATCCGTAACCACTGTTTATATGTGGTTAAGAAACTTGAAAATGAGAATTTCTCGCACAGTATAGAATAGGGCTATGTATCGGCAAGAATCTGGCGATACGATACGCATCACGATACATGGGTCACGATTCAATATATTGCAATATATTTCGATACTGTGGTATGGCGATATATTGGGATTTGTTTTAAGTATAATTTTAGAAAAACGAATATTTAAAAAAAATACACAATGTTCATAAAAGTCAAAAAAGTTTAAATTTAAATGGACTGTATTTATATAGTGCTTTTCTAGTCTTAACGACTACTCAAAGCGCTTTTACATAGTACAGGAACCATTCACCATTCACACACACATTCATACACTGTGGCCGAGGCTGCCGTACAAGGTGCCACCTGCTCATCAGATAAACATTCACACACATTTACACTCCGATGTGCAGCATCAGGGGCAACTCGGGGTTCAGTGTCTTGCCCAAGGACACTTCGACATGGGACTGCAGGGCCAGGGATCGAACCACCAACCTTCCGATTGGCAGGCGACCACTCTACACTGGGCCACAGGCGCCACTACTTTTTGTTTACTTTAGGTAAACAATTCAGTACAAAGAAACTCAAACTGCCAGTTTGGGATTGTGGTTCACAGGTTCTTAGTGAGCAAATGTTTATATGCTAAAGTAGGCCAAAGTTCAGCCATAGCTACATTGTTAGCTTCGAGCAAAAAGTCAGGCACTGCTAGGCACTGTTAGGGAAGGACACTAGTGGTGCGTCTCAGCATAGCCATCTAGTGGTAGGGGGTTTAAACGCAACATAAACGTGAACCACTGTCTTACATGAATATTTTTGAACGTTTATAAAAATAAAAAAATTAAAAAAAATAAAAAATCGGTTACTGCCTTTTTGAAAATCTATAGAGTATTGCAAAATAAAATATCGCGATACTGAAGTGTATTGATTTTTTCTTACACCCCTACAATAGAACATTTGGGGGGGGAACTGAATCTATATTCTCTTTCGTTCAGTTATCAAGCAACAAAACTGAGCATTACAGTCATCTGTGGATAAAGAGGGAACCACAGTCTCAGAAATGTAAAGATAGCCCGTCATACAACTTTTACTGTGGTTAAATTTAGCCTAGTCTACATCCACGGCGTAACACTTCTGCATTTGCTCTGGTGCTACTGGAAATTCCACTGGATTTCCCTCTTTTCGGCTGGTTTTCTGTTACTTTCCGCTTTCTTTGTGTTGGAATTTTAAACTCGGGTGGATTTATGAGGACTATGGTTATCTGCTCCTCAGATCTCTGCAGGGTAAATCCAGATAGCTAGCTAGACTATCTGTCCAATCTGAGTTTTCTGTTGCATGACTAAAACAACCTTTGAACGTACACATGTTCCACCAAAACAAGTTCCTTCCCGAGGCTATTTTGCAGTGGAACTGTCCGACGCTTAGCACCACCTTAGCACCGCCCAAGACGATTGTGATTGGCGACACACACAAACACACAGAACGTCGAAGGTGTGCTGTTTTTGACTCTCGGCATGTGGCTGTTGCCACAGCCAGAAGACACATTTTGTTTCAAAAGAAGCTGGAGGCAGCAAAAAAACTATTTAAAAATGGCGGGTTTGTTGGCCGCTAGCAATGATGACGCAGTGATTAGTGACGATTCTCTCTGACCAATCAGTAGTCTGCAGGTTTTCACGTCACCTTTTGGTATCGCCACTGCTCGCTTGGAACCTCGATGGAGGCGATACTAAAAAAAAGTACCTGTTTTTTTTGTAATGGAAAACCAAAAACGGCGAGTAGACTCGAGGCGAGTCGAGCTGGTACCATGTCATAACTGCCATGCCATAACGGCAACCAAACTCATAGATTTGTCGTTTCCATTTACATATTCTCAGTTGCAGTTGTGAGCCGATATCTGATAACTATGTATTGGCTAGATAGAATTGTTTTTTTAACAAAACATAACATACCCCATTTACAGTGTAAAAATCAACTTGTCAGCGATAAATAACCTCAAACCTAGTTTGGCATTTCTATACTGCAATTTCTTTTTTACTTATCAGCGACATATACACAGACACCGACGTATCTGCAAAATGCTAATATCAGGTTTTATCGGTCTAGCTCTAGTATAAAATAAAGATTTGATCGTGGTTTCGGGACTTCCTCCTGTTTAGGGGATGATTGCTGTCTATGAAATAAAACTCTTTGCTAGTTGCACAGTACACCATAACAAATCTACTATTCAGTATTTCTGTGGAGTTTGTGGAACCACAGGAAGTTCTATTACACAGTTAAAGGAACCGTTTTTTCAACCTGGACCCTATTTTCCAATGTTTTTGTGTCTAAGTGACTGACGGGAACAACAATCTTTGACATTGGTCCAGTATTAAGCGTGAACGCTGTAACCGGCAGCGGCGAAACATGCTACAATGTAAGTTAAAAGGGCAATTGTCCAGCTTGTATTTACCTTCACAAAAGTGCTCGTTTTACCATTGACAGGCTCAGATTAATATTCTAAGTGTCTGACAACATTATGGAAAGGTTGGAAAAGTGGAAAGACGACCCAAAACTGCTTTTCATAGTTTTCAAGTTTTTTTTATAGCCAAACTGTTTATAGTCATGCTTCTTTCTATTGTGTAATTGCAATTTCATGTGTAAATGCAATTTCATAATCATCATAGAAGTACGGTTTCTCCAGGAAAACAATAATTACATTTTGTTTAGATGTTGTGCCAGTTCTGACTGACAAAATCTACATTTATTTTACCTATTACCTATTTCATAACTTTTTTTAAATTTTACATATTGATTTTAAAAACTATATGGCAAAACTAAATGACCAATGACACACTCAGATCTGAAATTCTTGCGAGGTGCAAAAAAGCGACATCGACACAGCAGTGTAGGCGAAACGCACAGCTTCCTGTGTGCGGCACAGTAAGATAGAAACTAAGAATCTTTTCTCCTTGCCGAGAATGACTTGACAGAGCTCGCCATGTGATGTGATTACATAACTAAATGCATCCTGCAATCCCAGAACAACCACAGAAGTTTAAACAGAGGAAGTCTGTTCATTCCTATCCATTAATAACATATTCATTTTACTCTAACTGAATTTTCCTCCCTAGTTTTATAGTATTATTTTGTATCATGTGGGGATTGTTGATGCCTAGATTGATTCCAAAGAGCAGTTTTGTCTATGCTGATTTTGAACGTGTTGATAATGTCACCATAAGTTATTATCCCATAAGTTATTATAAGTAGCATACTCTCTGAAATTTAGTGAGCAACATTGCAATGCTTTTAATTCAAACAGCAGTTTCAATCCCAAGTTTAACTCTTTGACTATTTGGAGTTTATTATTGTATTGTAAATATTTTGTGTGTATTTATTTTCACTTATTGCACCGTGGGTCAAAGAGAAACACATTTTCAATTCCTCTGGATATCTGGCACATACAGGATTGACAAAGTTGACTTGACCTTGTTTGGAGCTTCTAGGCTGCTTGTGAGCTTAATTTAGAAATAAGTGTTAATTTGTGCTTTCCTTCCCAGGTCAAGAGACGAGTTAGCGGCGACACCATACATGAGGAATAGTTTTCAGAATTTGGAAAAGACGTCAAAAAGGCAGCTTTTGTATGTGTGGACGGTAGAGATGGATGTGAGGAAAGATAAAGGGGGTCCTACCTTTGTACTCTGGCATGATGGGAACAGGCTTCTTGTCGGCACTGGGAACCTCCGGCTTGGGAGCTGAAAAACGAAACATGGTCCACAGAACGTCACCTTGTCTGTCTGATCCGTCTGATTCAAGACTCACCAGACAATGAGAAGGAACACACACACACACACTTTCACAAGTGCAAGCACACAAAGAAAACTACTGCTCGCTCGACACAAGCATACACACACTCACACCGCACTCTACCAGGCATTGGGAGACATAAAGTAACATACACATAGATTTAATATTGATCTCTATCACACGCTGTACTGTGCACGTATAGCTGTATTCACTTATTTGTGGTTTTGACGGCGCGAGACCTATACACTTAAAAATAATCTCAACACAGACAGGAAGTCAAGTCACGGACACATTCAATGATGTCTCAGAAACCGACTGCAAACTGCAACACAATGCAGTGGTACAAGGTCATGAAAGCAAACGCCGTTACTTCCTGTGCAGACAGGAAAACAGTGATGCAAATGTGCACTTTGCAAAGTGTAGATCTTGGTGCCGATATGAAGCACTGCTGCTTAAGCAGTGACACTGAAGCACCTAACCTGCTTTTGACTTTCATGTTTGGTGAAAGAAAAACTAGAAAAACACATTAAAAGAAACAGTCATGTCAATCTGGAACAGGGGTTTCCTTGAAACCCTTTCATGTATTGAGTTGAACTACAACAAGTCTACATTTTAGAGCTTAGTCCTTTGTGTGAATTGTATTTATGTGGTTACTGTACTATAAAACCCAATGACCACAGTTGAAGCTGACCCAGTCATTTGAATTCAATTTCAATGCAACGTCCTCTCACTTAAAGATACGACTAAGCGTACGTAAACTAGCCGTGCTTCAGTAGGTCAAATAGCTAATGTTAAAAAGTAAGCTATGGCCACACTACCTAGACAGGTAAGAAGCCTAATTTAGAGCCCTGCACGGGACTGCTTTTTTAAAATCCTTTCTGACCATTACCGCCCGCTCCCCCAGTGTGTGTGTTCTGCTCCCGCCCGTCCCCGCAGCTTGTGTGTTGGGTCCCGCCCGCTACGCAAATATATGATTGACTGCCAATAGATTGCCCATTGATTTCGTGTCTTCTCCCCTCCTGCAATGAAACTATTAATTTTACTGTGTAGTATTAATAAATATATATACGTATCTGTCGGTAATAAGCAGCGAAATTACGTTCTTGTGCATAATTACATTCAAGTGCAATAATTAGTTATTCTAGCGCAATATAAGGGCAAAGCGACATTGTATTCATTTATTTAATTTCACTTATTTTAGAACGTGTATTTGGCTGTTGTTTTCTTTGCTCAGGTTGTTTTACTTTGTTTATTATTTTGTTTGTCTTATAACGCACACTAACAGATTTCATGTTAAAGTCCCTGTTGATTGGATCCCTCAGGTCGCAGTGGGAGACAGGGGAAAGAGCCCCGGGAAAGAAGTGAGAGTAGAGGAGTGTTAATAAAGCATTTGAATGGTCTTTAAGTGGATGCACTGTGTGCGTTGCTGATTTTTTTTTTAATGCAACCTAGCAAGGCAAACCTAAAAGTTGGTTACAGCACTGATCAGGGGCAGCAGCCCTAAATCCTGGGACCCGCGGTCTATTTTTGGACCGTCCCGCTCCCAGTCGCAGCCCCTGTTAAAACTGCCCGCTCCCGCAAGATTTGTGTTGGGTCCCGCGGGATCCCAATCCCAATGAAGTCCTCTAGCATAGTTGTCTGATCCCGCTGTGGCTGTTCTGCCGTCTTTCACCGGTTGATGGGCACTCCCCTGTGGCTGATCAAAATAAAACTGTTTATGTGGACGTGTTGGATCAGTGGGTAGAGCAAGCGCACATATAGCGTATAGAGGTCCAGGGTTCAAAGCTGACCTGTGACAAGTTCCTGCAGGTCTTCCCCCTCTCTCTCCCCTTTCTCACCTAGCTGTCCTATCGAATAAAGGCACAAAAGCCCCAAAAAATAATCTTTAAAAAAACAAAACTGTTTATGAAGAAAGAAGCCCTGCGGTGTGTTCACAGTGCCCTTTGAAAAAAAAAAAAATACTAAAAAATGTAAATAGCCACACCTCTAGTACTAATGACCTACTTTAGTTAAAAAAATCAGTGCCACAATAATAAATAAATTCTATAATTATGATTTGTATTTTATGGTCCAGTAGCAAATGTTCCACGGCTTCATACAGGTCCCTGGACCAGGGATTGAGACCACTGGGTCAGGGAAATGAGAGAAATTGTCCTACACAGCTAGATTTCTAGCCTGTGGATAGCATTTTAGCAAGTTACCTAATTGGACCATCGGGAGGTTCCACACGTATAAACCAAATCATTGGAAATGATTGTCATATACTGCTGAGAAGTACTGAAAGGATGTGACATAATAGAGGATTCTAGATCATATGGTCTCTACTGGTTTTGCATCATACTTTTATACTTTGGCAAATAAAATTACATTCTATATGAACCATGCAAAAACCCTATTTAGTATTACTTGGCTATGTAGTTTAAAAAGGCAACTGTCCCACATAACATTTTAAATATTCCCAATCATCCTAACAGCTGTCAGGATCTTGTGGGATCACCACTCCACTTTCAAGGTATGACAGCATTTGTTTTTTAAACTGCTTCTAATATCCAGCTCAGTCATATTCTCATTTATATAGTCTCTCTCTGTTCTATGGCAGTCTCTGTTGTGATATTCCAAAACTAAGACAAAGTCAGGAACTAGCCCATCAACATCTCACATTTGTAAACCCGTCTATAGACAGAAAACCACTTCATTACGCCTGGATGACTTACTAATCCCTGAACCGAATGTTAAAAGGTTGAGTGAAAACCCTTCTTTTTTATATTTAACAAGTTCTTTAAATGAGAGAATCTGTAACTATGAAATGTGCTGTGACTGCAACCAACACGTAATCGTAATTACAACTACAGATCCTATCAATGCGCCTCTGCATATTCATAGGCAGTATACGGTAAATGTATTCAACATAAAGTGAGCTTTTGTTGGAGAACCAGTGTGTTCCACTGCCAGACCCATAAAGTAGCACCATTTCCTCACACGTACCACTGAGTGGATAGGATTTAATGAGGTGTTACTTACCTATGCTTTTTGATGGTGGAGGTGGCTTCTTCGGCTTCTGGGAGCAAGAGGGGGGGATGAAAAATAGGTCAGAGTGACTGACATCTTTTATCTCAAATACAGAAATCCCAAGCCCGAGGGATGAGAGAAAGAACAACAAACTAGGCAAGTGTCTTTGCTAGTTTAAGACCGACACAGTTGACAATTTCCTGTCCAGCGCCCACGTCGTTTAGATAGCAAATGCACCTGCGCCCATTTGTGCGCCCATGAGCGTGCTGGTCTTACAGGGAGGTGTGTTCATGCGTATCGCTATCTTGAGGCAGCGGAAAGGGATTGCGTCATTGACCAACAAAAAAACCTGGTGTAAAGTCAATAACCCAGCATTTCATTGTTATTTTAACACCTGCTTCACCTCGTGGAGTTTTGGTGGCATAGTGCTCGTGCCATGTGTGGTCTGCTCGCGAGCTTTCACTTCACGCACGAGCAGATCAGTTTCTTCTCCTGAAACTCTCTTCTTCCTGCTCAGCAAATCCGCCATCATAATAGCAATGCGCCGTGGTACAAACGCGCCTGGCTTTTAAAAGGGAATGGACCCTTTTTCCCCGTTAAACTAGCAAGAGTGGATTCGTACACGCCCTAAACGCACCTACAACCAGGCGCTTTTATCGTTAAAATAGAGCCTTTAGACTTGAACCCTAATGGTTACAGAATTGCAAGGGAAAGCAAGTCTAGTACTTCTTCATAAAATGCTGGGCAACAATTTACTACTATTAATATTAAAATCCATAATGATTTACTATAAATATGCCATATCATGTAATACACATAATAATAATAATAACAATAACTTGTTTATATAGCGCCTTTCATGAAACCTAAGGACACTTACTGTGGCTAAGCTAAGGGAGGTTGTAGGCTGTGGTAGGCAGAAGAAATGTGGCTATTTGTGTGTGCATATACTGTATGTCCCCCTACAAACCTACTGTCCGTGAATATTTTAGCAGTGTGACAAAATCTGTCTGTAATGTTGGTTTCTGCCCATATTCATTGAGCCAATCGGCCCTTCCTCTTCAAATATCATTGCAACTCTGACATTCTGTCTTTCAGACCTACTATTGCCTTTTTTATTACCTCCAGAATGTTCCAGGAGATACAACAGAAAGTGTCGGTCATCCACCTGCTGGCTTTACTCCACCACGGTGTTCTACGCCAGTACTCAAAAAGGAACACGCCGACTTATTGGGACTTTAGCTTATTCACCGTATCCCCCAGAGTTAGATAAGTCCATACATACCCTTCTCATCTCCATGCGTGTCGTAACTCTGTCTGACGCACCCACCGCTAGCCTAGCTTAGCACAGATCCTGGAGGTAACTGGCTCCATGTAGCCCACTGCTCCCAATAAGTGACAAAATAACGTGTGATTTGTATAGTCACAGCGTGTACAAATAACAAGGTAAAATGAGACACCGCCATCTTCTAACCGTATACAAACTGGGAACTATATTCTCAGAAGGTGAAGCACTGCTACTTCTGCTACTTGGGTGGAGTGATTTGCTTGCAGCAACTGAGCAAACTCCATGCAAACTCTCAGGTGCTGCGAGGAAATCAATCCGCCCGAGTAGCGATGCTTCATCTTCTGCGAATAGTTCCCAGTATGTATACGGTTAGAAGATGGCTGTGTCTCATGTGTAGGCCTGCACGATTCAGGGAAAAATATGAATCACGATTTTTTAGCTTAGAATTGATATCACGATTCTCTGCCATGATTTCTTTCTCACAATGTGTAATGTTTATTGCACACATGAACCATGACAACATGGTTTTGAAAACAAAACAAGTTGGCAGTACCAAACATAGATTTTTAGCACCTATAGCACATTACCACAAGCCTGTAAACATAGAGGCTTCAATGAATAAAGAAAATAAAGTAAATACTGGCCATTTAAGTACAGTAGGCTACCAAAAATAGTGACCTAACATATTGAACTAAATATGGCCCTGATACCGGCTCTATCTGAACTCCTTGAACGTGTCTTTACATAATTAAAACATGTCAATCAACATGCTGCAGCTACACCTTCAGTTTCTAGAGAAATGGAGTTAAATTGCTATTTAAGTACACTATAAAAAAACAGAATGATTTCTTAGCACACTCTTTAACTGCTTATAGAATTAACATGCAACTGGCCATTCAAGTAGGTTACCAAAAGTAGAAGTTTAACGCACTACGTTGAATATGGCCCTGAACATGGCTGTAAACAGGCTAACTGAAACGTCTTTTGGGCCTCTTGCCTTGTATGGCTTCATCATATTGCACTTTGTGGTGACGTTTGAGGTGCTGGTAAATATTTGTGGTGTTACTTTGTGGTGCTGCAACGAGGGCAAAGCGTGCCTTGCAAATCACATCGGACTGACCTTCGTCGTCTTGCCTGAATCCAAAATATATATATTTTTTTTTAAATCAAAGTCATTTAAAAAGTTAATCGTGAACAGGGTGAATCGAGATCGCGATTTTATAACGATTTATCGTGCAGGCCTACTCATGTGGCCTTGTCATTTGTACATGATGTGACTATACAAATCACAACATAATAGTAAATAGGAAAATGTTGCCGTTATTTTGTCACTTAATGGAAGCAGTAGGCGAGATGGAGCCGGTTACCTCCAGGATCTGTGCTAAGTGAGGCTAGCGGTGGGTGCTCCAGACAGTGTTGTGACACGCACAGAGATAAGAAGTATATGTATGGACTTATCTAACTCTGGGGGATACGGTGAATAAGCTAAAGTCCCAGTAAGTCGCTGTGTTCCTTTAATGAAGATGCTGAGCCAAAGTCTTTCTCTGTTTCTTAGCTGAACTACAAGCTAGATTAGGCAACAGGGGTCTGGACTAAGCACAGAAACGTATGTGTGCTTTACACTTAGTGCCTGTATTTTAAAAAACTATTGAGGGTGGTAGTGACTAGACGTTTTGGACCTGCTGTGCAAAATGGACCCATGGAAACCTTACCTGAAGGAAAACCTACTTGACCATGACATGCATAAATACGAAACCTGAACTGAAAGGGATCCAAAGGCAGTCAGAACCAGCAGGGATTTATTTTTATTTTTCTCTCTTTTGAAATGATTATGACACACCATATGTTCAGAGCTGATAGCGAGTTCACTCTAATCCACCCTGGTATTAAACATATTGACACTCGTACCAAAGACCTTAGGTGGTCTTCTTTCATCAGAGACACTGACAGCTTACCTCTTCAGACTCCTGCTTGGGAGATGATCTCAGAGACCCTCTCGACGTGGGAGTCTAAAATATAAATAAGAAGACAGAATATAATGAAGAAATGATGTCTGTGGAAAACCTCAAACCTTTTTCTGGGATAACATCAAAGTGCTCCAATGTCCTTTGCATTAACAAACAGAAATCAGTTGGAGTCAGCCTTCATACAGAACAGACACACTCGCTCCTCTGGCCTGGTGTATCCAGTACCTTCTTCTCATCCTCAACTGGGAGAAAAGGCTGTTACCTGGCAAGTTTTGATCTGTAATGATTCTGCTAGCCTTTTTTTTCTTTGGACTGCCTATTGTGTGTTCAGCCAAACAAACCACTCTCTGCAGGGCCTTGCAGTCCGGTTAGGTGCTGTTTTTGTACCAGGCAGTGACGGTCCCCGTCAGGACGCTCTCATTTACATGCACACTAATATTCCACTATTCACATCCACATCACACAAAGTATTTCCATCGTGTAATAACACAACATAATATTGAATTGTTTTTACTGGTTCCATTGCCCTTGTCAATATATAGTATTTATGCTGCCCACTGTGCTTGCCCATCACATTGCACTTTATTGTGTTCTTAGTAATTTTATGTTTTATTGTTGTGCCTGTCTTTTACCTGTTTTTATGCCACAGGGAACTGCCAACTAAATTTCGTTATATTGTTCTCAATATAATGACAATAAAGCTACTTTGAACTTGGATGCCATCATTGTTGTCAACTGTGGTGTGGAGTGGCAGTCAATATGTTGATGGAAGTCACCCATAATCCTCTTAAGGTTAGCCTGATTGAAGTCTTATTATTATCATCATCATCAGTCTTTGCAAGGACGCGACAGGGCAGCATATGTACTCACCTAAAAGGCATCTGGCTGATGTGGAAGAGCCTTTATGAAAATTAAAACAGGATTTTCTATGTGAAAAACCTAAGCTGTGCTTACACTCTACATACTATTAATTCGATGATGTAAGGTATAGTACGGTTTTGTTCAGTCATATCTGCCAAGATATCTTGGTGAAAGGACATTAAGATAAAACAAATCACCAGGCTCTAAACATGTTTCTCACTTCAAGGTCAAACTTGTTAAAGCTTTTTAATGATGGTCTCTTTTTTATTATTTATAGTGTAGGGTAAGTGTAGGGCCCAAGCATTGCAGGCACCAACACCCACTATAGCCACATTACATTTCCACTGAATATTTAGAGATCCCCTACACACAAAAATAGCTCAACAAACTACTTTACTACGACCCAGTCTTAAGATTACACCTATTTCTTCTCCCACAAATGTTTACTACTTCACTGAAAAGTCCAATTCCTAGTGTATGTGTCCTGTAAGATGCTAATTTCCACACTACACTTGCTTAAGTTACATATTGGACCACAACCGGCTTCGAAACTAGTTCTGTTGTCACAAATCCCTACTGGTACGTCCGCATGTTAAACTTTCCCTCTTTAGCAGATGTGAAAACAGCGTTCTTATGTCGCACTCTAGAACAGATTTTCCTGATGATGGTCAGGTACCGAAACGTTGCCAGCTATTACATTTATTTTTGTTAAGTTAGACAGTGGCCGTGAGTCTCTTTGCAGCACTCTGTACATACACCATGCATACATCTAAGTGAAGTGACAATGAGAAAAACACATATTTGAGTGGAGGGGGACTTTAAAAGACTTTTTACAAATTTCACCCATTTTGTGCAATACAAAAAAGATAATTACTGTTCCTTTAAAGATGCAGTAGGTAAAAGTAACTTTCTGTCATATTTGCTGAAACTGACCTTATGATCCAGTAGTACTACATGAATTATGTAATATAAAAAAAATCCAGCCCCTCTGGCACTATCTACAGCCTGTAGTACGATTGGCAAAATTCCACCGCTCCCGGTTGATTTTCTCCAATCAGGGCCACGGGGGGTGTCTATCTGCGTGTCAATCACTGCTCAGGAACGCACACGCATATATAGCGTTCTTCCCTCCCCCTTCCCCCGCGCACGAGCTGCAGAAAAGTTTCCCAAAACTCCGGTGGTGAAGTGGCTTTTCAGAGATGGCGTGAGCTCCGGGATTTTAAAGATCTGAAGAACGATGCAGACGTAGCCACATTTCTTCTCGACCGGTAGCATAATTACCATGAATAATTTATCTTTCACTTGGTTATTAGTAGTCAAAAGTCCACAAAGCTACGTTGGTGAGGATAATAGTAACGTTTGCACAGTGGTCGGTCTGATATGATGCTGAAATGGCTAACAGTAGCCTGCTAGTTAGCATCGTTTTACTGTTGGTGAGTTATGTTGGTGAGTAAAGTTAACATTGTGTTAGTGTTTTAGTTATTGAAAATGTCGACAGTTCTGTCAAACTCCGTTGTGTGGGAGGGGCTTAGGAGACAGTTTGGACTTCAGCAGAAAGGGGGGAGGGACTGAGAAGTTGTCGATGTTCAAAATTTGTTGGCAAAGTCCTGGATCTTCACAATCCTACCTACAGCAGTTATAAGGGCTGCAACTGACAATTAGTGTCATTATCATCTAATCATTTGATCTGTTAAATGTCAGAAAATAGTCTAAGATTCCCATCACAATTTCCCAGAGCCCAGTGATGTCATCAAATTGCTTGTTTTGTACAACCAACAATACGTTTTAGGCACCAACCGAATTATCTTCGAAGTATCGAGCATCGACTAATGCCTCGTCATTCAATACCCAAATTCAATATCTAAGGAATAAATCTCATCAGTGTCAGTGAGCCAATAAGTATGCAGCATGTTTCTACCGAGATCTAATAATACTGCTAAGAGTTGTGCCTAATGTGTAAAGTTGTAGTTTCTTTTTGTTTTATAAAATCGGTATAGAAAAAAGGATCGTTTAGGAACCGGTATCAAAGTCACAGTATTGGTATCGCATTGAACATTTTCGAACGATACTCAGCCCTAATTAACCGTGCAAAATGATTAAAATCGGTTATGAAAATAGTTTCCAACGGTAGTAGTTTTGTCCATGCACTGATCTCACCTCTTTCTCTGCATCAGTCACCATGGCTACAAAGTTGTCAGGGAAGACACCCTCCCTGCCCCCGATCTCCCCTCGCCACCAGCCGGGCTCTCCTGTGTCCTGTTAAAGACCGAATTAACAAAGAGTGAATGACAACACTTTAGTGATCTATTTGTGATCTTTGCTTTGTCACTTTCTTTCTAATATGCCCGGCTAATAATTATTTCTTTATTTTCACTTTAACTTTAAAGCACTGTCCAATGTTAAAGTCACTCTACTGTAGTAGGGAGGATGTAAAGGAAGGTGTAAAAATGTCTCTATAATAAAAAAAAAAGGGGCTGAAAGGGCTCCACAAAAAAAACTACCAAAAAAACAACCCTTCTGATCATTTCACAAGCAATTCTCAACAGGGTCCACTAGATGGCGGTAGCTTTCTAATATAGTCTTGGTGGGAAAACTGAAGGAGACATGGTCTATTACAGTTTTTCTCAATTGCTTTGGCACAATCATCGAATATCGAAGACTATTTATATGAACATTAGGTCAGTTGTACCCATGACTATAGTCATGTATCGTTGCTTTGGCACAAAATGCATTGCCTTGCAGATCAAAATAGTTTGCATTCATTTGCTATTGAATCATAATGCAACTATTCACATGTTCATTGTGTAAATCCCTACATGCAAAAGAGAGCAACCAATAATCACAATAACCTCACATATACATATAGGTATGTGGTTTTGTTGTAGACTTAGGCTATATGGGGAACAATTCCATTCCCTCTAAATTTAGAGCAACCAAACTCCAACAGGTGACAGGTGAGGATATCACAGCAGATTGTTGTTGTGGGTGGCTGCATCATGCCAAAATAATGTTCCCTCGTTGCATTGCAAGGGAGGAAATCAGGTGTGATGTCGATAAAATGTTGTGGCCAGACAGAGAAGACATTGGATGACCCATACACATACCACTGATACATTTGCAGCATCTTTTTTCCCCCATTTCTTGCACATCTTGTGCAACAGTTCCTGATAAGTTTGCGGTCGTAGATCTTTTTTTCTGTACAAGCTTCCTTTGTGTATTTGTGGTTGGCTGGTGTGTACATACTGTACATTGAGCAAGTAAAGTGTGTGCCATGGCTGACATCAATACTATTCAGCTGCCAAGATGTCTTGGGTCTAAGCAACGATAAAGGAACCTTTTGTTTTGGGGACAATGATTTATTCATTGAAGGATTTATTTACATTTGAAACAGGAGTTCATTATTTTGATTGATTAAACATCTTTTGCAGGTCACAGAGTGATGTGCTGAATGTACCAAGTGGTGTGAGGATTGTACTTAAGAGTTTTGACAGTTGTAATTTTGTTTCAGTAAATGTGCCAAAGCGATTGAGGAAAAACTGAAACGGACAACCCCAGAGTCATCCTAGCTCAACAGCTTGTCAGTGGCCGCTGAGCTCTGCCAACAGAGTCTTTATGTATCTTTATGGGACTCTGCGCCAATTCTCTGAAGTAAAACATTCAACTGAGACGAATGAATGGGGATGACAAAAAAAGTGCTACTGACTGATAATGAGTCATTGTAATTGACACAAAAATATTAAATAATTAAAGTGAGAAAAGAAAGAAACCCACATCTGTAAATGCCTCAACCAATATTACCGGAGACATGCAATGTGATCAATGAGTTGCAACACTGGTTTCAATGTGTATTTACTAGGGCTGTCAATCGATTAAAAAAAATTAACTAATTAATCGCACAATTTGCTGTAGTTAATCGCGATTAATCACATTTTTAAATTGCGACTGAAGCTTGTAGTAATGGATATTTAAATGCTAAATCACTTAACTTTGCAAATATGAAGAGAAAACAAACAAGGAAAGGTTCTGCTAAGTTCAGAATGTTTAATATCTTTCAGAACAACAGCAGCAACAATTTGGCTTATTTAGTCCTGCTGAAGGCTGCTAAAACGGCTAGAAACTGTCCGACTTGAGAGCAGATTTTTGTCTCCACCCCCAATATTAGCCACATACCTAATATACCATATTCTGAATAATATACAAATATATATAATATAAATTACAATCTAGGCAGTACTTAATATCATAAATATTATAATATACATAGTGTTTAATCTGAATGACTAAGCAAAGCACATATATCTAAACACAGAAATGCACATCAATATCAATATCAATGTTACACATCAAACCAGTAACCCATAACCACAAAGGTTTATGTTGGCCTAAAGTGAAAACATTGAGGGTAGTTTTAGATCCATTACCAATGTAAAGCGATTGACTACATTTCCCTTCCAGCACCGCAACCAGGAAGTAGCTTGTGTGACAGTGAGACGCACCAATTTCAAACATTTACTGGAATATAGTCATGGATACTATCGAGTCGACAGCGTTAAACATCAGACTGCAAATAAGGTTTTATCAGCGTGACCAACGTAACAGTTATCAAGTAAACAAATCGCGCACGTACATATCGGCAGCACAGACGAAGAAACTTAAACCGCAGCTCAATGTAGCGAAACAGCAGCTTACCGGTGGCGCATCTCTCCTGACGAGACAACATGTCGGAACTAGTACTCGGTCCCGTTTATAGCCCGTTTCTGGATTCTAACACATCATCTTTTTTCTCTTTTGGGATCTTACTGGTCCATGTTTAAACTCTTGACTGGCCCGTAGGCCTACTTCAATCAGGTAAGTCCCTCCTAGAGTAGCGCCGCCTGCTCTTATGGAGACGTATTACGTTTCTCAGCCGCCACATGAAGTAAACAAACACAGCTGCGTTAATTTCGTTATTTCGTTAATTTTTTTTAACGAGTTAAATATTAAAAAACTAACGCAAAAATGAACACGTTAATTTTGACAGCCCTAGTATTTACTACTTCAGAATGTGTTTTCTTATAGAACAATACTTATGATCAGGGAATACATCTTCTGTTCATTTCTCTTAAGAGGGAGCTGTAAATCTGTTCTCAAATGATCCATCCAACCTCTGACTTCTGATACAGAATATATTCTATAACCGATAGGTATGCTGGGAACAGTAAAGTCATTACAGGAAAAGCCATACCTTAACCCACAATATCTATCGTAATATGTTTCCAAATAGACCCCATCTAGAGCTGGGCAATATATCGATATTATATCAATATCGTGATATGAGACTATATATTGACTTAGATTTTGGATATCATAATATGGTATAAGTGTTGTCTTTTCCTGGTTTTAAAGGCTGCATTACAGTAACGTGATGTCATTTTCTGAACTTACTAGACTATTGTAACCGTTCTATTATTTGCCTTTACCTACTTAGTCATTATATCCACATAACGGATGATTATCAAAAATCTCTCAACACTACAATATCGTTGTGGTATCGATATTGAGGTATTTGGGCAAAAATATTGTGATATTTGATTTTCTCCATATTGCCCAGCCCTAACCCCATCACAATGTTTGTTTACAATAACTTCCGTGTAGAAATCCCCTGCATGTGTACATTCAATATACATACAATTCAATGGCGCTGAGCGAACAGGGGCGAGAAACAACGTGACATACTCATCTAAATCATCTAAAATCTATGTTTGATGTTTTATATTTCAACACATTTACTAACATTAGCTTGGAGACCTAATTTACCTGTTGGGCCACAGCCTAAAGAAAATGACAACACCCAAAACTAGCCGTTAGTCTGACCGGTGGCGAGTTGTTGCTGGGTAACACTTTATTTGAAAGGGTGTTCATAAGACTGACATGACACTGTCATTATTATGACATGACATCCGTCATAAACATGAAGGAGTCATTTTGAGTATTCATGACTGTTGTCATTAGGTAAATTATTACACACTTTTAATGCAAAGTTAGCATTGTCCGAGATGTCTTCGTCATGACAACTTGACAATAAGACAACAATCTACACTTTACTTGAAGGTATCTACATAAGAGTGACATGACACGGTCACGAATGTGTCAAACATTATAAACAAGTCATAAACGTTTATGACATAAGGCTTCTTGTATTAAGTGTCATTCGGTTTTTGTCATGACAAGTTAAGGTTAGGGTTAGAGTTAGGGGTTGTGTGTCATGTCACTCTTATGTAGGTACCTTCAAGTAAAGTGTTACCCAACAATCTGTGTTATAACAACTTGACATTATGCAAGACAGTACAACCTGTCAATGTCTTTGTAATGACAACTTGACATTAACCTAGACAACATAACCGGTCACAAATAGGTCATACCAAACTTTAATAAACTATTTGGCTTTATGTGTTAACATTACATTTAAATGTCATTAATAGGTTGGTTTTTACATTCGCTGTCATGAGAGCATTATAATTGTGTCATGAATATTTTTCCTTGACCTCAGGTAAAGTGAAACAATTTGAACCTGTCATGAAGTTTGATCTCATCATCGAATGCTTATATGACGCAGTCATGAATGATATCTATATACCAATGACGCTTAATGACAACAGTCATGAATACTTAAAATGCCTCCTTCATGTTCATGACAGGTGTCATGTCATAATAATGACGGTGTCATGTCAGTCTTATGCACACCCCTTCAAATAAACCTGTTGCTGTTTGTAACCTTAAATTTGGTTTAAAACTTGCTAGCAAAGCAAGACAGCACAGAAAATAACCTCAACAGAAACGTCACATATTGATAGGATCACTGTGTTTAACTAAATATCTTTAAATGTTACGGTTACAGCTGAAAATTACAACAGAAATACATTTTAAAAAGTTGGCAGATTTTACATATCTCCACAATTCAAATCAACTGCCAATTGTCAAACCCGGAAGTGATTGTTGTGTTAGCGTGATGTCACAGTGATTCCGTCTATAAGCCCAGGTGTTTTGCCATTCAATTCCACAACTTTAATGCATTATGCACCAAAAACGTACCTTGCTCAGGATGTGGATAATATCGCCCTCTTTTATGGTCAGCTCATCCTCATTTGTAGCCTCAAAAGCAAATGTGACCTTACAGTACTCTTTTGCTGAGGAAACAGAAATAATGGAGTCTTAACAATATTTATAGGCAAAAGCACACAAGGAAGCCAAACAGAGCATACTAGAAGTACAAGTATACAGCTACAGTATTTATTATTCATTTAAGCAGGGTGCGATAAATTTTCGATCATGCACAAAAAGCATGCAGGAATTAAATTCCCCTTCTAATACCATGGATATAGTGCCACTTGGCCAGCCATGCCAAAACACTTATTTATGAACGTCAATATTCATTGGAAAATAATCTCAAAATAAAATTTACTTCCCGGTAAAAACAAAATACTTTCTACTTGGTAGCCGGCGTCCCGGAGCTCTGTAGCGGCTAAATACAACCAGCAACTGCCGCTCGGATTTAATCGTTCTATGGCACTATGTGTTCACATTTACTTAGTTTAAAATACTTCTATTTTAGGTATAGGTAAGCAGAATAAGGGATTTGTAGACCAGAAAGGGGGAAATCCCACGCACCCCCCCACCCCGACAAATCGCACCCTGAATGTAAGCACACAGACAAGCACACATCTTAAAAATGGTACGTCTGAGAGCGGACATGTCTTTTTTTTTTGAGGATTATTTTTTGGGCATTCAAGGCCTTTATTTCTATAGGACAGCTTAGATTTCTTAGGGATTTGAACATCCCATCATATTTCCCCAATACACAAACAAAACAAGGTTTACAGTCCACTTACTTGGGGTCAATTCTTTTTGAATAATGGCTTTTTCAGTATTTGCAAGTGATGCTTCATCATATCCAAACTACACAGTGGAGCTGTAACTAATGACAGATGCAAATAATGCTAACAGGGCTAGCGCACCAACTTTAGAAGTAAACAGGACAGTAAATACACTTCCCACATGTTAAAGTATCCTTTTCAGTATTCAATTTCATACTGTAGTGTTATATATACCTTTGGATTTGCTGTCTCCGTCTGCTCTCTGCGAGTCGGTCACGTTGGGATGGGCGGGCTTTGCAGCAGATGGTAATGATGGGATTGGCTAAAATGAAGCAAACAATACAGATGGAAATGATTTATCGCACGAGTGGATATGTGGCTTCATGTGAAGGAAGTCCTGTCTGTGAATTTGTGTGGGAATTATTAAGTAGAAATGTGTATGAATGATGCCGTTAATTTTGGGGTTAGCAGTTAAGGATTGTAGCAGATATAGAAAGAAAGAATACCTTTCCTGCTACACAAGGGATGTCTGATGTTATAGCTTGCAAGTGATTATTAGTGAGACAAAAAGACTGCATTGAAATAAAAATAAATTTCAAAAAATAAAAAGGTGTACCATTATTAGGGCTGCATGATATGAGGAAGATATGCGATAACGTTGTTGAATATCTCGACAACGATATTACTGGCGATAAATAAACCGATATTAAAGTGGACTCAGTTCTGCATTTCTGCTGCTTTCAGTGTTCTGCTAAAATACAACCAATTGCTTGATGAATTTAAAAGAAATGAAAGGAAATCATTTCCAACATTGTTTTACTGAAGAAATTGAACATTGAATTGAATATAAAAAGGCACCATTTAAAAAGAACGACAGTTGTATTTTAAAAAGGGATGCACTGAATCCAGGATTTGGGGTCGGATCCGGCCGAATATTGGGCTTTTTGATGGGGTTCGGTTTCTGCTGAACCTTAGAATTTTTTTCCACTGTTTTTTTCCAGGTTAAATTGATTAAATATGAGTTTTCCTTGGCTTTTTTTAAAAGGAGTGGTAATTTTTTGTAACATGCTTTACTCCCTACATCTAAAAAGAATCTAGGCTGTAATTGTATTGTATGCAGTAGGCTGTGAGAAAGTGAAAATGGAACTTTTGAACAGAAAAAGTGCTGTTTGCCAGTACTTTCAGTCAAAAGAAGGCTATTCAAGTCCAGCTACATGTTCAATTTGCAATGCCGATTTGTCTCGTGGTGGCGAGGACCCTAAACAATACACAACATCGCTGCTGTTAAAACATTTGCGTATGGAACATCCGAAAGAATATGAGTTGTTCATGAAAGGAATCTACAGACAGCAGCCAAAATGCAGCAACTTCAGGTACGGCAAAGGAAAGAACAGTCACAGTTAAAAACTGGTGTTAACCAGACAGTGCCTCTCCCGGGCTATCGGCTGTTCTCTCTGTAGCCTAAATGAGTTTCCCTATAGTGGGAGCGGAGCAACCCAACGGCCAGCTGCTGCTCGTTGGCTCACGTTAGCTTTCTAATCTAAGACGACATCTAGTCTCATATCACGATATCGATATAATATCGATGTATTGCCCAGCTCTACGATGTGCTTTCCTACGATGTGAAAAGTGTGTGAATTCAACATTAAGTTGTTACATTTAACTATTTTAGAGGCTGTGGACGTTGTTAACTTCATTAATGTGTTTACTGTGTTAATGGACTGAGGATGGGAGTAGGATTCGGTATTCGGCAGAATCTTAACCAGTGGATTCGGTATTGTTATTAGCATTATAAACTTATTGTCTTGTTCTTTGTTTATAATGATTTGTTTTGTTTTTATTTCTTGTCTGCTGTTCTTTACGTATTCGGGAAAAAAAAACACTTTAAAATCAAATCAAAATCGATAGTGCGTTGTTTCTGTCTCCCCCATGGGGAATTCTAAGTAATGACCTCAAAACTGTTGGTGCGTCCACATGATGCAAGCCTTCCATGATCGCGCACTGCCCCCATCCCTCAACACAGTTGCGAGTAGCCAAGGAGGACACAGAGGATTAAAATAACATGGACTATTCAGAAGAGGAAATTATCTGCACTCCAGCTGCTGCGTGCGAAAGTCATTGGATGACAACATTTTCTAAACAGCCCTACTGAGAAATACAGAAAGAGTTTTGTGGAGTCGCTAGGCTTAATTAGCTTTGTATTAGTCTACACCCACAACGTTCCACTTCCGGGATTGCTCTCGTTGTGCTGGAAATTTCGCAAGATCTTTTCGGATGTCTGCTTTTGAATGAGTTTTCTGTTGCATGACTAAAACAACCTTTGACTGTACACATGTTCCACCAAAACAAGTTCCTTCACGAGGCTATTTTGCAGAGGCACCGTGGCTCTGCTCAGCGCGTAGCACCGCCCATGACGATTGTGATTGGTTTAAAGAAATGTCAATAAACGAGCATGTTTTTCTCCCATCCCAGAATGCTGTGTGGACCAGCCAGCCCTTCCTCTGCAGTGCTGTGGAGGAAGGTCTGGCTATGCGAGATTAGCTTTGTGTCAATTAATTTGGCAACGCCTATTAATATAAATAAAGTTACGCACTAAATTTTTAACAGAATGCATGGTACTAAATGATAACTGATCAGTTCAGAAATCACCAATAACGGCCCAAAAAAAAAAGTCAAAAAGTGAAAATGTCATAAGCAGGATACTTTATGTCCCTGATCCTACTGCAGCCAGAGGGGAGGGCAGTGATAGGCTGAGGTAGGCGGGTCAAGGCCAAAGAGAGTGTGAGAGCATGCGACATGTGGTGGGATGTGAGGAGTGGAGGAGAGCGAAGGAAGCCGTGCTAGTGGTGAAAGAGAGTGGGAGGGCTGTTGTGAAGGGGAGAGAAAAGGAAAAGAGGTGAAGAGTTTCAGAGCGGAGTTACAAGGCTCTGTTGGAACTGATAGATCTGTATGTCAGTGTGTTCTTATCAACATGTCATTAACTTCCCTTGTGCCTTGTGCTCCCTCCCCCCCCCCCCAAAAAAAGTAAATAAATTACAAACAAAACAGGAAAAAAAAGACATCTAAAGTTGGGTTTTCAGGTTTTTTTTGTTTTACAATTTAGAATAGTTGTTTCCATGCTGGCTAAAATTCCAAATCGATCTCAAACTGGATGGCAGTTTAAATTGTATATCCAGCTTGCCTTTTTATGCAAGAACGTTACATGTGCTGAGGACAGCGAAAAATGTATTAACACCAAACAGAAACATCACATGAATATGGTTATGTTCCTTTAGCATAGGCAGTAAACAACATTATTTATGTTTATTTCATGTGTTTTTTTGTCTGAAAAAGTCTAATCTGTTGTTGGGAAGAGTGGCTGATGTTCTGCATCAGCTAATGGGGATCCTAATAAAAATCAAATGAAAAATTTAAAAACAGACCTCTAAACAAAGGTAAATCTGTGCCAGGCTGACCCAAGACACTTCCTCCAAAACAACACAGAAATAAATCATTTCGATAACCCAAATGTCATATAGATGAAGAGATGTGACTGAAGAGATGTTACTGAGACCGAGGGGAAGTTTTAAATTGATTTCCGCAAATTACTGTCAGGAGCGCAACATTTTGCATGTATTTTATTTACTGAGACTACAGATGTAAATGAGCCCAGACACTGTTCATCTGATTTGCATGAGTTGCTGCTAAATAGGATCAGATGCCAGGCTATTTATACTGCACGACTAGGGGATTGACGCGATATCACTTAAATATGGGGATAAATGCAATCTTTTTAATGACGGTGACTAGGTTTAGATCCACATAATATTCCGTTTTTTTTACCACAGCCATGCTAACTGCTGGCTGGTTGATTTCTGGTGACAACCATAGCAACTCACAGCCTTTATTTATATAGGAGAGCATAAGACATGAAATGGGAGAGAGAGGGGGAATGACATGCAGCAAAGGGCCGCAGGGTGGAGTCGAACCTGTGGCCGCTGCGTTGAGGAGTAAACCTCTATATATGGGCGCCTGCTCTACCAGGCGGGCTACCCAGGCGCCCGATACGCATATTCTAACAGAGTTTCTGCAGGTTTTACCAAGTCAAATTTAAGACTTTTTAAGACCTTTTTATGAATGGAATTTAAGGCCTTTATCACAACATCCACTAAGCCCTAAATGTAATAAATTAACAGTTTTTTCAAGACAAGTATGGCTAAACTTGCACTTCCCCATAGCTGAAGAATAAAATCTGTTTGTCTGTGGTACAATCCGAAAGAGACTCGCCGCCAATATCACGAAAGCTGAAAGAACTACAACACCACTGAATAATAATAAAAAAAGAGCATTAGAGCTAGCGTTGCATGGATGTAGGAAAATCAAGTTACCTGTTTAAAATAATTTAAGACCTAGAACACAATACTGTAAAATACAGTGAATTTAAGACTTTTTTAAGGCCTAAAAATTTGATTTTGAAATTTTAGACTTTTTAAGACCCCGCAGAAACCCTGTCTAAATGCGCTGTATACATGTCCTAAGAATGCTTCTAGAACCCGAATAATATCGGCATATCCCACATGTCTTAATCGGAAAAATGCTTTGGAAAAAATGCCTTATTCTGAATATTCAAACGGAATATGCTGTTTACAAGACCCAATATTGTCATATTCGGAATGATAGTGTGCATGTAAACATAGTGTTTGTAGAAGGGCAGACTGCTGCTGTACACACTTTTTTTTGGGCTAGCAAACAGGAAGTCCCTAAAATACATAATGCAGCCAATACAAAACCTTAGTGCAGTCTTTTAGTAAATAAGGACAAATGCCATTTAACTATTTAGCGTCAAAAAAGGGCTGCAAGTAAATATCCTTCCGACATATCTCATTTTAAAGTAATTGATGTTGTTAGCACTTTGACTAGACCATTATATTACTGATCCAAATCTACACACAAAACCAAGACAACGGTTGCCCCTGTTTATGCAACCTCTGGAAATAAAGTACATGTGCAATTTAAAAGTGCACATTTTTCAGGAGCTAAAGTAGGATGTTCTGTAAGAAATTTGAATGTCTCTCTGTATCTTTACACGAAAAAATATCGGTCTTGACAAGTAAATAGTTACTGTATTGAATCCTAATTTTTACACTTTCTGAAATAGTTTAAAAGCGTTAAAAAAAATGTGTTTTGGTAATTTCACTTTTCAATACAATTCGGCTGCAAAATGTCTCTGATATTTAATGGTCAATATGTCTAAATGGGTGGCTTGTTTTAGCAGCAACACTGTTTTTGCAGTGGTATGTAAATGAAAAGATGAACCACAGGGATTCATGTTTTTGTTTCTTTCGCCAATGTTATAATGCTCTGTGACACATATGTAAATACACAAAAGGGAAATCAGAATGCTTTTCTATGGAGCTCAGCTTCAGCAGCATTTCTTCGGTTACGTATGTGTATTCAGAGGTTGCATCACACTTACTCTCGCCTTCTTTTCCTCGGTTTCGGAGCTTGGCAGCCGGGCCTTTAGTTTGACTGACCCTTCTCTGAAAATATCTCCGAAGCCAACGCCTCGGATCTTCTTGGGCTGAGCTATGACTCCGTTCCCTGAGGCAGGTTGAGGGGATGTGGGGGTGGGGACGCTTTCCATTCCACTTCCATCTGCGGAGGGGATACAACAGGGGGAGACAGAGCCTGAATTACATTACATGTCATTTAGCTGACGCTTTTATCCAAAGCAACTTCCAATTAAGCGCTTTCAACCCTGAAGGTTTTTATTTTTTTATGTTTATCTGAGGTGTAGTCGGAAGAGATGGGTTTTTATGTTATAAATACATAAATAAATGACTAAATACATACAGTAAATATGTCACATCATGAAATAACTAAGAGGCAATACATACATAAATAATTAAATAAATGTAAAAATTCATATAAAAATGAATCAATTAGTTAAATTAATATATTAAAAGGTTTTCATTTTAATTATTTCAGGGTACTTTTATTTCATAAGTCCATGTTTATTTATTTCAAGAGACTTTTATTTCCTAGTGCCAGATTTATTTATTTCCCTCTCTATTTATTTCTAGTTCTTACATGGAAATCAGGGGGCGTGGCTATCTCTCACATTCAGAACAGAGCCGTGGGCCCAGCAGCGGTGCTCTGTACCCAGCGCACAAATAAAAGTCAACGGAAATAAATAAATGATTAAACTGATAAACTTGATTAATTTGTATATGAATATTTACATTTATTTAATTATTTATGCATTTTTGCCTCATTTATTTATTTCATGATGTATTTCAAAGGCACATTTATTTATTTATGTATTAATTAATTAATTAATTAATTTATGTATTTATTAATTTATTTAATAAAGTTGAAGACATTAAAGTGGGAGATATATATATATATATATATATATATATAAGCAAAATCTGAGCACATAACCACTGTGTGTGTGTGTGTGTGTGTGTGTGTGTGTGTGTGTGTGTGTGTGTGTGTGTGTGTGTTTAAGAAGGGATAGAGCGAGTGGAAGAGAAAGTGGACTATTGCATGCATTGTTTCTGTCGGTTATCGACTTCGGCAATGCTGCTTTGTCAGGTGTATGTGTGCGTGTGCGTGCTGACCGTCAGAGAGGGTCTACTTTTTTTCAATTCATCATGCACTTGAGATTTTGCATATTTTGAAAGGGTGCCCTGACTGAAAAAAAGTTGACAAATGCTGCTTTAGATGATAGGATCCATGATTTGTCTTGGAAAATACACATTTTATTCCCCTTTCAGCCACCAGAAGGGGCTAAGATTGCGTGCATGCGTGCAACAACAAAACATAACTAACAAGCAGACAAGAGGCTTAGAAAGATCCAAATGCAGACTCAACCCTCAGCCAAACTTCTTGTTGAGGCTTGTTTCAGCTGCAGTAACACCTGGACGTCCCACTACTACACTTCATTTCACGGACAATGAATTAACGGCCATAATGCAAAGAGAACAACATGAAGAACTGGTAAGAAATGCTCTGCATTAAATTCTCCAATATCTCAACCAGAGAATAAACGGTGTCTGAAAAATGATGTAAGCAGATGTTATATGCTAACAGAGCTGACTTAGTAAAAGCGGGGGGAATTTATCGGCCTTGTTCCTGAACATGAAGTGCATTTTAAAGCTTGACGCGGACTGACAGCCACAGTTGAGTCTATGAAGAACAGGAAAAACCATCACTATGCGCCTGCCTTGAACTTTGTTTTGGTATCTTGCCTAACCAAACACACATTTCCAGTTCACCTTCTCTAATGTTTATCCAACCAAGTTGCCACCTTCACATTAATGGGCCCCGGCTTGTTTCCATCTTACCCGTCTCATCTGGTGCCGTGTCGTTGGACTCGCCGTCCTCTCCCGTGGCGTCCAGCTCTTTGACAAAGTTGGAGGGAAACAGTCCTGACTTGCCGTTCAAGTCGCCGCTCCACCAGCCCTCTTCAACCTGCAGAGAAGACATTATGAGACATAAACCACCTGACATGGTAATGTGATTTTTTTTCCCCAAAATGTTAAATGCAAAGAAATCTGGTGGCTCCAAGTCTCCGGTGTACCTCAGGGAGTGACGTCTTGGGAAGCTCAACAGTTCCACAAAAATGACACTCTTGCTCCTAATGCTACACATACACAGTAAGTTGCTATAGATAAATAATCAACATTTAAAAAATAAAAAAAATCCAGTAAATACAAAATTATAAATAACAATGTTGTCTATTTGTTGCACTAAGTAGTAGTATTAACATCTTAAAGACCAATCTTTACATTGCAACACACACATATGATGCTTGACTTACTATTAACACTTCTTCCGGCTCTTACTTGTTCCGACTTGCCAGCACCACAAATAACTAGTTAACAGTTGTTGTATCTTCAGTGGATAAACACGAGTGGTTGTAATATTACACCAGTATGTCTCAAAAAAACAAACAAAAAAAACTGATATCCTGGACACTGGATCAAGCATTGAAAGTACCTCTTCAGTGATGTCTATGACGTCTCCGGCTTTCAGCTCCAGCTCATCTTCGTTCTGCGGCTGATAGTCAAAGAGAGCCTTGCACTGTCTCTTCTTGGGCTCTGTGAGAAGCAAGTCAGAAAATACCAGTTGGTTAACCAACCTGTTGTGCATGTGAGCTCATGCCAGTCTTTGTTTTATCAATTGAGAATGAGCTGTGTGTGTGTGTGTGTGTGTGTGAGTGTGTGAGTGTGTGTGTGTGTGTGTGTGTGTGTGTGTGTGTGTGTGTGTGTGTGTGTGTGTGTGTGTGTGTGTGTGTGTGTGTGTGTGTGTGAAGACCAGCGTTCCAAGTCCAGACTGAGGACATTAAGCACCTAAGTGGTCCCCATTTACCACAAATGACTTCATCCAGAGGCCTTTGTCTGTTTATTTACATTCTCAGAACACCTGATAAAGGGATAAATCAGTCACTGCCATATTGGAAGGATACAAGTAGAGTATGTTTAAAGAAAACTAATATTCTTATGATGCAAACTTGTTCCGTACCTAATCATAACAGATGTGTCACATTATTTCGACTTAGGGAAGGCTCTGGGTTCTACACTATATCATTTCTGGACTGAGATGCTCAAGTGGCTGTCAAAAGCCTATTCCAGAGACATTTCGCCCGATCATGCTCTTGCTATCTTTGGTTGCTCTACAGCAGGGCTCTTCAACGTTTTTTTAAGACAAGGAACCCCTTCAACTGAAAGAGAAATGGAGCAGGGACCCCCTACCACATATATTGTAGAAAATTAAGTTGCATATTAAACTGGGCCTACAATTACTTGCAGGTTGACCTAAGCCTTTATATATACCTTTTTAGTGAATAATACTAAGCTATTAAAATAATAATTGTTGGCATGATTTTATAAATCAAGTTAATAATAATGTAAACATACATGTGGTACAGTGAATCCTTTGGGATGAACTGTATCAGTGGATGGCTACGTTAGTGGCTGCCTTACCTATAGGCCAGTAAGCCTATCATTAATGTCCCCCCCTCCCCTCAAATAGTCCGATTTATATTTGCTAATGATATGTTGGATTTATGTTAAGACATTTGAAATTTTGGAGAAAAAAAAGGCCTCCCCTGCAGTAACTCTGAGACCTTTTTTGGCTCAGTGCCACGTTAATCCATCCCCTTAGAGACCTTGAACTGTCTGAACGTGTGAGTAAGTGTAGTGTATATGTGTGTATATTCTCATTCTACTTTCCTCATGTTGGATACGGCCGTACATGTTTGATGATGTCATGTTGTGAGGAGACGGCGTGCTCCCACCGGGTTTGGGCTGTTTTGGTGGTTATCGCTATAATAGCTTGCAGGCGCTAGGAAGGGTTCTTCTGAAAGTGTAAATATCAACACGCGTGCTCTCACGCGCGCCTTACAGAAGGCCTTTCCTTCATGTGTTTGACTCTCTTTATAGCCATCTGAAGGCAGCCAGTATCTGTTCCAACTGCAGTCTTTAACTGGACTGACGTCACTGCCAATTACGCACGGAAGATCCACTGTAGGGCTGGACGATTTGGGCTAAAATCATAATCACGATTAATCAAAGAAGTTACCTTGATTACGATTATTGAACGATTATTTAAAAAAAAAAAAAAATCTTTTCTTATACTGTAAATATGTTCACGGTTATTTTTTTCTAATGAAAGAGTGCATGATCCTATCTTTGTGATTCTAAAATAAGGAAACCACACACAGATAGCAATTAATGCTTATTTATTAAATATTTCAAACAACTGAACTTAAATCTACAAATGTAGATTTTACAATGAAATAAAAATAAAAAAGTAATTTAAGTTTTAATGTAAACAAGGCGGAGTCACGTGACTACACACACACGGCGGCCGTAATATGTTTTAAGGGGAAAGTACATTAACACACAGTGGGCGGCCGCGGAAATATTAATAGGATTAAAAGACCGAAATATTCGACTTGGTAAAATTACGTCGGTTATAGGCTCTGAATTTTTATTTTTAAATTTTTATTATTTTTCGATTAATCATCCAGCCCTAATCCACTGGTCACATTTTGTGCAACCAGCATCAGTAGGTTGTAAAATAACGTTAACCATAGAACCCCTGCTTATGCGCAACGTGTCATTTTGCTTAATAATAAACTGTTTCTTGTTCACATGCACAATGCTTTGGATATGGACAATGAAAAGCGTTCACACAGCTACACAAAAAAAAAAAATTGTGAATCACTTAAAACGACTCGCTCCACTTAGAAATCCCTCAGAAACGTCCGTTCACGTCAAGTCTTTCACCCGGCATCCTGAACACTGGGTAACTGGAAACAGCTGCAAGCACCATCTATTTTGGCTGCCTGGAGCTCCACATTTTTTTATATAATTCAGGTAGCCTATGTGTGGCTGTGATGAGCAGCATGATGCGATTGTTAGAGATTGTTTGGGTTCAAAACTAAAGTTTAAATCATTTCCATCCCAAGTCCCAGACAACGATACGTTTGCTCTGAGGAAAACTCTCTACAGGACTCCCAAACTGTCGGTGTGTCGGGGAGAGCTCTGAGATTTGAGGGGGTGAAAGTAGGGAATGTGATTGGCCAATACTTTCACAGCCTCGATTGCACTTATAGGGCCCTATCTTGCACCCGGTGCAGTCAATCAAGTGTCTTTGCTATTTAAGACCGTCCAGCGCCCATGTCGTTTAAATAGCAAACGCACCTGCGCCCAGCTGTGTGGCCATGGGTGTGCTGGTCTTACACGGCGGTGTGTTCAGGTGCATTCTTGGCGTACTGCTATCTTGAGGCAGCAGGAAGTGTTTGCGCCATTGACCAACGAAAATCTGGTCTAAAGTCAGTAACGGAGCATTTTATTGTTATTTTAACAGCAAATTAGTAGAATGAGCCTAGGCTCGTGTGCGCAGCATGCAAAATATTAAACAAACATATTACAATGTGAAATAGTATTATGATTCGATCAGTTTCTTCTCTGCTTCCTGCTCAGCAAATCCGCCATCATAAGAGTAATGTGCCAAGGTCCAAACGCGCCTGGCTTTTAAAGGGAATGGGAGATGACACTCTGATTGGTTTATTGCATGTCACGCCCAAAACACACCTGTGAATAATTAAGCCAATTGAACCATGCCCCGGCGCACGGACCCTTTTTTCCGCTGTCAAACTAGCAAACGTGGATTTGGACTAGGGGTGCAAGATATAACGACCCAATATCGTTATCGTGATATCAGAGATATAGAGATGTGTCACCTTTTTCCCGTAACTTCGGTAATTTTACATGTTTAAAAATATCGAAATTAATATCGATATTGCAATATTCATTATCGATATCGCAATATAAAAAAAATTCAATATTGTGCACCCCTAATTTGGACACGCCCTACGCGCACTTGCGCCATAAGCTTCACGCCGTGCGCTTAGATGGTTAAAATAGGGCCCCTTATGTGTTCTTTCTAAACCAAGTGCTCCACAGGAGTAATGTATATTCAATCATGCAGCCTTGTTCTTTCCTGCTTTGCCAAATTTGGGGAACTGCCCCCGTATCTTTAACTTTTGGCGCCTTTTTTAATGCAAGCACATGAATGGACAAGACGCAACTAAAGCAAAAGACTTACAACAATGTATATTGTACAGTGGGGTCTCAGCTGAATTTATCTTAGGTTGAATCTAATTTTTATTTATTATTTTCAAATCTGACATCTTACAGTGTGAAAAACAGGAGGTGTAAGTAGCGTACACAGCATCTCCGGATAGGCTCAGTGTGATGATCAAGTAACAACAAAACATCATTAAAAAGGGCCAGCATTAGTTTATCTACAGTACATGTTTGATATCTTATAGTCAGCTCTTGTGAGACAAAAAAAAAAAGTTAGTTTATATCTGATCAAATATCGCGCACGTGCCTCCATTGATTAATTCAACTAGAATAAATCAAGAAGCACCATTTCTCATGCTATTAACGTCATGTTCCGTGACTGAACAGCACTTTGCAGGGTGAGGATTGCCAGCTGGTGCTGGAGGAGCCCTCGGTCAGATGTTCAACGGTTCAGGAACTGACATGAGAATACACTGGAGCGGAGGGAAGCGTAGGCTGTTTTATACAATAGGCTTTTATATTATATCCTAGTTCTAGTTTTAAAACACATAAGATATGAAGATACTGATGGTTGGATGAGCACCGCAGAGTGATTAGGATCTTTATACCAGGGTTGGGATTTTTTTTATATATATATATATATATATATATATATATATATATATATATATATATATATATATATATAAATAAATAAATAGTATATATATATATATATATATATATATAAAGTCTTTTTAAAAAAAACACACAAAACTGTATAGAAGAGAAAAGGTCCAGAGTGCTCAGAAGTTCAAACTAATAATTAAGGTGCTCTTTGGAAGACAACTCAAAAGTTCAAAAAAAGAATAAAAGGTCCAAGGCACTCTTGTGACAAAAAGTTAAAGAGCCTTTATTTAGATGGCTATTTCATATTGGAATCTTTGTGAGGAAGGCTGTTTGTGCCGCTACGCGTGGGGATTGTTACTCAGCTCTGTTTCACGTACTAACAACTTCAATATGGAATAGTCATCTAAATAAAGGCTTTTTAACTTTTTGCCAAAAGAGAGCCTTGGACCTTTCTCCTTTTTTGATATGTATGCATGAATGGACACACAGCAAACGGGGAAAATAACAAGTGAAATAATTTGCAAGTAAGTGTTGTCCCATGCAGTAAACCACATCACACCACTTCACCCCATCCTGTGCACCAAACAAACAATTACTTACAGTTATCATTTACCCAAACAAAACTAGTGCATCTTACTCTTTGCAGCTGCTGGCGGCTGAGGCAGGAAGCCACCAGTCGGGATGCCGATAAAGCTCATCCTCTGAACCAGGTTGGCCACGTTTCCTGCACTCTTCTCTCTCTTCTGAGGATGAGAGGCCTCCTCTTTGGGCTCATTCTTTGTTTCCTTCACCTCTTTGGATTCCTTCTTCAATTCCTAAAACAAAAAAGCAGACACAAGGCAATTAATGGGAAGCATTCTTTTCTACACCGTCTTTAATGCAGCATACTTTAGTGTCACAATTAATAAATTATTGTAACTACAACATGTGAAAATGTTTGCATTTGTGGTTTCCAAACCTAATTGCATTTGAAATATACAGATACATCTACTACTCATACTGCTTTTACAGTATGTTTTACAATACTGAACAATAATAATCTTTCCATATTTATACAAGACGTCTTTAGTGATTAGATGACAGGCAATATTTTACATTAAAATGAAAATGGCCGATACAATTTTGTAAATTTGAGTGAAGAAAACTGATTTTTGTATTTTAATCTTAAAGCCCATGTTGCAAGTTAACCACCACTGTTGATTAATAGGTACATATAGCACTCAATATATGTATATCATTGTTAAAAAATGTCTCAAAATAGTGTTAAAGGCCAGTTTTTGTCAGGTTTTTGTCGTTTTTGGTGTTAGTGTTTTTTCTTCCGCAATTCGGTGATGACGTCACGTTGGGGAGACGTGTATCAGCCTAGTACTAGAACTATGGTGACTGACTGGGATGAGGAAGAGGGTTTTTTACTGTCCGTGAATAGCACCAAGTGAAAGTCAATGTTTTATTTATATCTAGTGACAGTGATCATGTTGTTAGTTCAGATAAGTACCGGTAAACTTATCTAGATCTAGAAAATACAAGGCATCATGCTAGCTATGTGCTAACTTGCCAGTCCCACCTGTGACATCCCCCGATGGTTGTAAACACATAGATATGATTGATATCATGATTAGATATCTCACGTTTTGATGGTAGGCTACTAGCTCCAGTAACAACATATTTGCCTGGTGTTTATTTATTACTTGGACGGGGATGCTGTTCAGCTTTTCACAAGTTTAGACAGCTAGCTAACACTACGCCAACGCTTCGCTAACGTTAGCGCAGCAGCATTAGCCTAGCCGGCTAGGTAAATATTACAACTGCCTTCGGAGTTTCCTATATCTGCGTCCATGTTGTCAACATAAGACTTGTGGCGTTAGTGCTCCTTTTGTACCATAACTTTATTGAATGAAACGTTAAACTTCGCTCCTACGAGATGGTTTTTGTTAGTTAGTTAGTTGCACAAAGCTAACTGGCTATAGTTAGCCTGTATGTATGCTAGCGGACATTAGCTAACGTTGCATAGCCAGCAAGCAGCTTCGGTGAGCTAACCTTGACAGCTAACCTTATATACTGTCTATGCAGCTAACACATCCATGTGTCACCATTTCAAAACATCACTGCAGATTGACTGCTTTTAACAGCAGAGGTTGATTGTGGGCAACATACTGCCGATTGCCGAAGTTGCTGGCTGGCTACGCAACGTTAGCTAATCCCGCTAGCATACGTACAGGCTAACTATAGCCAGTTAGCTTTGTGTGTAATGTTACAAAAAAACACCTATTTCGTAGGAGCGAAGCTTAATATTTCATTCAATAAAAGTATGATACAAAAGGAGCACTAACGCCACATGTCTTGTGTTGACAACGTGGACGCAGCTCCGAAGGCAGTTGTAATACCGGTATTTAACTAGCAGTCTAAGCTAACGCTGTTGCGCTAACGTTAGCAAACGTCGGCGTATCGTTAGCTAGCTAGCTGTTTAAACTTGTGAAAAGCCGAATAGCATCCCCGTCCAAGCTGCCTTTCACTTCCCCCCCAATATTATTATACACATAATAAAGACACATTGACTCGGTCGAGACCAAAAGCCATATTTTGCCAGATCAGTGGCAGAAACCGTGACCGGGACAGTGAACCGAGACGGGGCTTTCGCCTGTCGTCTCCCCAACGTGACGTCATGCAATGCATTGTGGGGGAAAGACAAACCGCTGTAAAATAGTACCTACTTTTTCATGTTATATTCTGTTTTGTGATACCTAACAACATCAAATACATGAATAACAGTTTAAATGTTTATTACCAACAAGCAATTACCACAAATTCGTTGGAAAAATTAAACTTGCAACATGGACTTTAAGACTAATTCCTTGGTGTCCAAGGACAATGTTAGCTCGGTATTGTGGCTGTGGTTTTATTATGTTTCCTCAGATTTTGCATTAACATACACCATGGGTGCTTTTTCATTACGCTAACTTATGCGTCCTCGCCTGCTCTCTCCTCCTGTGACAGGGAAATCGCTCCCCCCTTCTGCCATTCCCAGAGGAAACATTTATGTATCCTACGGGGAAGTCTTTTATCAAATGGCCTGCATATATGCTGCACCTCTTGGTTAAATTGCAGAAATACAATTTCACCACATTGTACCGTGTATGTGACGATAACGTTTTTGTATCGTTAACGCATAAATTAAGTCGAAATTAATATGCAAGTGTATGACGATAATTTCCCTCAAAAACATTAATCGTTTTGATAGCCTCTTTGTTTTGTAAGAAATGAAATCATTGACAAGTACTGTTGTAAATTTCCATTTGTGAATGTGTAATTTGGTGGGAAGTAAAATTAGATTATTAATTGCGTTAATGTCTTTGTCACTATAATTATAGCAACCAAATACAAAAAAAATGCTATAGTAAGCAGCACAATCTAAGAAAATCTTGTCCACTATAAGATTATAATATCCTTCTACAGCTTTACAAGACCAAAATACACGGGAACGAGTTCCAGGATGCAATTCTCAGAATTCTCATCTATGCCACGTTTTAACTTCTGTAAGAAATGTTTCACTGCATAAAAGCCCCGCCTCCACATGACGGATACAACAGTGCAGCACGACATAAGTAACTGACGTCTCTTAAGGCTGACACTATGGAGTCAAGGACTTCTCATTTGGCATCTTCGGCACGTCCGTCCCTCGCATCTCCCTCTCTCACTCATTCTCGATGGGAGGAGCTAAGACGCGAGGAAGAGTGAGTGAGGGAAGCGAGGAGACACGTTAGTAGGGTTGGGCATCGAGAAACGATTCCTAATCGGAATCGTGTCAAAAATTACGATTCAATCGTTTCTGTATTGGAATCGTTTTGGAATCGTTTGGAGGATTTGGTTTCAAATCCGATCATCACTTCCCAATTTAATATGCGCAAGTTTGGGTTTCCGTAGCAGCCAAGCGCTTGTTGTGTTGCAGTCATGCAGCACAGTAAGCTGCGCTCTAGTCTGGCTTCATTTTACAGCTGTAAATTACAAACCACCGTTGAATCAAAATAAAACTTTCCTCTTATTTGTGAAAGTAGGCATGTGACCCGTTTCAACTCCACGCCTCAAAGAATCGGAATCGAGAATCGATAAGAACCGGAATCGAAAGGAAGAATCAGAATTGGAATCAGAATCGTTAAAATCCAAACGATGCCCAACCCTACACGTTAGCAGCAGGGGTGTAAAGATTCACCGATACGAATTGGTAGGGCTAGGCGATATGGAGAAAATCAAATATCATGATATTTTTGACCAAATGCCTCAATATCGATAACGCAACGATATTGTAGTGTGGACTATTGGTGCTTTCACAAAACATTTCCACAATGAGATTTTAGATAAATAATCATCAGTAATGTGGATATAATGACTAAGTGGGTAAAGGCAAATAATAGAACAGTTACAACAGTCTGGTAAGTTCAGAAAATGACATAACTTTACTGTAATGCAGCCTTTAAAAACAGGAAAAGACAACACTTAATGCCATGTTACGATATCCAAAATCTAAGTCGATACCTAGTCTCATATCACGATATCGATATAATATCAATATATTGCCCAGCTCTACGAATTGGTATCCCCTGCATCGGACTAAATGGACCAAGACTCGACCGATGGCCCGGTTCTAATGCTACGAATCGGTTGACTGAAGCAAGTCGCGCAACCTTGCCACTATTTTCAACTGTTACTAAATAGCTAGTAACCCCTCCCCCCTCAAGTTGAATCGCCCGTCCCCCCGCTAACTAAGTAACTAACTAATTTAGCTAACTATGGCAACATTATACTTCCTGTTTATAATGGGAACTGTAGTTCCGAAGCTTAGAGCATAGAAATAAGACAATCCATCAATATTAACTTTTTTGCACTATTTGTACCTTACGAAAGGTTCAGAATGTCCATCAGTGTGATTCTTACATTCACACAGTCAGATAAAATATCACACACCCTGAAAGAAAAAAAAAAAAACATATACCCAACACAGACATCTCTATCTTAATGACGATCTTCCATTGATTAAATTCATTTCAAATAAACAAGATAAATGCATGTCAATTAATCCTAAACTAACCATGATGAATCACTCCTTACCATCTCCCCCCCAGACATGTTTCATTCCCCCCGATTGCTTCAGCGACAACACCAATTAAAGAAAGCAGGAAGCAGACGCACGTCTCAGGTGACAGCAACGTTGTCAGGAGCAAAGTTCAACTGGCTTAACTATCCGAGCCCAGTGGCTGGGCCAGGCTGTTTAGCAGATTACCTATCTCACTACGTAGGGTTGTAGAATGTGGGAAAAAGGGAGCGAGGTGAGAGAGAAGCGAGGGTCAAAGAAAGAAGGCAAGAGAGAGGAGCAGAAAATCAAACTGCACTGTAGTAGTGACGCATTTCACATTAGCTGTGTAAATAGCTTACACAGAAAATGCAGATTTCCCAGTAGAGCTGCACTCGGGTGTATCAAGTGTACTATCAAGTCATAACAAGGAGATGACTATGACCCAACTCTACCAAAACCACTGATAACTGTGTATCTATTGGTCTATAGCTGCATGCTGTCGTAAACCGTGTGGGATAATTTGCGGCAAACTGAGTTCCCAAATTGAATTGAATTTGGAATTTTCACAGCACTTCAATTAATAGGATGTTGAAGTAGCATTTTTAGCACCTGATTTTGATTTAGCATCGGAGCCCAGTTACACCACTATTTACTGTATGTCAGCTCCATTTCACTCTGAACTCAATTGATTTAAGTGGAGTATCAGTATAGTAGATTCACTAAATCAGTGGTTCTCAAACTTTTTTTTCTCCATTAATGTTCCCCCTGACCTGCACAAAACATTTTTGTAAAAAAACAACAACTTAATATAAACAAAATACAATACAGTGCCTCTTTATATAGCTAGCTAAAGGGTCATTAAGAAGACTTTTTTAAACATTATAGCTCAAAAATAGTAAAAATGCACAGATTACAACTTTCTAGGCTGATTCCAATTTTGCATTGTGTTTGACCAGCCAATACCGATTTTAGCCAATTCATTTTTTCTAACCACTTTACAGCACACACAAATAATTATTTTCTATCTTTTCTTTAATAGAAAATTTTACATTTTGCATAGAACAATTTTGACTAGATAATCAATTGCTAAAAATAGAACTATATAAATTACTCCTGGTGTGGGAAATACACACACATCTAAAGTGCAATGTTATGGAAGAACCATTTCCTTCTTTTCACATCCAATATCCAACTAAATAAATGTGATATATTTAGCAAACTAAACTTCTGTATGTCTGAAAACAGGGAAAACAGGTAATGGCAATAAAATAATATATAAATAACAAATAAATAAAATAAATATAGTGTATAGATAAAGTGCCCTCCACAATTATTGGCACCCCTGTTTAAGATGGGGTCATGGACTTCTAAAAATTCTCCTTTTTTTTTTAAACAACATAGAACTCAAATGCAAAAAAAGAGAAAAATCCAAACTTTTATTTAAGTACATTACTTTGGTGTTAAAAAAAAAAAAATCGCATTTAGAAAAAGAAAACTTGAAATCATGTGTCCCACAATTATTGACACCCCGAAAAATTTAATAGATTTTTTTTTAAATATATTTTTCTGTAGTTGCTAAAGTTGGTCAGGGTATCTAGGAACTTTTAAATAGTAATTCATGACTTCCTGTTTCCCTGGGGTATAAATATGACGTGACACAGAGTCCTAATTCTCTTACCTATTTGTCAACATGGCAAAGACAAGAGAACACACAATTCAAGTAAGGCAGATGTGTGTCGACCTTCATAAGTCAGGCAATGGCTACAAGAAAATAGCCACTCGCCTTAACTTGCCCGTATCTACAGTCAGAGGAATCATTAAGAAGTTTAAAACAACTGGAACAGTGACAAACTAGGCTGGAAGAGGTCCCAAGTTTATCTTGCCACAACGCACAGTGAGGAGGATGGTAAGAGAAGTAAAAAAAAGTCCTAAGCTCACTGTCACAGAATTGCATCAAAGAGTGGCATCTTGGGGTCACGAAGTCTCAAAAACAACCATCAGACGCTCTCTACATGCCAACAAGCTGTTTGGGAGGCATGCAAGGAAAAAGCCTTTTCTCACTAACACTCACAAACGTAAACGTCTGGAGTTTGCTAAGCGGCACTGGGACTTCAACTGGGATTGTGTGCTTTGGTCAGATGAGACTAAGATTGAGATTTTTGGCAACAAACAAACACTAAGTGGGTCTGGCGTAAAACAAAAGATGAGTATGCCGAAAAGCACCTTCACCACCGTGAAGTATGGTGGAGGATCTGTGATGCTTTGGGGCTGTTTCTCTTCCAAAGGCCCTGGGAACCTTGTTAGGGTGCATGGCATCATGAATGCTTTGAACTACCAGGACATTTTAAATAAAAACCTGATGGCCTCTGCCAGAAAGCTGAAGATGGGTCGTCACTGGGTCTTTCAGCAGGATAATGATCCTAAACATGTGGCAAAATCTAAACAAAAATGGTTCAGCAGTCACAAACTCAAGGTCCTCCCATGGCCATCTCAGTCCCCAGACCTCAACCCAATCGAAAACCTGTGGGGTGAGCTAAAGAGGAGAGTGCATGAGAGAGGACCCAGGACTCTGGATGATCTAGAAAGATTGTGCAAAGAAGAATGGTCAAAGATCCCTCTCTCTGTGTTCTCCAATCTTGTGAAATGTTATAGAAGGAGATTAAGTGCTGTCTTGTTGGCAAAAGGGGGCAAAAGTTTTTTTTTTTCTAAATGTGTGATTTTCTTTTTACCACCAAAGTAATGTACTTAAATAAAAGGTTGGATTTTTCTCTTTTTTTTGCATTTGGGTTCTATGTTGTTTAAAAAAAAAGGAGAATTTTTAGAAGTCCATGACCCCATCTTAAACAGGGGTGCCAATAATTGTGGAGGGCACTGTATAGCCTTCCAGTATAAAGATATTTCTCAAAACACACACACAGGCCTGTTTGAACGTCAACAGTAACGTTACCCGAAAACAGTGTGTAGTTCCTTTTTAGCAAGTTTGCTTTATGTGTCATTGTGCATAAATATGAACACTAGTGTTGCTGTCAACAGGCTTATCTGCTAACGTTAGCTACCGACGGTTATCTCGGAACAATCCAGCAATTAGACGGTACCCTAGTGTGCCGTTACCTGAAACAGATCACTTAACGTCACCACTCATTTTCACTAAACGCTGAGGGAAGATTGCTTTTAAACAGTAACATTAATACAGCGTGTCGGGGGAATATAGCATCTCTCCTTTTTTTTTTTATACTGCTACCACTATCAATATCTGATCAAAGAGTGCCCAGAGAAAACTCTATGCTCCGAGTGTATACCGTATATTCCGGTCCAGTTTGGTGCCAGAGTGCGCTATGACACTCGATTTGACTATTTACGAACGCACAAAATGTGTTACTGTAAAACCATTCACGTGATTCAACAAAGTAATCTCTTTCATTTCTTCTCAAATGAGCATACAGCGATGCAAATGTGACTCTGAGCTGCAGACCGCTACAGTCTGATAATCAGTAGGATTATCTCTGATGGAACAACAGCCAGGGGTTTTTCCTGCATAAATCAACAGCACCAAACAGGACAAGAATTGAGTATAAAAATAGCAATTCAAATCCTCTCTAAATGTGATTGAGAGCAATTTACCAAAACACCCGTTGAACAAGCAGAACATCAACTTGAATATGAGAGCTGATTTCAGTTTGATCTTGAGAGTCGGGCTGTACCTGACTCTCCAGGTGATTTATGAAAAAAATATTAATATTATTTTTTAGAACTTGTAACAATTCCAAAAGTTTCTGTACTGTATTGCCTCAGAAATAATTGCGATTAACAATATAATTGTATCTTTCAGTCAAATTTTTAAATATTTATTAATTTTTTTAAACTAATTTAAGTTTTCAATGAATTCCCGGATACATCTTTTGGTTATATATCACTGTCATGTTTCCCACATAATATAATAACACAAATACACAGCCTACGAAGTAAACCATAAATATAAAACATTTTTCTAACTGTATCCCCTCTTGTCATTTTTGTATAGGGCCAAGTGCCAACAACTAACAATTGAAATAATAATAAAATCTATAATCTGACCAATAATCACTCATATAATTACAATTTGGCATATCTAAACAAAATCAAGAACTACCATTAACAGTCATTAAGGCCTTAGCTAGTGTTAGCAATTAATTGCGGTTAAACAAAGAAACCGCGATTATGTATAATAATTGACAATTAGACAATTATGTAAAAATTGTTACAGGCCTATTTTTTTCTTACCAGTTTTGTTAATAAGGGTTTATTTGCTCAAGCATAATATTAATTTTTGCTATCAAATTGTCAGAAATAACTTGAATAATAACTAAAATGCTTAGATTTCTGTCACATAAGGTAACTTATCCGATCATTACTGCCGTCCGTAGTCACCCCCAAAGGCCCACTGTGAGCCAGGAAAAACCCTGAGTAATGGGATAATGGAAAATCTAGTAAAACTGTCAAAACAGTCACGTGATTCAACAAAGAAATATCTTTAATTTCTTTTCAACCAGGCATACAGCAATCCAGATGTGACTCTAAAAAAAAAAAAGAAACAGTCACAACATCTGCTGTAGCCTGTGACCAACACTCAGCCGCAGACCGCTACGGTCTGATAATGCTCGCAGCTTCAATAGGATCATCTCTGATGGAACAACAGCATGAAACCTCACCTCTACAGAAAGAGATATTTATGCATAATATTTTAGCGTTGTAGAAAATTGATCTTTATGGTAAATTTCCTAAGTAACATTATCTTCTGCTTACTTTTAAGCAAAGAGTACAACTGTTAATTTGTGCAAATGATTAGGAGCCTCATCCTTGAATGGTATGATTATGACGGTTTCAAAACAGAGCAGTGGTCAGTTAATGTAGATATTTAGGCTACCTACGCATTCAGTCGGTCCGCGATCGTCTGCCACGCTTTCTCTCGCCGTTTCATTACAGCGGCCGTGTTGTTTTTTTCATTTTTTTTTTACAAATAATGTGTTTCACGTTATCGTACTTCCAAAAGAAGCTGCTGAACAATGCGTATTCTCCATTTTAGCATCAGTAAATCTGTGATCGACCTCGCGGTCTGTTAAGGAAAGCCGTGAACGCGCATCAATCTGAATTACTTCAGCCTGGCTCAACCTAGTCGCTCCTCCTCAGCCTGGCTTGGCCTTTGTGAAACGCACCAAGCAAGGCTGCACTGATTAGACTAAGTCAAGCCTCGCTTTATCGGTTATCCTGGATTTATAATTTCTGCTTTTGTGAAACAGCCCCCTGGACCCTATTTTCCTATGTTTTTGTGTCTAAGTGACTGATGGGAATAACAAACTTTTTGCCACTGACAGGCTCAGATTAATATTCTAAGTGTCTGACAACATTATGGAAAGGATCCCTTCAGAGATAGACCTTTAAAACCTCTTTAAGACCTTTCTATTTAACCAGAAACAGCTCTGAATCACTAGCGCTAAACCCACCAGACTCCATTTAAAAAAGCTATACTTTTAGTGTGTATAGAGCAAGCATATTTTTACATGTAAATCGGTCAACTATGTCGTTACTGCAACCTAAACTAGAGTTGTAGTGGTTGTAAAAGTGGAAAGACAGCCCAAACGGCTTTTCATAGTTTTATTTTGTTTCTGTCGCATTTGAATGAAGTGTATTTTACTAATTACTGTTCGTTTACATGGAGTCGGTTGGTTTAGCGAACGCAATTTCGCAGATGTTTTTAGGTTTAAAAAAAGGATCTTACTCTTTAACAGAAAGGTCGACCTCCTTAGAAATCCTTTCCATGATATTGTCAGACACTTAGAATATTAATCTGAGCCTGTCAGCGGAAAAACAAGAACTTTTGTGAAGGTAAATACAAGCTGGACAATTAGCCTATTAACTTACATTGTAGCTTGTTTCGCCGCCACCGAATGCAGCGATCTTGCTTAATATTGGACCAATGTCAAAGATGGTTGTTCCCATCAGTCACTTAAACACAAAAATATAGGAAAATAGGGTCCAGGTTGAAAAAACGTTACCCTTTAATATGATCAAGAAATTGGCATGACAAAAGGGCAACCCTCTAAAATGAACCTAAACTAAACTGGCTTCCTCTCACCTTGACAAAGTTGTCGGGGAAGAGGCCCCTTTTCCCGTTAAGGTCTCCCTCCATCCAGCCATCCTCCTCTATGTACCGCACGTTCTTGATGATGTCACCCAGTCGCAGCGTCAGCTCGTCTTCATGGAGCGCCTCGTACTCATACTCCACCACGACCTCTACTCCAGATAGCATGAGGGAGGAAACCGAGGAAAAGAAAAGGAAGCGGTGAGAAATGGTGTAAGAAAGAGAGGAGGTCAATGCAAGGGGAAAGAGGCAACAGGAGGTGAGAGAGAGAGAGAGAGAGAGAGCAGAAAAGAAGAAAACAAGCAGGAGTAAAGAGAAGGAAGAGACAGGAAGAGCATACGGGTGAAAGCAATAAGATGAGAAAGTTTAGGGAAAGAAAGGGTTTGAAGAAAGTGATAAAAAAGAAACAATGGAGACATAAATTAACAAAATATCAACAGTGATCTCAAAATAACACAGCAGCAACTGAGCAAATGTCAGTTTCATGTTAAATTGAATTCCAGAGTAGTAAAACCTAATAGTAACCCGATTTTTTGTATTTCTGGCTGGAACAGCACTGTGTATAGAAAACTGAAGAGCAATTCAATAGTTGTCCAAAGAACCAATATAATATTGTATCGTGATAAAACGTGTGATTTACACTCCTATTAGTTATCGGTTTAGTTGTGTCATCCAGACAAATGCTTTAAAACATTAAAAAGGCATGGCATGAAAAATTTCACTTTGAGGTTTTTTAACATTAATGCGAGTTCCCCCCGCCTGCCTATGGTCCCCCAGTGGCTAGAAATGGTGATAGGTGTAAACTGAGCCCTGGTTATCCTGCTCTGCCTTTGAGAAAATGAAAGCTCAGATGGGCCGATCTGAAATCTTCCCTTTATGATGTCATAAGGAACAAGGTTACCTCCCCTGTCTCTGCCCAGAGAATTTGGCTCACCCATGAGAGAGAGACATCATGGCTTTCAAACGAGCAAAGCATGGCAGTTGGTCAAGGCCACACCCCCATTCTCCACCTTTCCCCCCCGCTCTCCTCCTCAATAGCTACAGACACAGAAACAGCACATCCTAAGGAAAGCTGATTGTGGGACTGGCTCTAGTGGCTGTAATTCTGCACCAAGGCTGAAATTCGGGAAAGAGACTTCAGATACAGTATTAGGGGACCACTAATGTCTATATAAAAGAGACTTCAGATACAGTATTAGGGGACCACTAAGGTCTATATAAAAGAGACTTCAGATACAGTATTAGGGGACCACTAAGGTCTATATAAAAGAGACTTCAGATACAGTATTAGGGGACCACTAAGGTCTATATAAAAGAGACTTCAGATACAGTATTAGGGGACCACTAAGGTCTATATAAAAGAGACTTCAGATACAGTATTAGGGGACCACTAAGGCCTATATAAAAGAGACTTCAGATACAGTATTAGGGGACCACTAAGGTCTAAAAGCATCCAAAGAGTACCATGTCATGGGACCTTTAAGCTGTGAGTAAATTTCGGTTGTTGAAATCACTGCATTTATTCCAAAACGTCGGCTTAATGTTGGGTCCAAGAACAAACCATAATTTGAAGACCCTAAACATCTCATTGCAAATCTAAATGTCATGTGTTCTTTCCCCTACAATTAAAAAAAAAAAAAAAAAATGTACTGCTCAGAAAGTGTGTGAAGGAAATAACTGTTCGGCTAGAACCGCAACAAACAATGTTTTTTTTTATAAAATGTTTTGTGTATTAACATTACAAGATAAGGAAGGAAATGGCAAATTGCCCCAAATCGGGCACAAATGTAAAAAAAATGCATCACTCTGTTCCGGCAGTGAGAAAATAGAAATGTGCCTCACAGACCACAGAAGCATCACAATGACCACAGATCAAATCTTACAAACCTACCCTAAATACGGTAATGCTGGGTGGAAAAAAAAAAAATCTATTGACTCCGCTCTGACAATGAATGGATGTCTCGGTCAGTGACAACTTGACTTACACGTCACCTATACCTAAATTATAAAATAGCAATCAACGAGGAATACATGGTCAAAAAGACATGGTCAAGAAAAATGGTGCAGTCACTACTATTTTAGTGATTTACAAGCAACCCGTTTCTTGCAGATTGTCATGTTACTGAGAATACAGCTATTATGTAAATGTAAATGGACTGTTTTTATATAGCGCTTTTCTAGTCTTAACAACTACTATTATAAGGTACTATATGAAGTCAAAGCTAACTCTGACAGCTGAAGGTCAGCTAACATCAACTTTAGCTGTCTCCATGAAGCTCCCAGCTAGGCTCCCATAACTCGCGATGCAGTAAGGAAACAAGAATGAGCCAACTAATGATAACATAAGCATTTCCTCTTATCCATTTCCCCATTTTGGGATTAATAAAGGATTTTGAATCTTAGCGGATGTCGATTTTAAGGTCATGTTAAAAGCCATTTCCCATCCATCTTCCCATTCCCAGCCGCAGACCGTCACTCCCCCTGCCTCACAATGCCTTGTGTTTCTCACTCCCGCTAACTAATTGTCCATCAGTCGTGACACGACAAAAGCATTTTTGTTTTCACAAAATGGTCTCAGTCTGGAGCCCTGAGTAACATGTACAATGAGACCAAAAGATACCTTTACAAAAAGCATGAGAACAAGAATACAGGTTCAACATAAATCGAAAAAATGCTTCTCCTTGATTGTTAAAATCCTGTTCTCGCTACAAAAAAAACAAACAAAACGGACTGCTTCCAGTACAGCAGGTTGAGCAGCCTCTAAAAATAAGCAGGCTGCAGAGGACTAACTGGCAGTGAGGTATTTTATGAAGTGCTACTGCCATTTAAACACATGACTCATAGCAGAGAAACTTGACTGGCATGGCTGACTTCACGGCCAAAACAAAAAACAGAAAGGGTACACGTGCACGTGTATCAGAGTTTCTGTAGGTTTCACCAAGTCAAATTTAAGGCTTTGGGAGACATTTTTAAGACCATTATGAATGACATTTAAGACCTTTATCACAACATCAACTAAGCCCTAAATTCTTTTTCAATTTTGTTTTTCAAGCCAAGTATCACTTAACTTGCACTTCCACATAGCTGAAGAAAGAAAAAAAAATCTGTGGGACAATCTGAAAGAGACTCGCACCAATAACACAAAAGCTTATTGGCTGCAATATACACTCCCCTAAAGGATTATTAGGAACCTCCTTTGACCCCCCTTTTGCCTTCAGAACTGCCTTAATTCTTTGTGGCATTGATTCAACAAGGTGCTGGAAGCATTCTTTAGAAATGTTGGCCCATATTTATAGGATAGCATCCTCCACACCATTACACCCCCACCACCACCAGCCTGCCCAGTGGTAACAAGGCATGACTGATCCATGTTCTGACTCTATCATCTGAATGTCTCAACAGAAGTCGAGACTCAGACCAGGCAACATTTTTCCAGGCTTCAACTGTCCAATTTTGGTGAGCTTGTGCAAATTGTAGCCTCATTTTCCTATTTTTAGTGGAGATGAGCAGTGTTGGGAACGTTACTTTAAAAACGTAATTAGTTATAATTACTCACTACTTGTTCAAAAAAGTAACTGAGTTAGTAACTGAATTACTCTATAATAAAAGTAACTCGTTACCAGGGAAAGTAACTATTTGCGTTACTTTAAAAAAAAAAAAGTTGCTATATGTCAAAGAATTTTGATTTTTTTTAGCAGTTTTCACAAGTCAGTTGAAATGAGTAGAACAGACAGGTGTTTAACATACATAACTTTCAATATTTATTGCACGTCGACAGACAGCAAGAGGTTAATCCTGCAATTCAAGTATTATCTTTGTAAGCAAAGTAAACCGTTACACCATATAAACTTATATGACACATATACTTTTAACAACATAACTGCCTATCGTATGGTTGACTTCAGCCTGTGTCATAGGTTTTTGTTGTGAGGCAGAAAGATCTAGCTTTTGCTGTTTGGAGGACTTTGCTCCAAGTCCTTCTTTGCTAGAGGAGGGCGAGCTATCATCTGTGGTGGAGGTATCGGTGTTTTTGGCCACTAGCTTTGCAAATGTGTGTCGTTGTGAGATGATTCATTAGATTAGAGTTGCTTACAACGGATGTCGACAAATTCTTCGCTCCTGGACGTAATGTACACATGCACGTTCTTGCCTTTGACCACAATTAATTTGAAGTAGTGCTTATATCTCCACCTTGAAAATGCCAACTTTTCATCGGATTGCTCCTGACTCGCCATCTCTGCTGAATCTGTTTAGCTGTTGTATGTGTACCGCGTGTGCTGGCATGTGTGTAAAAACACTGGCTCTGATTGTCTACCATGAAACACGACTCTGCCTTAGCCAATCATAAACGCTTACCTCGTTATTAACCCACCTCCTCACTAGCTGTGAGCCAGGGATGCGTTCGGATTACACAGTTTATTCAATCAATGCATAGTAACGCACCGCATTTAACGTCCAGTAACGTTAACGGCGTTGTAACGACGGGAAAAGTAATTAGTTAGATTACCCCGTTACTGAAAAAATAACGCCGTTACCTAACGCCGTTCTTTTAAACGGCGTTATTCCAAACACTGGAGATGAGTGGTACCCGGTGGGGTCTTCTGCTGGTGTAGCCCATCTGCCTCAAGGCTGTTCGTGTTGTGGCTTCACAAACGCTTTGCTGCATACCTCGGTTGTAACGAGTTATTTGAGTCAAAGTTGATCTTCTATCAGCTGGAATCAGTCGGCCCATTCTCCTCTGACCTCTAGTCTATCAACGAGGCATTTTCGCCCCCCAGGACTGTAGCATACTGGATGTTTTTCCTTTTTTAGACCATTCTTTGTAATCCCTAGAAATGGTTGTGCGTGAACATCCCAGTAACTGAGCAGACTGTGAAAAACTCAGACCAGGCCATCTGGCACCAACAACCATGCCACGCTCAAAGTTGCTTAGATCACCTTTCTTTCCCATTCTGACATTCAGTTTGGAGTTCAGGAGATTATCTAGACCTGGACCACACCCCTAAATGCATTGAAGCAGCTGCCGTGTGATTGGTTGATTAGATAATTGCACTCCAAACAAGAAATTTAACAGGTGTTCCTAATAATCATTTAGGTGAGTGTAAGTTACATGTTGGTCTCATGTGTAGTCTTAATACAGCAAAATTATATTTGGACTAGCGAAAGAAAGAACTACAACACCATGGAATAACATTTTTTTAAAAAGAGCATTATACGGATGTAGGAAAATTAAGACCTGTTTAAAATTATTCAAGACCCAGAACACAATACTTGAGTGAATTTAAGACTTTTAAAAAGGCCTAACATTTTGATTTTAAATTTTTTTAATTGTAAGACTTTTTAAGACCCTGCGGAAACCCTGGTGTATACGACACACACAGACACACACCTGGGCAGAGTCATCCAGCAAACTTCATTGGCCAAGCAATACAAGATTAACGGCTGTGTCTCTACTGTCCCTCTGACATCACCAACGTCGGCCCCAACACTACAGCAGCCTGCGCCAACCACCAATGAGAAATTGGCCCTGACCAATGATCTCAGAACAGTTATCCCTTCTACATCAAACACTCAGCATTTAAGACTTTGAAAAGGAGGATAAGGGGAGCAGCGGTTCAAGCGGAGGGAGAAAGTGGAGTGCCTAGTTAGCCCAGCTGCCTGCTCCGTCTAACTGACTGAAGAAAAAAAAAAACAGGGTTGTCTGCAGTAAGGGGCAAGAGGGCCAAACACACACAACATTTTCTTCAAAACAAGTGGGTCTCATTATTTCATAGAATGCTGATGAAATCCATGGATGCTCCCATCAGGCTTTTTAGGGCAGACACTGATCACCATGTCATTTCAAATTGATTAGAATAGGCTGACAGAGCAGATACCAATCGCAAATTGTGTCATAGTTTGAAGCAAGTTCCTACACAAGGTCACATTCACGTCGTGCCGTCTACACCGTAATTACGGAGGATGAAAAACTGAATTTCCGACCATGTTGAGCACTACAAACGCCAACAAAGTGTCAACAAACCTGCAGCAAAGTGGCGGCAAAGTATCTCTCATCTTTCTGGCCGTCATAATTAGCCCAAATAAGATCCAAATTAAACACTATAAAATCTATTCAGCTAATTTAAAAAAGCCAATTTAGTTTATTAAAAGTTAAAGTGAAATTGCATGTATAGGCTGTTCTGACCTGGTTTTAACATCTGTCCTGAGTGATCGGATCACAAGTAGACAGCCCTAGGTGCTAGGGCTGTTGAACTTAATCATTGCCTCGATGCATCGCGATGCGGACCTGGATGATTCTGCATCGATGCAGTGACAGACCATAATCGCTTATTGTCTACTGATGTTGCTTGTTGATTTTCAGTTTGCTGCTTTTTTTTGTTTTTGCCTTTTGTCTGTTGTCTCCTGTGTTCAGACTCCTCTACATTCAGGACGTGTCTTTTTAAGAGCAGAAGATGCAATAAAAATGGGAGTTCATCTATATCTGACTGCTTGAATGTGTTGATGAAAACCAACACATATAAATTTATTATACATACACATACACATACACATACACACACACACACACACACACACACACACACACACACACACACACACACACACACACACACACAGTACAGGCCAAAAGTTTGGACACACTTCTCATTCAATGTGTTTCTTTATTTTCATGACTATTTACATTGTAGATTCTCACTAAAGGCATCAAAACTATTAATGAACACATGTGGAATTATGTACTTAACAAAAAAGTGTGAAATAACTGAAAACATGTCTTATATTTTAGACTTTTCAAAGTAGCCACCCTTTGCTTTTTTTGATAACTCTGCAAACCCTTGGTGTTCTCTCAATGAGTTTCATGAGGTAGTCACCTGAAATGGTTTTCACTTCACAGGTGTGCATTGTCAGGGTTAAATAGAGGATTTTTTCCCTTATTAATGAAAAAAAGCAAAGGGTGGCTACTTTGAGGAATCTAAAATATAAGACATGTTTTCAGTTATTTCACACTTTTTTGTTAAGTACATAATTCCAAATGTGTTCATTCATAGTTTTGATGCCTTCAGTGAGAATCTACAATGTAAATAGTCATGAAAATAAAAAGGAAACACATTGAATTAGAAAGTGTGTCCAAACTTTTGGCCTGTACGGTATATATAAATTTGAGGAGGTGGCGCATCAAGATATCAAATCGTATCGAAGGCAGGATAATCGCAATCGAATCGTGAGGTCAGTGAAGATTCACACCCCTGCTAAGGTAGTAGATATTTGGAATCGAATACAGTGAAAGTGAAAATCCTTAAATCAAAATTAAGATCTTTGTTTAAATGCTTTAGACAATTATTTAATAAATTTGAATCTTTCAACATAATCCAGTAAAAGATTGTCAGTCAGATAGTGTTGTGGGCGGGACATGTGGTGAGTAGCAGAAGCAGAGTGACAGACACAGAGCTGAGGCGGAGCCAAAGGAGCGCACTTTTAATAAATTAACTTCATCGTTATCAGGCAAATAAAACACTGATACAGATGATCTGCAAACTTCCAAAAAAACGGCCAGGGCCGATAATCGATCTATCCGTAGTATTTATTCAATTTAACAGGAGTTGTGTATGTCTGCATCAGCCAATTATATTGTAGTAGCTTTTAATTAGTTTGCAGGTTTTTTCTGAAATGTGTCACAAGTTTTCTTTCAATCGTTTTCTGAAGTGTCCTCTTTAAAGTCCGCCCTCCATGTCTCAGGTCTAACTATCGATGTTGCTTTAGAGCCAGATGCAAGCCACTTATATATTGAGGACATCAAACCCTTCTCATTGCAATTGTCGGTTAAAATTTCTTCTAAGGATGAGAGTGCAGGAATCCACACGGATTGGTTTTGCATTGAAGAAATAAAGTTCCTCACTTGGAGAGAATAAAAAAAATATATATACATTTCCTTGGAATGTCATGCATTAGAGAGAGGTTTTCAAAAAGGTAATTAGAATCCTAGTCTATATCCTTGACGTTCCACTTCCGGGATTGCTCCGTTGCCAACGGAAAATCTGCCGGATTTCACTCATTTAGGCCGGATATCCATTGCCTTGGGCTTCCTTTGTTTTGGCGTTCTAAACTCCGGTGGATTAATGAGGACTATGGTTAACTGCTCCTCAGATCTCTGCAGGGTAAATCCAGACAGCTAGCTAGACTATCTGTCCAATCTGCGTTTTCTGTTGCTCTTGCAAAACAACTCGCTAAAACAACTTTTAAATGTACACGTTCCACCAAAACAAGTTCCTTCCGAGCCTATTTTGCAGCTGCACCGCAGCTTTTCTCCGGTTAGCGCCGCCCCAAGACGATTGTGATGGTTTCAAGAAATGCCAATAGACCAGAGCATGTTTTTCTTCCATCCAGGAATGCTGTGTGGACTAGCCAGACCCTCCTCCGCAGCGCTGTGGAGGAAGGTCTGGCAAAGCGAGACTAATCACAAACGTCCCACTTCAGTTCCAACATGGTCAAAAGCCAAATCTAGTATAAAGGTGCTGAAGAGGGTCATAAACCTCATTGAGTTTTTGTTGAGACCAGTCAGACATTATGGATCAGGCTGTGAAACCACTCTGAGCTTAATTTACTGCCAGACGAGGCGAGTACAACTCTTCTCTCACTCTCTGTTAGTAACGAGTCCAGCTGCTGTTTGGTGGGTTCTGGCTACCCTAAACTCCCGTTCCCGCCAGCACTGTAGATCAACTTTAAATAAGACAATTTTTAAGCTTATTAAGTCGTCAGCTCTAAGCAGTACAATGCAACCAGTCTAGACACTGGAAGTGCAGACAGCACAAGCTGAGCGATACACAAATACAAATAAACAAGTCAGCCAAAGGCCCCAGATAGTAATTTGTTACTATCTGTCCATGTAACCACAGGAAGAAATTTGGTCTGCTGTGGTAAACAAAACAAGGAGGCAACGCTGACCGACACGGTCATACTCTGCAGAGTTAATGGCGCAACTTCCAGGTGACTAGACGTGAAGCAACGGAACGTTCTGCCACCAGAGATTACAGCGCCGCTGCAACCACACAAACACACCCTGCCTGAGAACGCAGGCCATTCAACTCCGTATCACTTAAATCCCCTCTGAACACACTGCTATACACTTACAACATACCTGCAAACTCAGAAGGGCTGAAAAAGGTGACGCATCATGTCACAAATGATTTATTAAAAATGTAATAAAAATAACATAACAATAACTTATTTCACCAGTAAATTCCTGTTAAATGACAAAAACAACCACTGGATGGGAAAAGGGTATTTTACAACAACTTTGAATGCAGCACAAGGCTGGCGAGGCGAATTTCAAGTCAACGCAACATCTGTGTTGTTTTTCAGACAACGGCAGCAATAGACTGTTGTTGGAATCCTCTCCAGTGAAATACAGACACACTTTTACACCGTTTAGCTGTCAGCATTTTAAGCGTGTTCACTCCAGCTGCTAGCTAACGGTAGGCCAATGTTACCTGCTGTCGAGTGTAGGGTTACCGTAACTGGCATCCCGTGCGGCGATGTTTCAGTTGACTCTAGCCTCCGCTTCGGAGAGAAGCGGAGGCATCTAAATAAGGCACCGAAATTCGAGTTAATATTCGGTCCGGTAGATAACGGTCGTTAAGGCACTGGTGCCGTTTTAGCATCGGGTCTCGGACTCCCCCCCCAAAAAAATAAAAACTCTTCGGATCTACACAATTCACGTGGATGACATTTTCAACATTCGAAACGGCGATTTTCGCTGAAAAGCGACAAGTTCGCAGGTACGTTACAATGTTTGCACACTTTTTAGGTTTGGGATTGTAAAGGATTTTGCCCACTTACTTTATCTTGAAGACACCAGTTATTGTGGTCTTCAGTAAAGGAAAAGCAACACAAAATGATGCAAACAATTTCAGGATTTTTGCTTTCCTATTCATTTTAAACCGTTTTTTATTAAATAACACAGTACTGTGGAAACAGCTCAACCAAGCACAATATAAAAATTACATGAAGGGCAGAACGTGACATAAAACTGATGTGAAGAAAACTGCAATTGTTTCCCAACAAAGTCAAACCTAAGGTTAGCTAGTCCAATCAACAATGATGAAATGAAAACACACAGTGAGAGGCTCAATCATTTAAGATGTAGATAGGTGGGCCAACGCATTTTTTGTGCATGCATTGTTTTAGTCTGTTGCAAAACCGGCAGCGCCGCCGCTAGCTAGCTCAGCGTAGTGAATGGAATCCTATGTTGCCGGTTAGCATGTCGTGAGTAAAAGTGAGCCAACAAAAGACAAAAAAAACAACCTAATCGCTTGCAATGAGACAAAAAATGCATTGGCCCACCTATCTACAGCCAGGGTCAGGGGCGGATTGGCCATCGGGAATACCGGGAACAATCCCAAACGGCCGGTCCATTTCAGGCCGAACCGGCCGGTGGTTAATACGTTTTTTACATTTTTCAATACATTTTTTTATTTCATACGCGACCGGCCTCGCCGGCCGTTCAGCTGCAGCGGAGCACTGTGTCTGTGTGTGTGTGTGTTTCAGACCGGGCCAAACCAATACTTTCAATATTGAGGGGGGATACGAGCGGCCCCTCCTAACTTGGACTGATCCGCGTTTTTCCTGACATCCGATTGGTTCAAACTTAAGGCGCCGAAAAAAGAGTTTACTTTCAGTCAGGTTTGGATTTGGTGATGTGAGGTAGGACCTATGGGTAGGACAGTTTTAGGTTTTTACGAGTTTTAGGCCTGTATACCTGAGTTGTTTCTGTCTCCAAATTTTTGCTTTGATAAGCTAATTGTTTTTATTTTCTATTGTTGCACACATACACTCTCATCAGGAGGAGAGAGGAGGAGGAGGAGAGAGGAAGAGAAGGAAACAGACAGGTAGAGGGGCAGTGTGCAGGGCTGGGTAGGCAATCATATTAGGCATATCAATCAATCAGATATTTACATATAGGATAAAATGCCAATAGTTCCACATACTAGATAATAACTTGACTGAAGCATAGATTGAATTAGAAAATGTTTTATTCTTAGTCATATTTATAACTGATGTTCTTCTCATGCATATGATATGTAGCTGTACAATCAGTAAGCAGAGGCAGGGTCCATCACTCTCCAACCGACTGTGCACATGACATGCTGGTAGTTAGCTGTATACTGTGACTTATGTGTTTGAGATTAGGTTTTGCTGACCTGGTTGTGTTCAGTGCAGTGGTGACTTGCTTATACAACCTGAGGAGGCAGGTGTCATCCTAAAGTTTCTTGAAGGTCTTCAGTGTAATCTGATTCTCTTTATACCATAAAAACACGATTAGAATTATAATAACTGCAAAAAACCCTTCTGCTCGTGCACCAAGGGCACTCGCGTAAAAGGCCTCTACATCTTAAAGTCCCGGGCTGAATTTCCGTCCCAGTACGGCCCTGGCCAGGGTAGACCATGATAAGCACTATTTCAACAAACGGTGGCGGTATTCCTTTAAACTTGCGTAATGTTACTGGGTGCCTCAGTAGCTCACCTGGTAGAGCATGTGCCCCTTTCATATTTAAGCTGTCCTATCTAATAAAAAAGGCATACAAATGCCACACACAAAAAAAAAAATATAATACTAAACTTGCATGTTACGGTGCATAACATCAGATGGAAAGTTGCAGAAGGATAGACAAATCTGCCAGCTGACTGGTGTGATGTACTGTCTTACTGATTAGTAAACACTGACAGTGAAAGCACAGCTGTATAGGTTGATCTGCAGTCGCCTTTAACGACAAATGAAGGTAGTCTGTGTGTACAAGTTATTCAGTTAGTTTACGGGTGTACAAGTGAGAGGCCACCACAGTACTCATGGCTTGTTTACCTCCACCTACAACCTGGAATATTTCTATTTTTGTCATATCGTTGTTTAGGGGGCCAGCCAGACTCAATTAAGTTCCTTTAAAGATTTTGATTAACTGATAAACTGAGCTTTGGGGGTAAGAATGGTGCATTAATGCAGTGATTGCAAAATGTCACTGTGTCTGGGACACTTCCCCTAGTAGTCAAGACTCTGGCTCATCCTACTGAATGAGTGATGGGTGTTGACCTGTGAAATACCAGCAGTTGGGGCAGTGGACAAAGTCTTCTTGGTTTGTTCCTTAGAGGAAATGGCTTTCTAAATACATTAAACGCAGCCAAAAAAAGGCAAAGTACAGGTGGGGTGTGTGTGTGTGTGTGTGTGTGTGTGTGTGTGTGTGTGTGTGTGTGTGTGTGTGTGTGTGTGTGTGTGTGTGTGTGTGTGTGTGTGTGTGTGTGTGTGTGTGCGTGTGGAGCAAACTTCCTTCCTCCTTCACTGCAGTCAGGCGGCAGCAGGGAGATTCTGGCCTAAATAGTTTGATTGGCTTATAAAGTGGCCCAGGGGGTAAAAGAACTGAGACTATTCATGAGAAACGAAAGTGAACACAACTATCCAAGGTCTAAGCACATAAGGGCCTTCAATCAGGGTATTCCCTGGGGTTTTCGCTAATGTTGGAGAATTACTTTGTCCATCCAGTGCTGGACACTGGTCCCCAGGAAGAGCTACATTGCCTTAACTTACCAGCTCATTACTACGTTTTCTTTTCCAGCCAAGTACATTGCATGTGTTTTTGAATGCAAGTAAGATGTTAATTGAATAAATGAATGTGGAAAAAGCCAACAGCTTCCATTTCTAAAGCAGGAAGCTGACTGGCTTCTCTCCCTGGATAGCTTTAGTTAATGTATCAGTGTGGATGTGGGTCAGCAGGTCTGCTTAGTCATTCATGGCCTAACATGATGTCAAGCTGTACAAAAGGGCTGTCAAAATTGTTCAAAAAAAATAAATAAAACATTCTATAATTCCTTCTAACTAAAACTGAACCCTTGAAAGACATAGATTTGAACCATTCAAATATCTTTTATTTAAAATATCCACATACCTACACATTACAAAATAAAAAATAAATAAAATAACATCCAATATCATAAATCTTAATGTAAAGACTGTAGACTTCAGGGTTTTCCCTAGGTTTCTGGAGGGCTTAGGTGCTGTGGTAGTGTAAAAACAACAACTGTGGACAAGGCAGGTGGGAAATTGTTACCTTTAGGGCTGCAGCTATCGATTATTTCAAAGGGTAACTACCGTTTTTTTCAACATATGTTTTTGTGTCTGAGTGACTGATGGGAACAACAATCTTTGAAATTGGTCCGGTTTTAAGCGAGATCGCTGCAGTCGGCAGCAGCGAAACAAGCTACAATGTAAGTTAATAGGGCAATTGTCCAGCTTGTATTTACCTTCACAAAAGTGCTTGTTTTGCCGCTGACAGGCTCAGATTAATATTCTAAGTGTCTGACAATATCATGGAAAGGATTTCTAAAGGAGGTCGACATTTCTGTTTGCTAAACCACCCAGACTCCATGTAAATAAACAGTACTTTTAGCATCGTAAAATACACTTCATTCAAAGTCGAAAGAAATAAAATAAAACTATGAAAAGCCATTTTGGGTCGTCTTTCCACTTTTCCAATAAACACATAGTTTACAGTTTTACATGTGAAAATATGTTGGCTCTATACACGCTAAAAGTATTGCTTTTTTAAAATGGAGTCTGGTGGGTTTTGATGTGTGTTAAAATGCAATTGCTTCTTTCTATAACCGTTTTTAGCACTAAGAAAAATAACGCTGATGGGAACAGAGTTCAAGACCCGTTTCATCACTTATCCAACAGGTTTTAGGCACCGACTGAATTGCCTTTTACTTCTAATAATTAAGTACATTTAATATCATGAAATTACTTTTGATACTTAAGTACAGTAAATATCAGATACTTTAAGACTTTTACTCCAATTTTGTAAAAGATGACTTTAACTTCTACCAAAGTCATTTTCTGGTAAGATACTTGTATTGGTACCGGCATCAAACATTTTTGAACGATACCCAGCCCTAAATACAGGCATGAATAATCTTCCTCCACCACAGATACTCAGCAGCCTCTCCTGCTTCTTGTGTGTCACTGATATGGACTGAGATATAAGATGACCAAAAACATTCACGTTCATTGGCCTAAACACGGTGTTTGACTGATTGATATGAAGATAAAGAAAGAGTGTCTGACTCTACTGCCTATTGCAAAATTCACTTTGAGACTGATACAAACCGCACTGCCAAGTTCCTTCCTGGTGGTTTAGTCGACACTGCCCACAGGTTTACCGACCACCAGGAACAAAAGGGAAACTAAAGTCGACTATCTCCGATGCGTGTGTCAAAGGAGCGGTGAGAGATAACGAGAGAAAGTATGGAAGAGAGGGAAAAAAAAAAAAGAATACACACAAGCATACAATAGGAAACCTATCTTTCTGATTAACAGTGGCATGACACCTAGGCCTTGGGGAGTAGCAGCTGAGGATTCCCGACATATCTGCAGCAGCTGAGACACATGAGCGAAAAGAGGAGAGAGAGATGATCAAAAGCTAAAAGGAGTCCCTCCAAAGCCCTTTGGGCTGAGTCCTTGCACGTTTCCTCTGCAGACACACACTTCGTCCGCAACTTGCTGCCGAGTTGTGACAGTAGTCCATGAGGAAAGCAAACCGATGAATGGATTGGAAAGGGATCAAGGCAAGCTTTACGTTGGATAGCCAGTGTCTCCCCTAGGACTTTTTTCATCAGAGAAGGGATTATTTGTACACCGTTGTAGATGTCGAATTACGTTTTGTAAATGCTTTCAAACTTATCATAATACAGACTTTTATTGGACATGGGAACAAGAAGCCTCAGTGGCATGAGTCACATCCTGCCTGGGAGCATTTTATCCTCCTGGGCTTCTGGAAAAATTGGTGGAGATTATTGATGTCCCTAATGTAAGGCAATTTCCTAAGGTAGCTAACACTATTAGCTGTTGCCACAGTACAAACTGTTTTAGCTAATCAAATCATAACAGAAAACATAGCCTAGTAAAAACCCATACCATCTAGGCATAGGCCCAACGCTACCGTTACCTGGTAGTTACCGATTTTATACCGGGGGAAATCTGTTGAAGTCTGACATATTTCACTATACAACGATGCAGTAAACCCCAAGATATCACAGTTAGGAATTTAATTAAATTCAGTCAATTTCAAGATATGTGTAATGGCAGAAAAACCATTAGAACAATTCTTTTTCTCGCACACATGTCAATCAAACTGGAATATATATATATATATATATATATATATATATATATATATATATATATATATATATATATATATATATATATATATATATACACACACACACTATATTTTTCTAATTCTGGCCTCTCTAAAATAACTGTTTTCATTGAAATTGAAGTATTTTGGATTATTCTCATCACAGAGAACTCTTGTTGAGTATCAAATACATTTTAGCTTTCTTTCTCCTCACCACAGTCAGTACGTTTACATGCACAGCAGTAAACGGGCTAACCGGTTAAGTGAATAACCGGGTTATGCCAGTTCTTCCCGTATACATGAGTGGGGGGAGAATGGGGAGAATGACTAGAGTAACTCCACCTCCTGTACAGTAGGTGGCGCAGACGCTCAAACCGATCATAGCCAGGTTAAGGTGTATACATGAAGGGATACCCTGGTTACTGAAGGAGTTCTCTACCTCTGTTAACCGGTTATTAGAACTCCGATTTTAACCGGAGTAAGGTGTTTAAATAGTGTTTGAGAAATCGGGGGTGTGGCCTTAACTCGAATACAATTGTTTTTTTTGTGTTTTAGAGCAGTGTTTCTCAAATGGGGGTATGTGTACCCCTAGGGGTACTTGGGAGGACCGCAGGGGGTACATGAGATATTTAACAAAATGTTTAATAGTTACAAGGCTGTTGTCCAGAACATTGTTCCTCTTTATGTAGACTTTTTTTTTTCTACCAAAATTGTGACATTTTTGTCGCCTTCTTTGGACCTATTCTTGCCTTCCTTCCTTCTACTTTTTTTATGTCACTGTTTTTGATACTATTTTCGACCCATTCTTGCCTTACTTCCTTTCTTCTTTCTACCATCTTTTTCAAGGTTCTGTCTTTTTTACAGTTTTTGTCTCCTTTTCTCATTTTCTCCTTTTTTTTCCAGTTACAAGGCTGTTGTTTAGTAAATCTATCACTGACAGTGCTGACTGTTCCTCTTTATATAGACTTTTTTTTCTACCAAAAGTGATTAGCGCTGGTCAGGGGGTACTTTCGCTTAAATAAACAATTCAAAAAGGGGCACATTAATGAAAAAAGTTTGAGAACCACTTTTTTAGTGTCAATTTACCCAACTCACGCAGTGGTTAAGAGTTATATTAAGTGAGTAAGTAAAAATTTCAGTTTCACTAGACATATTTGCAAGGCTTAGATTCATTCTTTTGATTTTCTATGTGTTCTCTTTACTTTCAAGAGTAGCAATCAAACTGAGAGTGCACGGCATATTTGAAAGTGACTTCCGGTCTGTGGGCTGGGTTGAGGTTCAGCAGGAGGAACGGAACTGCCAGGTTATTGTTTTTCCTCTCCTCACACAATGCTTCCAGGTAAAGAGTATGCACAATATGGGTCTTATATAAGCCAAATGACAGACAGGAGGATATAATGGGTGGAGTGGGGGGGGAGGAAGGAAGGAAGAGAAAGAAAAAGGGGGGTGGGGGGAAAATACTCAGGGCCACGCAGGCAAGCTGACTGCCAGGCAGACAGTCTAAATCAGTATGCTCTCTGTGCTTCTCTCAGTCACTCACACACAATCATCAAAGAGGAAACTCATAACTGCATTCCTTCCCACCGATCTGAGAGGTAGCGGATAGGAAGGGCAAAGTGTTACCAAAGAAAATGGAAGACATGAAAGTGAGCGAGAGAGCTGTTGCGATTCTAAATGAGAGACTCCGTTCTCCTGTTCACCTTTATTTACCCACAGCACAGACTGTTAAGGAGAACAGCGGAACATGTGTACATTTGACCAACGCCCTTACACAGTGCACACACCTGGTTCTACGTTTGGGCAGCTAGACAATCAAACGTGCTTTGAACGGCGACTATCGTAATGATTCAAGTGTTTAGTACTGTCCTGTTTCACAAATTACATAACCAATAGTTCTATAACCAAAAAAAAAAAAGGCATACCGTCATGTGCAAACAGTGGATGTGGCGGTCAAAATGTCAAAGACCAAACATGCCAGGAAGCCTGAGAGGAGACAGAAATATTGCTGTATATTACAGATGTAGCAGTGGAGACTAACAGATGGGATAGTTATGGCGTGAGCAAAGAAGATGTAAATAATAAGGAAAAAGCTACAGTTCGTAGTTTCTGACGCCCCCATGAGGAATTCTAAGTAACGACAACAAAACTGTTGCCGCGTCAAGATAATACAAGCCTTCTGTGATCGCGTACGATACGTAAAGTTACGCACTAAAGCTTTAAAATCAATCTAAAAAAAACTATAACAGCTAGAGCAGTCTCCGCCATCACGTTGTACGGCAACGATGACGTCACCACGTTACGTTACACCTGGTCCAAAACGGCCTGATAACTAGCGGTGGCGACTTGTAATTCCCCTGTATAATGGCCCCCGGAAATCGTAGTTTCAATGATACTGTATGAAACGATCTAAAATAAAAACCAAAAACAGCTAGAGCGTTCATTCTTTTTGCAGCAGAAAGCTAAGGCTTCAGTCTTCCCAGCCATCACGCTGTAAGTTCATGATGACGTCCTCACGTTACGCGACGTCCGGCGCAAAACCGCGCGGTGGCGCCAGAGGAGCAGGTAATAGATAATGATAGTAATAGATGGAGAAATAGTCAGTCAGTACAGAAGTTTGGATAATTTGTTAGTGTATTTTATAGTACATTGTATTTGAACCATATAGTATATATTTGTATAATGTATTTGAGCATTTTTGGCAAAAATCTTTTTTTTTTTTTTTTTAAAAAGATATTCTGTTGAGGAGGCTTTGGAGATTTTTATTCGCGGGCGGTGATGAAGAAAAGAAGAAGAAAACATTTCTTTCGATCCGGAGTCCTCCTTCAGTGAAGATGAAGACCATTTTGTCGAAGGCATCGATCCATGTCAGGATATGCAAGTACAATTTTCAAGGTACATTAGGGCTGCACGATTATGGCCAAAATGATAATCACGATTATTTTGATCAATATTGAGATCACGATTAATTATCACGATTTGTTGATTTTAACCAAAACTAATTTTATTGTCATATAGGCTAATTATAACTGCTTTTACATCCATATTCTGCTACATTCCTGCTAATACATCCATATTGTGCTATATTCCTCCTTTATTGAAGGATACTGTGAAGGAGCCATTTCAGCTGTTGTGCGACCGCTTTCCACACGTTTGCCGTAAGGTATCTACCTGACGAAATAGCAACGCGGATTTCATTGGCTCATTACACTGCTACTTACATGTCTGCGTTGAGCTCTGATGCTCCGAAACCCACGTTAGAGGCAACATAAACATCGCTGCATGTCACGCTAGTAAACACTAATAACACGTTACACAGCAGGTAACGTTAGCTTACCGTTAGCTACAGTAAACTCTAATAACACGTTACACAGCAGGTAACGTTAGCCTACCATTAGCTAGCTACAGTAAACACTAATAACACGTTACACAACAGGTAACGTTAGCATGCCGTTAACCACAGTAGTAACTGGATTAAACGAGGCTAAAATGCTGACAGCCAAACGGTGTAGTGTGACTGTATTTCACTATAGAGGATTCCAACAGTGGGACGTCAAACAGTCTGCTGATAAAGCTATGAGCTAAAAGACACAAACTAGCACTACGGTCACTGCTGTTGTCTGAAAAACAACACCGACGGGACAAAACGTTGCGTTTACTGGTAAACATTGTGACCGGCTTATGATGACCGACTGCTACCTGTTGTGGAAGTTTCCTCACATTACTCTGTCCTCTGTGACTGTCTACATCTAGAAACTAAGCTGCGCGGTGCAGGCAGGGAACAGCTCTGATTGGCTCATGGAGGTATGTGATCAGACAGTGGTTTATGGAGCGCTTTGGCTTTGCAAAAACTTTGATAAGGAGCGTTCAATGACGCATTTTAAATATCGCTCGATCACGCAAATTTGATCGTGGGAAGCCAAAATCGTGATCGTGATTAAAATTCGATTAATTGTGCAGCCCTAAGGTATATGGTTAATTTATATATTATTGTAGTCCCTTTATGCTAACTTACGAAAAAAAAAAGATATACACAGATGAATAAATAATATGTCAAACTATTATTTATGGTAGAGTGCGGGGAATAAATTAAGGAGTGTCATCCTGAGGAAACAAGCTGCTCTGTAGTCTGTACAGCAGCCGAGAGGCTACTTCTGTATCACTTGCCAGACAGTAGCAGGGTGAAGAGGCTGTTGCTGGCCTTTATTTTCCCCCATTGTCTTTTAGTATCTGGATGTAGTATGTTTTAGGGATTACTATTCCAACAACTGAACAATTACGCATTTTAGAGAGTGATTTCATTGCTAAACAATACATTTAGTATGCTACTGTAGTAATAACTATCTGTAAATGGCCTACTTCTAGCCTTTTTGCACTTCGGATTAGATGCTGACATTTCACTGACTTTGTACCTGTACTCGTCACAAAAGACAATAATGTCAAATCCAATCCAATATTCCTCCGATGATTCTTTCACATGCCATCTCAACCGGGTCCTCCGGACAGCCTGTCTCTTTTCTCTTTCTCCCTTTTCTCTGAGTGGCCCGCGTTCCCACTCGCGTTGTGAAGCGCGTGTCCACTGTAACAATCACTGCTGATAGACGGCTTTTTTCTGATACCGTGGCGGAAGAAATCTAACCGTGGCGGACCGCCACTTGCCAATCAACATAGAGGAAACACTGAAATGACATAACTTTACTGTAATGTAGCCTTTAAATCCAGGAAATTACAACACATCTTGTGAAAGAATATCGCTATATTGCCCAGCCCTAGTTGAAAGTTTCTAATTTATTAAATAATTGCTTAAAGCATTTAAACAAAGTTTTGTGTGGGAGTTTGTAACATTCCAAAATCTTAATTTTGACTTAAAGATTTTCATTTTCACTGTAAATGCATATCGGTTCCAAATATCGGTTTCATTAACTACTAATAATTGGTATCGCTTTGAAAAAGCAGTATCGATCCCTAATCTCTCTCTCTACATACATACATACACATATATACTGTGTAGTGCTGACTACACTGCATCTCAAATTACTCTTCAGGTTTCCAGCTTTCAGAGGCTGTATACCATGTATACTGTTGACCTGCTATCTGCCCCAAACCATCCCGTCCCCAAATTGAATATATATGTTTGCCACTCAGGGGAGAGTGGGAGTGTGGGAACTTCTACATTAAATCAAATTTTAAAATGCAAAAGGTGGCTGGTGTAGATGCCTAAAAAAAATAAAAAAAGACCCTTCATTGTCTTCATCCTCCATCATTCTGGATCCACTGAAATGTCCGGCTGCTACAGAGTTTGGCATTACCTTAAGCAGCTTTAGATGAGATGTGAAAAATGCTTGCATATTGTTGAATGAGTATGATCTCAGGTCAGTACAGTAGGCTTGCCGAGGTAGTCAATGTTACCGGGGTTACACAGTGGTCAGGCATAAACCGATTACATTACTTGCCCACTGCTGTTTTTCTTTTTTTATAGAATAAAAATGTATTGATGAATAACAAATCTGTAACACCGTTGTTGTCCCTAGTTTAAAATGACCTCACCGTGGCGACCAAAATTTGAGTGTGTGCGACTGAATTTTACATCCAGTCGCACATGTGCAACCAGTAAATTTGCCCCCTTTTTTTACAGGTTAAATGTCGAAATGTCGGTACCTGAGCGCGTAAGCGCAAGCTTATCTGTCTTCTCTGAAAGTTGACAGAGAGCAGAGCTCTGACACAAACACACACGCAGAAGTGCAGACGGTGCAAACTAGCTACGTGGGCGCTGCAGTTTTGTTGAAGTCACGGCAATGCCGATAAAGTGGTTGCAAGTATGGTTACAGTTTTTAAAAACTTCATGCAGACAGCGTTTGCGGCGGCAAAAGCGGTTGCGGCGCTGTTGACGTTACACTTCCTCTGAGACAAGCCGCAGGCACAGTGGTCTCTATGCCCTGTTGACTGACTGACAAGGCAGCTTTATTTCTACAGCACCTTTCAGCAACAAGGCAATTCGAAGTGCTTTACATGAAACATTAAAGAGCAATTCAAAACGGTCTTGATGAAAATAAAACAGGCTAAAAAATAATAATATACAAATACAAGAATAAAAGTTACAGTGAGTAAGAAATGAATAATTATTCAATTTAATAGGTTTATTTCTTTAGAGTGTAACATTCTAATAAAATAACATAATGTTCTAAGTACATAGGATGAATAGGTTTGGAATTATTTTTACAACTGAAATAATTGTTTTGTAATTACAGAGGGAAAGTACTAAAAAAAGTACCGTTGGGTACTTGAACAGAATTTCAGGTATCGGTACCGATATTGGTTCAGATGCCAAAGGTACCCAATCCTAAGGTAGCCTAAACAATGCAGGTTTAATTTTAAGTTGAATTCATTGTAATTGTAGACTAGAGCTGGTATATTTTTTTAATATTTTGTTTACTGTCATGACAGCAATGGTGCCTTCTATGTTGAATCTTCAAAACCTCTATGTATGTGCGCCTGCTCGGCCCTGCCACTTAACTAGATACATCTTAACCAGAGTGGGTTCATTTTATTACAAATAAACAAACAGCAGATTAACCAAACTAGGTAAACTGACCTTTATTGGGCCTAACAAAAATAATTGTTTGGTTCCTGTTTCCGACCGACCCTGTCAATTTATGTGCGACCCAAATTTATTTTATGAGCTTGGGGAAGAAATGATGCAAATTAAATAAATACACAAATAAAAAGTTATATAATTACATTTTTGTACAGCACTCTTGCGATGCAAGATGCCTGTTGTCCTCCAGCAATGCTGGAAGAGGACCCGATGTCGCCGCAGTGGCACTTAACGTTGGCGTGTCCAGTTTTACGGCAGCAGCGTGCGGATGGCGCCTTCCAGCAGCCCTCACCGGCCAGCTACAGCGCCGCCGGGGAGCTTCAACACGTTAAATAGGGCCGATGAAACCACTCATGAACTATATGTTCTGTTTAATGTCATCCAAGAGAATGGCAACGTAGCAAGCAAACACGATCAAATGAAAGGTAAACACCCTTTAGAGTGCTCTAACGTTACAGCAAGTCCCTGTGGCTCAATGGAGGTGGCTAGCAGCAGTGAAGCTAATAACAACCACACAACACAATAATAGCATTGCATTACGGAAGATAGACGGTATTCTGAACAGGGATGCCCGCGCAAGACCAAAACAGATACACGTGGCTACTTAAAGCTACATTGTGTAAGAATTACTCCCATCTAGCGTTGAGATCATATATCGCGATCAACTCTCTCTCGCCACGCAGTATTGCAGCTACGGTAGCCTTCACGCTTCAAAAAGCGAAGGTGTACAAAAGGCCGTCTATCAGCCGTCATTGTTGGAGTTCATGCATTCTCTTAATACATCCATGAGTTCATGTCGGAGAGTGGCGCGGACACCACGAGTGGGCACGCGCGCCACCTGATGGAAAGGAGAGAGAAAGAAAGGAGACTGCAGCGGTCCGGAGGATCATTAACTAGTTGGGATTTGGTGTGTGCCTCCAAAGCAGCTCCAATGTTCACTCCTTTTCCGGTCTCTTGCTCTTTTCAATATCAGTTTTCTTTTTCTGGACGAAGAAGACTCCCGTTCCTGAAAATTGGATTTTGAGTATGTGTGGTCCTCCACGTTTACTTCTTCAAACTTGCCGGGGGCCGGGAAGCGACGATACCCATTAGCAGCAGCTGTGAGTCGAAAATGCGAAAGGTGGAGCAGTATGTCCTGTATGTCCCTTACCGGCTAACGTATTTCAAGATGGCGCATCATTCTGGAGCGTCTACCCCAGTTCATGCAAGCGCAAATGTAAAATTCCAAGCTAATAGGAATAATTGAAATTGATGGTGGTGGTAAATATTCATGAAAAAGGACAAGTTTGTGAAGGGCAATACAGATTTTGATAATGAACAACTGCAAACGTTACACACTGGGGTTTTAATATGCACGTGAATGACGCCTCACCATGTTTTCAATTTACTAAGCAACAACTGTACGTACATACACATATATATATATATATATATATATACATATATATATATATATATATATATATATATATATATATATATATATATATATATATATATATATATATATATATATATATATATATATATATATATAGTAGTTTTTTTATGCCCTGGGTTAAATTAAAACTACAGTGGGAAGTCAAACAAGAACCACAAGCTGATAAATATTGGTTTAGGCCTGCCAGGTTAATATTCAATCAGACATTCTGGCACACGTCCAGTCTTTGTTTCGGAGGTTCTATGGAAACCTACAGTGAAGTTTGGCTAGTGAAATAGATAAGGAACTGGTGGGCCTATGGGTTTAAGAAGTTGTCCATGTAGCCTAATCAAAATGTTGCCAGTACATGTCTTGCTGGGGACCTTTGTTGCATGTTGTCCCTGCTCTTTCCTTTCTCCTCTGTACCAATTGCTATCAAAATAAGAAAAGGGAAAAATTACCAAAAAAAAACACAACACAAAATTGAAAAAATTAGGTAGAGGGGAAGACCGGACAAAAGCACCAGTATTTCCAAGCACTTGATGCAACACAGCTAAATTCCAGTTTGTGGATTTTAGTCAACCAGTAGCAGGACCCATGTAACCTAAGCGAAGTTCAGAGAAAGCAAACACAGAATCAGACAGACACACACACACACACACACACACACACACAAAAGACATGTTCAAACACAGCTGAGATATCCCGAGAGATGAGCAAGCTGAGTAAAATGCATACCAAAGAGAAGAACAATGCATTACATGTGAACCTAGTGTCTGAAGCCTGTTTTGCTGGATTCTCATATGGAGTGATTGTCAGATATTTTAGTGAGTTTGAGAAATCGGGCGATCAGCTTTACTTGTGGGCTCACATTCTTAAAAACTCCTCGGCTTGTTGTCCGATTACGGACTGCAATGTTTTTGCTATTCTCTTTGTTTATCGAGCGCGGTGTTAGTTTCATGTCGCCTACAGCCTCACGGTGGTGTATCACTGTACTATTCCTTGCTAAGTGTAAGCAACACAGTTCATGCAAAGCAATTTTTTTTTTTTAAACAGTTGGTGAATTACAATGACAAAAAGCACCATCTGCAACCTTACACATCTGAAGGCTAAGCGAGGCTAGAACCTCTTTTACAACATAGCAAAGTTGTTGTTTTTTTTTATTAACAAGTCCTACTGCACACAACCACACAAACCACAGACACATATAGCGAGACACAGTGGGCTGTTTTCATGATACAGTAAAGACGTTTGCAATTTACAGACATACGGTAGGCGTAGATCAGAGCGTTTCCTCTACACTCCGTCTGCAGGACCACCACAACAACCACTCTCTGTGCAACATGGCATCATGACTTTGCGTAAACATTCACGCCACTTTCCTAAAGCCAAATGGCGTGTTATCTGTACACATTTTGAGCTATCCACGTGCATGTCTACGCTGTATACAGCGGCTGTAAACATACACATCACGTTAAAAAAAAAAAAAAAAGGAGAGAAGATGGCTGGCGAAATTCACAAGTTCACGGAAGGTTGGTATCTATCTCGTGAACACCTTTACACAATCACACATTCACAAAATAAAAATGCAGTTGGTAAAATGCACAAGGTAAAATGCAGTTGGGTTTTCGAAGTCAAAACACTATAGCAGCTGTGAATCAAATAAACATATTATAAATAATGTCATGTCATTTTTTTTACTCTTACACTGAATGTTTGCTGCTTCAATCCAGAGGAGTATTGAAAAGTATTTTCCGTGACTGAAAAAGGCACGTGTTGAGGATGAGGACCAGCCTGAACCGGAGGTATCAGTCTGAAACAGAGCTCAACAGTCCAACCAGTGTAATTAGTTATGTTATTTATTTGTTTACAATATTTTCAGGCTTCAACCAGTGAAAGAGAGGGTCAGGGAGAGAAAGAGATAGATTGGTTAGGCGTTGAAGTAGGAGAGGAGGACAGCATCCAACAGCGTGTCCAAAAAATAAGTATATACAAGGGGTGTCATTGGCTTGTCATACATACGCCACTTTATGAGATCAGTCTGCTCTGTGACAAAGACCAAACGAGCATTATCCACTCATTGTTTAACTTGTGCATATCACATCAAGTAATAACAACCCTCTTTGGTTGTTACTACAAAGTTTTAAGTTTGGCAGTGGAAGTTTAGTTTACATCCATCACATTGAGAATCAGGCCATTTTAATCCCCTGTTGTTAGGTTAACGGATGGGGGTCATGGGTTCACATCAAAGAGCACCATGGTGCGTTTAGTCCAGCGTTGAGTGGAGACAAGCAAAGCATTAAATGCATTTGAGTATGGGAATTTACAGTAAAACTGTCAGTGTCACGGAAAGAATGTCAAGACACACTGTGTGTACAATAAAACTGACAAATCGCACACTTAACATCAGAACTAAAGCGAATTACAAAAGGGGAAATTAGCCTAGAACGTTACTATATCATTAGAAACTAACTTAATGTCTGGAGTTTCCTGTCTGTGGAGTTTGTCCGACACATTTAGTCCTAATGCTGGATTACAGAGCACAGCCAGGCGAGAATAAACTGGGAATTTCAACCAACTAGCTAAAGTTACAGTATAGGCCATGTTGACATCAGCTTTGACGTAACGTTAGCTCATGTTAACATTAGCTAGACATGCAGCCAAATCCAAAGGATGGAGGTGGCGTTATCCAGTTAACCAGGCAGCTATTTGGCTAGGCTAACTAGCTAGCTAACAGGCTTGCTAACTTTAACTCCCTGCTGGCAAACGCTGAAAGCATGATTTATGTCACTGACATTTGGTTGAATACCTTACGTGTGTTCGACTTGCTTTGTATATTGGGTCGAAAAGAAGGAACAGATAACATATAACGTTAAGCTAAAGACAACATAAGCGCCACATCATGGAAAACTCACCCATTCCTGTCTTCGCACCGCCTCGCTATCCAATGTTTGGAATCTCGTACAGCCTCACTGCTAGCTTCCGTCTAGCCAAGTAGGTGTACAATCAACAACAAAGTGTTTTAGTCGATTCACTGCCGGAAAACTATTAAAGTGAGCGGTATATCCATTCGTCCTTGCCCCAGCAGCAGCCCCAGCAGCAGCAGAAGCAGCCTCAGCAGCAGCGTCCCCAGTTCTCTCTTGGTGGTGCTTCAAGATTATTGGGCAGGAAGTTAACCAGGAGCCTCCACCTTTCTTGGATTTGCCTCCACGGGCTGGTTGCCTGCTGCTGCCGCCACCACCAAAATACTAAATAGCAGGAAACTTCGCGATGTTTCAACCAGGACAGTCCCGCGAGAGGAATGCTTAATGGAATGTTGATCCCCCCCCCCTCTTGTATTATTGGCCCACTCAGCAAGTACAGTAACTACTGTACGGGTGGGCGCGTGCGTGTGTGTACGAGCGAGACTTAATTCACTCAAACTGCTCCTCCCAACTGTTGTGACATTTGTGGTTGTTTGTTACTGAACCGCCAGTCATTAGGGTTTGAGGAACTGATGATGGCCTAATTACCCATAAGTCTTTATCGTGGATGACACTGCATGATTGACTGGAGACTAGGGCTGCTCCCTCTTAGTCGATTAGTCGACTAATCGGTCGTTTTGGTCTTAGCCAACTTAGATTTCTTTAGTCGATTAGTCATGTTTTATGCTTTTTTCCCCTGATGAATGACTTATTTCCAAGAAACATACAGCACATCTCTGGTAAACCCAAGAATTTAAGTGGTGCTTTTGCATGATTCTTTGCAGAGATTCTCCGATTTACAGATCTGTCGATTAAATCAACTAATCGATTAGTCGATACAGTTGAATGAGTGTAGTCAACTAAGAATTTCTTCAATCGAGCACAGCCCTACTGGACTCTGCTTCTGTCCAGACTAGAGTGCCAAGGTTTGTGTTGCTTGTGGAGAATATATTCAATTCAGTTCAATAAAAAAAAAAAAGAATGACTTCATTTGAGCTCTTTCATGTGTTACCAATAGCATGCAGAAATGAAAAGTTAACGAACAAAAAAACTCCACACAATGAAAGTCAAGATACATTCAAAGTGCACGGTGCACCAAAATAAGAAATAATATATATACGATTTTACAATAAGGTTTTATTGATCCCAGAGGGGAAATTCACATTACAGCAGCACAGAAACAATCTGAACGATAAGAAAACGGGTAACAGATATATTTGAATGAAATCAAATCAACAAAATAAAATAAGATTTTTTAGAAGCTACATAATATACATTACAATACCTTAGGCTAAATGTCTGATTTGTGCAAATGTTTGTGAAAATGAAGTCCAGTAGTCCAACATGTCTGAAGTATATACATACAGTATATAGTTTAAGCATATGAATAAGTTGTACAATAGGCTTTACATAATAATACCTGAATTATATAATGTTATATATAATATCTGTGGATGTAATATACACACACAATACAGTTATATTACAATATTATTACACAAATAGAAATGGAAGAGAATACTATTATATAGTGTATAGTGTAATATAAGAGTAAAAAAAACTATTTGTAACTAGAATCAAAAGACAGCAGAGTCCATGCAGGTTTGTATATTGTAACTGTAATGAGGTCTGAGAGGTAGATTAGTGTGAGGCCCTGTGGTTTTATTGGTCAGGGTGAGAATCAAAGCTGCTATACCAGTCAGTTAAATCTCGCAGTATTCTGGCTCCACAACATTATTTAGTTATTTTAGTAACAAGTTGACACTGAAAAGGATGCAAAATGTCCTTCACCCCAGTCTTCTAATTCCCCCTCTTGATTTCTCCCTCTCTGTGTTTCTGTTAAATCCATTTCCAGATAGGATCATAGGATAGGATCTTCCCTGTCTGCTAAGTGACAACCTATTTTATGCACGCTATGGTGACACCATGCTATTTACTTCACTTCATTTACACCACACCCAAAACAATGTGATTGCTGAGAAAGAAATTCAGTAGACAAAATGATACAAAAACCAATCATACGCCTAAGCCTGAAAAATTTTAAACAGGGGTAAATGATTCTGATATATTCTTTTTACAAGGGTAAAAATAACATCAGAAGTTATCTTCAAATCCTGTGCACTAATATACAATATGTTGTACTATAATGGTGACATTGTCAGTGCCCTTAATCACTTTTGTTTGTGTTAAGTCTCTTGTTGTTAGAGAGGTTTTTTTGTTCAAGAAATTCTTTTTTCTGTGTATTGATTTCTGTTTTCTATACTATAGGATTTTGATTTTCACCTTAATTTTGTAAATCCCTTAGATAAAAATAGCCTGGGTTGCCACTGTGATGATGTTGTAGTACATAAAAAAGCACTGCTGCACAGTAGCACAGTGCCCGCTGCCAATTATCCAGCTTCTCTTTCCAAAACCAAAGAATGAACTGTGAAAAAGGGAAGTAGTTGAGGGCCAATTCATCCTGACAGGATCCATTTAAGCAAAGTGTCAACAACCTTTCAAAAATCAACGTACACACAAATTCTAAGCAAATGTGTTTGACTGCATGTACCACACACGCACACAGAGCATGAGTCATTGTTGGCCAGTATGAATGCCATGCAGTGGAAGCCTAGCTGTCCCAGTGGATTATGGGAACAACAGTCTTCATTTACATCTGGGGATTTCTGTTTTAGCAGCAGCCCATTTGTTGTCCACAATTTAGCATTTATTCCCAAGGTTTTGAGATCACTATATGCATGCCTTTATTTAGAATGTCTTTATTTAATCAATACACTTAGCTAATTACACATAGAAAATTGTAGATTAGTCATTCCTCAGTCCACCAACAGACGAGAGTGAATGTGAATGATTTTCTTGTCAAGTTGGCATCAAGTATACACTTTATTTTACGGGTCTGTAATTTCAGAGTTATGATTTCCTGGAAGTTTGCTGGAAAGAACAAATTGATACTAGATTTGGGGAAAACAGAGACAGTGTTCAATCGGTACACTTCCTAAGTCATTCTTCTTCGAATTAACTAATTCCAATTAGTTGCTAAATTATCCCACAGTCATTTAGTCCGAGCACAGCATGTCACATGGAAAAATGTGGAATTTGTCTACAGGTAAACATAAAATTCAACATACATGTGTCACGATTGTGAGTTTCTGTTTGTAGTTTTTCCTGTTTGATTCTCTAGTTTCTCTCTCTCTCCCCCTCTCCCCCCTGTTTTGTCTTGTTTGACTCCCTGCCTTGTGTTTTCCCTCCTGTGTGACTGTCTGCCCCGCCCTGATGTGTTCCACCTGTTCCCGAGCCCTAATGTCACCTGTCCCTTGTTTCAACCTCGTCACCTTTGTGTATTTAGTCTTTGTGCTGTCTTTGTCTCGGGTCGGTTCATTGTCTTGGGTTCAGTGTCTAGTGTATTGTCTTGCGTCGGGTTTCGCTGGCTTGCCTCACTTCCTTCCCTTCATGTCTTCTGGATTTTTTTCGTGTGTGACTGCCTGCCTGCCTCAATAAATTCCTCAAATCTGCATTTTCGCTCCAAGCCTCGCAATTTACCTAAGCACAGGAAAGTGTTTTTTAAAGTGCAATTACCTGTCATTCAAAGCAGAATATGGCAGATTTGCCAACTCTGAGACTCAGAAATTCCCACAGAAGCAGAGAGTTTTTATATTCAGGCTGTGAATCAGGTTGTTGTTGTTGTTGTTGTTAAAATAATTGTTTTTCTTGATTTGCTAAAATTATGATGGCTAAGGAACTCTTTTGATGACTTTTGTAGGGCTTCATGTTAACAAAAATGCGACAAATAGTGTACAAAAATGTCGGAAAAAGCAACAAATTTACAAAAAAGTGACAAATGTCTGAGAAAGCCACAAAAACATTGGAACTAAAACAACAACAATGAGGAAAAAAGCACCAAAATGTTTAAAAAGAAGTGACATGCAGTAACAAAAGCACGTCAATAAACTCTACATGTCTGGCCCTTGGTGTGAGTCTCTTTTTCCAGTGTGACCCTTAGTGAAAATGAGTTTGACACCCCTGCTGTACGGTGTCCTTGAGTGCCGAGAAAGGCGCCTTTTTAAATAAAATGTATTGTTATTATTACAAATCGACATAGTTCTTTCCAGGTGACTTCCGAGGAAATATTCGCTTTTATACATGGCTCAGCTGTAACGGTTTCTGAAAAGCTGTTATTAAGGATACCTTGAGAAAGGGCACCATACATGAACACCTCCAATAAAGCTGTTCAGTGCCCAACAGTGATTCAAAGGTATTACAGTGTTGGTAGCTCCTTTAATGATGTAAATGTATTTGCACTGTTCTGTTCTTGTTTGATGCATGCTTGCAGACAAATGTCTACAATGGATGGTAACTGGATGAAAACAAAAGTTTATATACATTTACGCTGTAGAGGTCTTCAACGTTTTTAAGCCAAGGGACCCCTTAACTGAAAGAGACGGATCAGGGACCCCCTACTACATATATTGTATGTGTATGAAGTATAAAATGTAGTTGCATATTAAACTGGGCCTAACATGTAGGGCGGCCTAAAGCCATATCATGTTTTAATGTTAAACATACATGTGACACAGTGAATCCTTAGGATTAACAGTATCTGTGGATGGCCTTAGTGACTACATTACTTATAGGCCAGTAAGCAGTGGGGATTTACATTAGCTAATATGTTGGATTAATGTTAAGACTTTTTAATTTTTGAAAAAACTTAAAAAAAAATTAACAATCATTTGGAGGCCCCCCTGCATTGACTCTGAGGACCCCCTAGGGGTCCCGGAACCTCTGTTGAAGATCCCTGATCTACAGTAACTGGCTCCAGGTTCAATAGTGTATGGCTGCAGCCTCCCGACTCATGCCTCCCATCTCATGCATGCACATCTAAAAATGTAGGTAACCAATATTTTATTATAAATCTTTGTTTTCTTCTATAGTTCTAAAACTGCATTTATGGATATTCAATTTATATAGTTCTAATCTAGATAGCATTATTGGTTGTAGAGACCGTGGGATTTCCCGCACATATTTAACACATAACTGCTTTGCTACCTGAATCGTGTTATAACTAAGACATCTGCTGAAAAAAATAATTGTATTCATTAGCATGATTGCCGAACTGTTTAGTTCAAAAAACATCCAAAAAACCAAAGTTAGAAAACATAGCAGACCGGATGCAAGCTTTTATTTTTGAAAAGTAGAAGCTTGGATCCAGAGGAGAACTCCCAATAGTAAAGAAATGAGCTGAGCTCGGAGGGGAACTTAATTAATTGGGAGACAGTTTGGGGACAATATTTCCCACTGTTCCAAGAACCCAAATCACCAGCAGATCCACTTCAACATATGCCATAGGACATATTGGACTCCTCAGAAGAGATACGTCTCCAAAGGCATTCCTACTCCATATTGCACGTTCTGTCAACCTGAACAAACTGGAACTTTCCTGCACATGGTCTGGGAGTGTGAACAGGTGCATGAGTTCTGGAATAAAACATCATCAATAATATCTGATGTGATAGGATGTCGAATTCCTACTGACCCAATTGTTTTGTTACTTAATGACGACTCTAAATTACACCTGCTTGGGAGACAAAAGAAAGTTTGGTTAGCTTTATCAACCGTGACCAAGAAAATGATAGCTCAGTGCTGCCCCCCCCCCACACGCTTTGTATAAAACAGTGGCCAATCTTTGCCGATTGGTCACGGGATAGGACTTGTACATGTAAGCATGGACGCCTGGTCAATAGTAGTGTGTGAATGCTATTGATGGGCGGGTCTTGGCGTGGCCATAGTAGGAAAGGCTTTCACAAAACCTATTGCGGATTAAGCCGGGATTTCCCAGTTATCCTGGCTCAATTCAGCCTTGACTCGGTTTCACAAAAGCAGAGGCACCTAAATTACCATGGACATTTAATCTGTACAGCTAGCCTGGTCCCGACCAGGCTAACAGCCAGGATTTATTAATCCTGGGGCCTTTTTCTGTTCACTCAGCAGTGGGTTTACTCTATAGTTATCAGCCTGCATTTAAATACAACCGGTACATAATACTGTTCAGTTAGGCACTGTTATTATTTAAAGTTGTGACCATTATTTTTTATAATTATTCTTGTGAAAGTCATTGTTACTGTTGATGTTGCTGCATGAAGACTGCTGTTCATATTGTTGTTAGAAGTTTGATGAATATATTATGGCAGTTGTTGAGATAATTAGAAACGGCTGATAAAGTTGCCAAATGTGTTTTTAAATGAAGTCTGTTACTAAGGGCAATACATAAAGTGCTGTACATGTGTGTTTCATTAGTGGACAAATGCACCTTTACTTATTTTTCCTTATGATCCAATAAAGGATCATGTTTGTTCCTCTTCCATGTACATTGTATTTTGGATCATAATTTGGGAGGATTGTACAATTTTAAGAACATATCCTAATTGTACAATCCTCCCAAATTATAGTCTTAATTTACTGGACCAGTAACTATATAGTGTAGACTACTGGACATTCATGTAACAACAGGGAGAGGTCACCTCACTGGTTTTTGACCTTATATTTTGCTGGGGGGGAAATAACTGATGAATATACTCTGTTACATTCATGTTTACAGTGTGCATGGAATTTATCACTTAATTCTCTTTATAGTTTCTAGATTGGAAGAGTCCAATTTCTTCAGTGTCTATGTCTATATATTGGCCTACGAGGAAGCAAAGCATATAATATGTAAAGAAGGAAACTCGGCCTCTGTTAAAAAAAAAAAAAAAGTGTGAAAAAGCGAGGCAGAAGCAGACCGACTGAATGATATATGTATAAATATACATTTACGAACTACTGCTCTTAACTGAAACCATTCAATGAGTCACTTGTCATTTGCAAAAACAAACCGTTGTACACCTTGCATTAAAAGCGAGCAGTGGAAGTTAATATGACTTAGGAAATGTATATTTTATCCCATGAGAGAGAGAGGGAGAAACCGAATGAAAGAGATATTTACGCATCATATTCTAGCGTTGTAGAAAATTGATCTTCATGGTAAATTTCCTGAGTAAAATTATCTTCTGCTCACTTTTAAGGCAAAGTTACAACTGTTAATTTGTGCAAATGATTAGGAGCCTAATCCTTGAATGGTATGATTATCAGAGCAGTGGTCAGTGTAAATATTTAGGCTACGCATTCAGTCAGTGGATTTATAAATTCTACTTTTGTGAAACAGGTTTCAAAAAACACCTGTTGCTCAATGTAACATGACTTACTGTGTAATCTAGAGCCATCTTGTGGGTATAATGTGAAACTGCAAACACAGACAGACAGACAGACAGATAAAAATACATATTGCTGTTGGATGGATGGATGGATGGATGGATAAACACAAATCCTTATAGCGGCATACAACTACATTCACAAAATGTTTGTATACTGCTTACAAATGCTAAATAGGGGCAAGTGCCAACTACTCATTATAATTGCTATATACACTCCCCTAAAGGATTATTGGGAACACCCTACTAATACCATGTTTGACCCCCTTTCGCCTTCAGAACTGCCTTAATTCTTCGTGGCATTGATTCAACAAGGTGCTGGAAGCATTCTTTAGAAATGTTGGCCCATATTGAGAGGATAGCATCTTGCAGTTGATGGAGATTTGCGGGATGCACATCCAGGGCACGAAGCTCCCGTTCCACCCCATCCCAAAGATGTTCTATTGGGTTGAGATCTGGTGACTGTGGGGGGCATTTTAGTACAGTGAACTCATTGTCATGTTCAAGAAACCATTTTGAAATGATTCGAGCTTTGTGACATGGTGCATTATCCTGCTGGAAGTAGCCATCAGAAGATGGGTACATGGTGGTCATAAAGGGATGGACATGGTCAGAAACAATGCTCAGGTAGGCTGTGGCATTTAAACGATGCCCAATTGGTACTAAGGGGCCTAAAATGTGCCAAGAAACATTCCCCACACCATTACATCACCACCACCAGCAGCCTGCCCAGTGGTAATAAGGCATGACGGATACATGTTCTCATTCTGTTTACGCCAAATTTGGACTCTACCATCTGAATGTCTCAACAGAAATTGAGACTCCTCAGACCAGGCAACATTTTTACAGTCTTCAACTGTTCCAATTTTGGTGAGCTCATGCAAATTGTAGCCTCATTTTCCTATTTTTAGTGGAGATGAGTGGTACCCAGTGGGGTCTTCTGCTGGTGTAGCCCATCTGCCTCAAGGCTGTTCGTGTTGTGGCTTCACAAATGCTTTGCTGCATACCTCGGTTGTAACGAGTGGTTATTTGAATCAAATTTGATCTTCTATCAGCTGGAATCTGTCGGCCCATTTTCCTCTGACCTCTAGCATCGACAAAGAATTTTCGCCCCCCAGGACTGCAGCATACTGGATGTTTTTCCTTTTTTAGACCATTCTTTGTAAACCCTAGAAATGGTTGTGCGTGAAAATCCCAGTAACTGAGCAGATTGGGAAATACTCAGACCAGCCCGTCTGGCACCAACAACCATGCCACACTCAAAGTTGCTTAGATCACCTTTCTTTCCCATTCTGACATTCAGTTTGGAGTTCAGGAGATTGTCTAGACCTGGACCACACCCCTAAATGCATTGAAGCAGCTGCCGTGTGATTGGTTGATTAGATAATTGCATTAACGAGAAATCTTACAGGTGTTCCTAATAATCCTTTAGGTGAATGTATATACCTCTGTGTATACTGTGTGCATGCTTTTCAAACAGGATGTGCATTTGTGAAATCACTGTTTTGCTATCTGTTTTTTTTTCATATGAGCTTGTTTTCGTTTTGACAGTATGTAAGAATATTCAAAAAAATATACTTCATTCAACTGATGGAAGAAAAAGCGTGGCGGCTGCGTGGCATTTTCTATGTCTTTGCACACCAGAAACGTGTCTGACGCGGCGCTGCCGCTGCTTGCCTTGTCTGTACACATGGCTGTTTCCCATTGATTAAAGGAAATAATAGCGTGCCATGTTCTTCATTTACATTACATTTAAAGCTGCATTTATGTCAAAACCTAGAGACTTTCAAACATCAATATGTCATTTATTATATGTATTTGTGTCAAAATGACATATAACCATCTTTTTGCATTCTATTTTGCCTGGAAACGCTTGAGTTTCGCGTGAAAAATAGGCGTCGGTCCTATTTCTAGCATGCGCCTGAGATGCGCGTGTCACGCAGGCAGTATGCAAGCTCTAACCTGTTATGGGACCCATGAACCCATGTTATGGGAGCCAAAATAAAAATGGATACGCCACGCAGCTGACACTCATGCTACGCAGGCAGTGTGCAGGAGCCCTGATTTCCACCGGGCGCGTCTGCGTTCCGGGCACATATCGCATGCCACGCGAGCAATCGCTGCCATTCAAGTCAATGCTTACGGTACAGATCCACTTGTCCGTGCGGTGCTTCTTTCGCGCCGCACTCCACTCTATTCCTATGGGTGACGTCAAGCGACTTCAACGTGCACGAAAAAGCATTCTGGGAAGGCGGCGCTACATTTGAGACATTTGGCCGATGCCCAGCTTTAATCCGTTGAACGTGACTATCCAATAGAAGTAGAGCACAGAGGAGACGGGAGAACGTGGGATCCTTTTTCTGCTAGACGTTGCAAAAAATGCTGCAAATTGAGGAACGCCCATCAATGTACAAATGAGTAGAGGCGTTGCGACACCACACGTCAATCGTGTCGCAAAAGTGGATCTATACCGTTACTATTCCACCAGCCGCGTCACGGCGCGTCCCAGAAGCGTGCGCGAAGCGGCCTTCTGCTCCGCTAAAGATACGCGCCAGGTCTATCTTCGTTCGGGCGTTCAGACAGCAGGGCAGGAAGTGAAACAGCGAAAGCATCCAGTCAATTTACCAAAACACACACCCCCCAAATATCATTTATGTCTCCTTTACAACACCATGGACGACAAGAGAATCATCTTGGAGGTAGAAAAACATAATACACACCAAAGATCTTTTTTTTTTTAAGACAAAGAAAAGAACAGAAAAGAGAAGGCAAGGAGTTTAATTGTAGGAGTGTGTGGAGTGGAAGGTAGATAATGATTTGAAAAAATGCTGCGCGTCAAAAAAGCTGTCCGATGCCAATCTTTATGCAAATGGGCCCGTTGAACGCGACGCGGCTATCCAATAGAAGCAGACGAAAATCTTTCAAACTGACCTTTGTCGATCTGTAATGAAGACAGATTCAGCAACTGTATGACCTATTTCTCTCTTAAAATGTTTTCAGAAACACGTTTCGGTGAATAGTAGTGTACGCGTTCGTCCAATCAGCTGCCGGTCGACGTCCCTGGTCCCTCCACTTCCGCTTTGTTGTCAAGATGGCGGCCGTTTCAGCCCAGTCTCATGGCACTTTGTGAAATGGTTACATTATTGAATCTATTGATTTGTGAACAGGACACGATTGTGTCGGGGTTTTTTTTCGTGTGGTGATTACAAATTTTAATTTAATGTATTTAAATTAAATTAAAGCATATTTTGTGATCACAGCACAACAACGGTAGGCAGTAGTATCAAAATCCGCGTAAGGAGGTTGGTCGGGGTGGTGGATGGGTCAAACAATACAGGACTTTCACCCCGGAGACCGGGGATCGCGCCCGGCATGTTGCAGTTCCTTTACGCGTTATTTCTCTTCCTAACAACAACCGTCCCGTTGTTGTCGGCGTGTCCTGCGTGTGACGGTTCCTTTCCCAGTTCTTCTTTTCCTAACCACAACCGTCCCGTTGTTGTGGCGTTTCATTTCCCCGTTGTTGCGTACCACAGAGACCGCGGATCGTGTCCCTGCGATCGCGTCCCTGTGTGGCAGTCCGTCCCGTTGTTGACGCCGGCGTGTGGCGTTTCATTTCCCCGTTGTGGCGTTTCATTTCCCCGTTGTGGCGTCCCCCAGAGCAGCCCAGTGTCACGGCAGTTCGTGAAATGGTAACGTTCGAAAATTGTGATCTGTACACGAATCAATAAATACAAATAACGTGACTGTTTACGAACTGACGTGAGACCGGGTTGGCCCGTTTAGTGCGAGTAGGGTTCATCGTTCCACACTGAACTTTTTGACCGTTTTTAGTGGGTCATCCCAGTACTTTTTTGCGTTATGTACTTATATGCTCTGTACTTAAAACAGGGACGTCACTAGGATTGAAAGACAGTTGGGGCATAGCCCCCAGGCTATGCAAAACTTTACCTTGTAAAATCTTACTTACAAATGTTATTCTAATGTTAGCTTTTAGATACTTCAAAGCTGCATGGGGGGAACGTACTTATATTTTTGTTGCAATGAAGTTGTGAGAGACTGAAAATTGCCAAAAAAAAATGTTTTTGTGTATACTATACTTTAAAAATAAAAACCAGGGTGATTGGTTGAATTTGCATGAATTGTTGCAATCGCAACATTGCAAATTCCTGGAGGGACTGATATGTATGTATGTTCATGTAGAGCCTAGCCTACAAAATCTACATACTGTATAACATAATGTATAAAGTTAAGTTGGTCAGAATATAGCATATATAATAAATATCATAAAATAATTTAGTTTAGGCTATGCCTTAGTGCCTAGACCTGCCAACAAATGCCTGTTTAGGAAGAAAACAAAACGCCTCACATTTTCTTAGCCCTGTAGACCAGTGGTTCTCAAACTTTTAGACATCAAGGACCCCTAAACTGAAATGCCAATTAGACCACAAACCCCCATTTGATTAGATTTTGTCCAGAGGTCCCTATTTGATAGGATTTTTGCTTTTAGATGTTTTATTACAGAAAGTCTATGAATGAATCTATGAAACATTGTGTTAATTATGGATGGAATTATAGTGAAAATAAGTTATTTCACTTTTTGCTGGGGACCCCCTCAAGGACCCCTGGGGGTCCCTGGACCCCACTTTGAGAACCATTGCTGCAGACCACTAACATAACTTACCTCAATCAAGCCAATTCCCTCAGAATCAGCTGCCCTGCCAAACTCCTGTTTCTCTCTCTCTGTCTCCCTCTCTCTCTCTCTCTCTCTCTTTCTCCCTCTCTCAAAATATCATCCAGTATCCATCTGCTCAATAAATTAAAGGATATGACAGTACAATAGCATTAACAGTGACACTATAACATTTAGTTTTCAGTGACAACATTCTGTGGGGACTGTTAATACTATAGAGATAGCATGCTATATTAATGGCAAAGAATAGAGAACTTCGGATAACTAACTAGGTTAATTAGGTAGGCCTATTTCTTGTATTTCACTCTAGACTATTGTTTACCATAGTCAGCTAAAACATCCCTTTATCTTTACCTCAAGTAAACGTAGCTAAAGTTAAGCAAGTAAAAGTCATTAACAACAATTTACAATTTCACTCTGTAGCCTATCACTTACTCTGTGTGCAGTAGCAAGTTCAGACCAAAGAAAGACACCAACGAGACGGGACGGGACGGTGTAGCCTATCATCTTCATAGCCATCGACTCTTTGTATTTCTGTTTAACTTTTGATTTTTTTTGTAGCTGGATATATTATTTGTTGTTTCGAAATATGAATTTGGATAACGTTAGCGATAGTTTGAGGCTTGCTACAGTTGCATTTCGAGTGATAAATCGGCGAAAACAACGTTTTATTTCTCGGATTTCCTGCTTTGTTTTAATGCCGCCAGGCGCTCTCTCTCTTCAGTCAAGCTCTACCTCGCTCGTCCACATACCGTTACGTGCACGCGGGCTCGTCGAGCCTCCGTCTCGGCCTTTTCCACCAGCTGACAGTTCGTGAAATATAAATAAAACAGACTGACTGCAGTGCACGACGACACAAACAGATGAATGGTGAAGGAAGATTGATTCAAAGTAGTGAGTGATGCAGAAAAAGCAACAAAAAAAAAAAGAGAAAAAAATATATAGGCCTATATATTATTTTTCTTATTATTTGGGAGGGCTTAGGAACATTTTGGGTTAGCTTCAGCCCCCCTAAAACAGGCCTAACGACGTCCCTGAAAAACTAAGTGTTTTGAAGTGTGAAAGTAGGTGGTTTGAGACACAGCCTAGAATTGTCATGACCAGGGATCAACCCGTGTTCACTGGCTTGGTTTGAATTGACAAAAGAAGGGTTGAACACAGGTCAGATAACGCAGGTCAGATAACCCTGGTCCGACCCTGGCCATTGGTGTAAAGGAGATATTCCATGACTCTGTGTCACAAGACCAAGTCTTTGGGTAGAGAAGGTGATTTTTTATTTTGCTCTAACCACTTAGATGCTTCAAAAGCTAATAATAAAGCCAAATATAAATCAATCACACCCTATTGAAATAAATGTGTTAAGTTCAACATGTATCAAATTGGATTTTAAATGCTTGTCCTATTTCAATAATCATTTCACACAACAATACAAAACTGAGAGCGGCTCCACTAGAGAAAGAATTTAATGCAAGTGAGTCAATAACAATATAAGCAGAGTATCATATGACTGGATTATTTAATGTGTGTTGTGACAGTAATGGAGGGTTCACATGCTGTTTTGGGGCTTAAGCCTATAAAAAAATTGTATTTTATTAAATGATCATTGTGATCTTACATACTAAAATTATGATATTAGCAAGAATCATTGCTTGGGGCATCAGAGAAGTTTGTCCTTATTTTATTATTGTTTTATCTCTAATTGGATGACTAACTAAGAAGCAATCGTGTCTGACTAAAAATAAGAAAATATTCCAAGCCCTGTCATTGACAGGAGCCGACTCTCAGTCTTCAGATAAACTAAATGAAAAATGTATCTGATCAGATTCATTTATTTATTTTTTACTTTAATTCCGGTAAAAAAAAAAAAAAGTATGTAATGTAATTACTACATTTGTCCAACAGAGGTCAGGCTAACCTTGTTATTGTACTCAAGTACATGTTTTCTCTCTCAGTTGTTTTGACACAGTTAAAGGGTCATGCTAAATGATGAATGAATTGAAAGTAGTATATTCATAAGAATATAGTCTTATGGTTCCAATAAAAAAAAGCTTTATTTTTATTTATTTTTATCAAATCAAACTATAATTTAAAGTGTAACTACCATTTTTTTCAACCTGGACCTTATTTTCCTATAATCTTTGAAATTGGTCCAGTATGAAGTTTGAACTCTGTAACCGGCAGCCACAGACAACAATGTAACCCAATGGGGGAAATTGTGCATCGTCAATTTGGTCCACTAAAAGTGCTTTATTTTGCCACTGAAAGGCTTTCGTTCTTTAAATTGTTTTTCCGAATATGTAAAAAAATAAAATAACAGAAAATCATAATTTCTCATATATTCTTATCAATTGTGTATTATCATTTTTGGCATCTTTTGTATATAAAACCAACATTGAGTTATTTTAGTATCAAAAATATAAATTCATTTGGAAATTCCCAAAAAATTTAAATAAAATAAAATGAAAAAAGGAAGCTAGTAATGAATCTAAATAATTAATCAATATACAAACAATGATAATAAAGCACCTTTCTCTCTGTACCCTGTGAGAATCAACTACTTATATTTCATCTTAAACTGTTCCATTTTTGGACATTGCTTGAGGTCCTCATTCAAACTGTTCCATAATTGTACACCTCACTGGCCTCAGATTAATATTCTAAGTGTCTGACCGTATTATGGGAAGGATCCCTACAGAGATAGGCTTTTTAAAAACCTCTTTAAGACCTTTCTGTTTAACCAGAAACAACTCTAAAGTCGATAGCATTAAACCCACCAGACTCCATTTAAAAAAGGAATACTGTTAGCGTGTATAGAGCCAACATATTTTCACATGTAAATCGGTAAACTATGTTATGTGTTTATTTCAACCAAAACTACAGTTGTGGTGCTAAGAAAAGTGGAAAAACGACCCAAAATGGCTTTTCATAGCTTTATTTTGTTTCTGTCGCATTTGAATGAATTGTATTTTACGATGCTAAAATTAATGTTTATTAACATGGAGTCTGGTGGATTTAGCGAACGGTAATTTTAAAGAAGGATCTTACTCTTTAACAGAAAGCTTGACCTCCTTAAAAAACGTTTCCATAATGTTGTCAGACACTCATGTGAACATAAATAAAAGCTGCACAATTGCCCCATTAACTTACATTGTAGCTTGTTTCCCTGCCGCCGACTGCAGCAATCTTGCTTGAGACCAACTTTGACCAATGTCAAAGATTGTTGTTCCCCTCCAAACAGGGTTGAAAAACAACCTGTAGTTTCCCTTTTAATACGTAGGCTATTCCTAGTGCTTGCTTCAAGAAAAAAAGATGTAGGCCTATATGTATTACATTACTGTAATGGGCAATTAGCTTGGCCCTATACATTGCATTCATTCAGACTTTCACTCTTTAGTTTTCATTATTCATTTCAGGGACTGACGTTACTGCTAGCAAATGTTAGGTTTTAAAAAGCTAAAAATGATGATGTTTTGAAAACAATGTACTTTTGGTTTTATGTAGCCTGCAGCTAGATCTAATCAATTAACTACACTTAATTAGCATTTGTCTGGCTCACACCTTCTCAAGCTTCTAAAGAATCATCAGGTCATGTCTGACATTTAGCATACTGGAGAAGACTCATTGTCCCCACAGGAAAGGTAACTGCTGTTTCTGCTTTTTGGGGAGCCACTCCCTGCTGGGCCAAACTTGATTAGAACAAATGATATGCAGATCTCTGTAAAGTTGAATAGAATTGGCCCTACCATGATAAACAACCTTTGTCTGTGACCTGGAGTAAGCCTTAAATCAGAGGTGTGTCCTTAACCTGGGAGAGTTTTTCATTCAAGGAAACACCCACAATTAAAAAGGATTGGAAAAGAAGTTATACTTATGGGTGACTTAAACTGGCTTGATAAATCATGCAGAAAAAATGCTTAAGGATGTTGCAAAAACATTAACTATGGTACAAAAGATAAATAAACCCACACGAATAACTAAATCTTCCCAAACATTATTGGATTAAATTTTTACAAATACATAAAGGATAACTAAAACAACACGATACAGGGACCAAAATACAGTGAAAGGTAACTCCTCTATATAATTTATTCCAAAGAGAGAGTTAATACAAATTGATAATGAAATAAAGCAAACAAATTGGAGGGACACTGTTGAAAATAAATCCTGTGAGCAAGCATGCAATGAAATAATGTCAGCCCTCAATGATATAATAGCAAGATATACAAAAAAAAATGGCCAGAAAACCTAGAGCTAAACATAGATTGCCTTGGTTGCCTAAAAAAGGTTTCTAAAATCGGGTTTAACTATTGATCATCTAATCTATGAAGGCCTGAGAAATAAGGTTACAATGCAGCTTAGAAAGGCTAAAGCATCCTTTTTCCTGGAAATCATTAGAGAAGCAAAAGGGAATAATAAACAACTCTGGAAGACCATTGACAAAATAACTGGCAAGGATAAGCCCAAGTGTGATAGCATACAGCTCAAAAAAAAAACGATAGCCTAGCTATTGCAACAGAATTTAATGATTATTTTTTTAATTCTGTAGAAATACTGGGTCAGAATTTTCCTAAACAAACATTGAATTATTCCCTAGTCTGTGATAGCGCTGATTTTATTATGACTCTCACAAACGATATAAAGGTTAGTAAAATACTCTCAACACTGAATAATAGTAAAGCAAATTACATTTATGGTCTTGATACTGCTTTCTTAAAAACTCATAAAGAATCTTTGACCATCCCTTTAACTAAAGTATTAAATAAATCTATTAATGAAAGCCCTTTTCCAAGTGTCTTAAAGCTTGCTATTGTGACCCCGGGGGATATAAATCTGGTGACAAACAAGAGGTTAGCAATAACTGACCTATTAGCATCCTTCCGGTCATCTCAAAGGTCATTGAAAAGCAACTAATTGATCACCTTGACTCTAAGGTCTTTTTACACCCTATGCAATTTGGATTCAGAAAAAAACACTCAACTGAAACAGCGTGCTGCTACTTCCTTGAACAAATTAAAACAAATATAGATCAAGGTGGAGTGGTGGGAGCAGTTTTTCTTGATTTAAGCAAGGCTTTTGATACGGTTAATCATGAGATACTAATAAGCAAATTGGCAAACTACAATCTTTCAATAAGCACACAAAACTGGTTCAAATCTTACCTGAGTGGACGACATCAGTGCGTGCGGATGAACAATACATTATCCCCACTGAAAAGATGTACCATGGGGGTCCCGCAAGGGTCAATCTTAGGGCCGCTTCTTTTAAGTATATATATATAAATGACCTTCCACTAGTATGTAATGATATTGATTTAATAATGTATGCAGATGATACTGTGCTGTACACTCATGGGAAGAATGCCACAGAGGTTGCTTTAAAATTAACGAATGTTATGCATAAGGTTGTTGATTGGTTACATAACTCATGTCTTACTTTGCTGAAAAGACTGTAACCATGTTTTTTAAAAATAGATGCAAACTTAAAGAATGTCCTGAGGTCTTAGTAAATGGGCATACAATTAAAAATGTGGATAAATTCAAATATTTGGGTGTCACCCTGGACCCAACTCTTACCTTTTAAAAAGCATGTTAAAAACTGAGTACTACACTGAAATTTAACCTTATAAATTGCAGACATATAAGAAACTCTTACCATTGAGGCATCAAATACCTACTTCCAGTAAGTGCAATGATTGTTCCACACTTTTTGTATTGCATGACAAGTTGGTCTCAAGCAGGTAAGACAGCCTTAAGACCACCTGAATCATTATATAAAACAGCCCTTAAGATCCATGATAAAAAAACACAAAATATAAGTATAAGTAAATAAGTATAATATTTCAAATTTTGAAAATGTGATACTGCATTCGAATGTTTGCTTACTTTTTAAAATCATTCATAATGCTGTTGCTCCTCCTCCTAAAAAAATGTATTACGCTCAACTCAGAAAAAAAAAGAGCTATTCGGTCAGCCAGGATTTTGAGTGCATTGCTTTGTTGGTGTGGGGTGGGGGGGTGGTTTTAGGAAGTTGGAACAATTGAGGACATGATAGTTTTTAATTGTAAATTAGGTGTGACTGTGGTTGTAAAATTGCATATTTTAATGTTTTGTTTATCACTTGCATGGCATTTTTATTGTGTTAATGACCTGTTAGGGGCTATGGGAGGAAAATAGCACTTGTGCTACAACCTGGCACAATGCATCTCTCCTTGTTCTTATACAAGGTTAACGTTAACGTGTACATTGTCCCTGTTTTAAATAAAATGAATTTGAATATAATGCTCAAACAGAGGTGATTTCGGGACTGCAAACTGTGACCCTCACAAGGGGAAGCATCCTTTTGTTTGATTGTTTTTGTCTTGTCATTTTCATCATTCTGTTTTTATTAAACCTTTTGCTTAACGTTCAACTGGACCCAAGCCTTTCTTCTTCCTCCTCAGAAATCAAACGATCAGGTGTTTTAGATTTTTCTAACACAACGCATTAATCAAAACCTATTCCTGCCACATGGCACCCTGTACTTTCCATTCTACAGGTAGCATTTTGCCTTTGGTTAGATATATCAATTGATTTGGCAATGTTCTCCCCAATATTGATAAAAAATGAGTTAAATTCATTGGCCACATCTATGCTATTGTTCATAACAGTTTCATTGTACACAAAATATTCAGGAAACTTAAAATGTTGTGAGTTTGGTTTTATTATATTATTTAATATTTTCCATGTTGTTTTCATATTTCCTTTTTTATCTTTCAATTGTTTATTGTAATAATCCCTTTTGGTTTCTCTTAAAATTGTCGTCAATTTATTTTTGTATGCTTTATATTTGGCTTCACAATTAGGTGTCCCATTTTTTACAAAATCTTTATACAATCTGTTTTTCTTTTTACATGCTTTAATTAATCCTAATGTCATCCAAGGTTTATCATTTTTAGGGGATTTCTTTGACAGCTTTAGTGGGCAACATTTATCATAACTAGATATATACAAATTTAAAAAAGTTTCATATGCTGTATTCACATCGGTCACATAAACACCTGACCAGTTCTGTTGTGAAAGCTCACTCCTAAAGTCATTTATTGTTTTCTCGGTTCTTACTCTAAAATATGAAGGCTGATGTGAGCTCTTATATATCTCAGGTTGCATATCACATATGGTAAAAACAGGCAAATGATTGCTTAGTCATTTATCAATAATCCACTTTGAACAATTTTTTGAACATCATTTGTGACAATATTATCAATTAATGTGGCACACGAGCTAGTAATTCTGCTAGGCTGTCTAATTGAAGAAAAAAGAGATCTTGTATGCAATGCATCTAAGAAATCTGAAGTAAACTTACATTTAGATTGATTAAGAAAATCAATATTGAAATCACCACTTATTAAAAGTGTTTTCTGGTTATTCTGTGTATCAAGTAATTGCTCAAATTTGTCCTGAAAAACATCTATTTTGGATCCTTGAGCTCTATAAATGCAAGCAACAATCACATTCCTGTTTTTTCCCATATCAATTTCAACAGCTACACATTCAAAGATTCCCTCAATTGCAATAGACATTTTTTCAACAAGTTTGCATTTCAAATGACTGTCAACATACAATGCCACACCTCCTCCTCTTTTTTCTGATCTATTTACGTAATATAACTTGTATCCTTCTAGTTCAAAGTCTACTCCCTTTTCATTACTAATCCATGTTTCAGAAAGTGCTATTATATTGAATCGACTTGTAAATGTAGTGATATAATCCTTCATTTTGTTGAAATTTGCATAAAGACTTCTGATGTTGAAATGAACAAGCAACAGACTGTCCCTTAAATTAACATTTAAATTAAATTCATAGTCAGTATAATATTTAGAGGTGTCACCTGTTTCATTCAACCCATGGCTATCAGGGTCCAGGTCTTTATCAAAATCATGCATGCTTTGCTCTCTAGTATCAAATCTTGTCAATGTTATACTTATCTAGTTTTAAATAATAACAACTAAAAATCTCCATATATCCAAAGATGTATTCAAAAGATAGGTAGAAAACAAAATATTGGTGATTGAACATTCCCTTCCCCCTCTTCCCCCTCTCATCCCACCCCCCCTCCCAGCTTCCACCACCCCCCCCATACATAAAATAAGTCAGCGCTCATAATAGATCCACTCTCCCAAAAACTTTATCAAAGTGACAATCATTATGACAAACCAAATCAACAACAAAAAAATAAATTCTCAAAAATTCATAAGCTCGAGAAAAAAAAGTCCAACAAAATTGCCTCATAGCAGCCTTACCAAGTCACTGCGCTGGAGTTACTTTAATCCTCTATAGTTGAAATATAATAGTATTGTTTGGCCACAATACAGATTATTATGGGATATTTTTGTGCTTTTAATTCCAAGCAAAACTTCTCAAGTATCTAACTCAAGCAAAACAGCTGTCATCTCAAAGGTAAAACTTGCAAACAAAACATTTGTGTAGTCGTAAACTAATGGACTTGTATTTGTTGGATATTCTGTCCTTTTGTTTACAGTTCCCTCTGCTTCTTTCTCAATGATCAGTCTTTTGTGCTCTCCATCACGTTTGCGGTTGCGCTCCCAGCTTTTCTCGTTTGCGCTTCCAAACTCTTTGTTTGCAATTCTGGCACAAACCTCTCGCGTGGGCGGGTCTTACATGGGTGCGTCCCCATTGGGTAATTAGTTTTTGGAGTACGTTTGAGCGACAGCTTAGTGCCTGCCTGCCCCCTGATGTTTCAGTGCAGCTAACGTTAGAGACCCTGGAGAACACCCCCAAAACAAACCACTCTAAACAGTGGATTCCTACAAAATTAATAAAGTGTAAGTATTGAGCATATATATTGTCTGTGATGTACGATGCTAGCATGGTTAAGAGACGTTTGTTGTTTCGATGTGTTAAGTTACTAGTAAAGCTGTGTAAGTTAGCATTTAACGTTAGCTAACTGCTAACGTTATCTATAACAAATGCTAGCCAAGCCAAGAAACGTTGGCTTACTTTAGCTACGTTACTGAGCTAATTTGCCATGGGAATTATGTAGGCTTAGTGAGGCCTTACTCAATGGAGCTGTATTAATTATCGTCTTCTCTCTGTAGAACAATGAAACATTGTGGGACCTGCAGGACCTGAGCAGACCTATGATGCTGTCCCAGGTAGGTCAGTATATGGTCTATAATGTCAAATTATTATCTAGCTAACGTTAACTACAAATTGTTTTGGTTGCACAACAAATGTTTTGTTTGCAGATTTTAAGTTTTTACCTTTTGAGATTACATTCTTTTGGCTTGAGTTAGTGATGTTTGTTTGATACTAATTAAAGGTGCAAAAATAATCCCACAGATAATGGAATATAATGGAAATGCAATGCTTCACATCAATGGGTCTCACAAACACAGGTGGGTAACGGGTATAGCTAATATAGGTACGTTGACGAATTTGGATAATTAAAACCTTTTGATATTAATGAAAGTCCGTTACATTCAAGCCGTTGCCAAATGAGTTGCTACAAAGCTAATTAAGACTATCAGCTCCACACAACTCTCTCTGGATTTCTCAGTATGGCCATGTTCAGAAGATTGGGTCGCCCGGTGACTTTCCCACGCAGAAACTCGAGTGAAGATAATGACCTCTTCTGAAGAGTCCATCGTGTTACTTTAATCCTCCGTGTCCTCCTTGGCTACTAGCAACTGCGTGGAGGAGGGGTTGGGGCGGTGCAAGGTCACGGAAGGCTTGTATCATGTGGCCGTGCCGACAGTTTTGTTGTCATTACTTAGAATTTCTCATGGGGAAGACAGAAACTACGCGCCATAGCTTTAAACAGGATCATGTAAACCAGTGGTTCTCAAATGGGGGTAAGTGTACCCCAAGGGGTACTCTGGAGGACTGCAGGGGGTACGTTTTTGTCGCTGTTTTTGAAGATTGTCAGTTTTTAAAAGTTTTTGTCACTATTTTCGACCTGTTCTTGCCTTCCTTCCTTCTTTTTTGCTTTTTTCAAAAAAAAATCTGCCTTTTTCAAGGTTTTGGTCACTTTTGTCGAAGTATCTTCCTTCTTTCTACTGTGTTTTTTTATGCTTTTTACGAAGTTTTTGTCGCTATTTTCTAAGTTTTTGTTACTATTCTTATTCCTATGCCTTACTTCCTTCTTTCTACCGACTTTTTAAAAAGTTTTTGTTGCTTTTTTCCATCAGGATTTAAATGTTTTTCAGTGACATGGCTGCTGTTTGGTAAATATATCGCTGGTGGGGTGGTGGGGGTAGTACATGGCTTAAAAACACAATTCAAATGGGGTACATTATTGAAAAAAGTTTGAGAACCACTGATGTAAACAATGACCTCTCCCGCTGCCCGCGGGATTTCCATTATCTAAGGGTTAATATTACTTGTCTTATTATTTACATCTTCTTTGCTCACGCCATAACGGTCTGATCTGTTAGTCTCCACTGTTACATCTGTAATATGCAGCAATATTTATGTCTCCTCTCAGACTTCCTGAAAATTTGGATTTTATGTAGAATGTAGACTTTTAGAGAGACATGCAGTGACTTTGTTTGAATTTCCAAAACACAGCGTCAACAAACTTTTAACTATACATGTGTGGGAGCATCCATCTTTCTCAGTGCAAACACATCAGCGGTTTCCTGGGACCGAGACATGTGCCTGAGGCCTGTGTGAACAATGTAGTCACATTGTCACAACAGAACCGAGTGAGCTACGTGATTACAGCAGACCGCCAACATGCACAGTATGCAGTGAAGATGAATTAATATATCACAACAGAAAGCCCTGCTCAGCTATTTGCTTTTATGTCTTGAGAACCAAAGTTGTATTAAGTCTGTGTTTGTACAGCCTTTGTTGAGAAGTTGGATGGGGTCAACGTTAATTAGCTGGCTGATTTGGATTATTATAGGTTTGACATAAAAAAATAATGCTTATGAGGATCTCACCGGCAGCTGTAAATGCCATTTAGTTAGTATTTTAAACCATATAATGCCAGAAAACCACACTAACAACATCAATATCATACACAGTGTCTCTCTCTCTCTCTCTCTTTCATCGTATAAACACCAGGATGAAGATAGAGTTGAAGCATGCCTAACATAAAGTGGTACTGTGCATTCATGTTCATTTTAAAGATCCCCTCCAGACATTGTTTTAAAGACATTTAAAAAATACCCTGCTTTGATAATAATGTTGTTCCGCGATAAAAGGTTAAATTATTCAGTTAAAATTACATCTAATCCTTCTCCTTCATTAAAAAAAATAATTCCAGATTCTACATATGAAAATGCAAATATTCCTCCTTTTAAAAGTTTAACAAATGGACACAAAAAAAGTCAATTTATCCATATGTATGTGCACTGAAGGTTTAAAGTTCCCACATCATACCTGTGTACGTTGATTAATAATGTGGTTCCCTAAGTGGGGTCAGGGAACCTCCCCCCAGGGGTCCTTGACGGGGTTCCAGGAGGTCCTCAGCAAAAAGGGGAATATTTTCACTATAATTCCATTCATAAGTAACACAATGACAGAATGTAGGAATGTATTTTGGTCATGGGTTTCATACACTTTCTGTAATTAAACATCTAAAAGCAAAAATCCTATCAGATTGGGACACATTCAAAATCAAATGGGGGTCTGTGGTCTAATTTGTGTCAGTTTAGAGGTCCTTGATGTCAACAAGTTTGGGAACCAATGGCATAATGGACCACACTCAAACGCGGGGTATACTCGCCGCAGCCCGCGTGTGGTGGTCGCGACACTAGTTGCAGTCTTCTCCTGAACAGCGGTGGTGCTAGTGAGCAAAGGCTACCGACTTTGCTATCTCTACGGACTAGAAGAAGAAGAAGAAAAAGGTAAACAACGGCAGAACTGGCAGCAGCATTAACGTCAATGCTTTGATTTGATTCGATGACCTACTTCGTCGGATCACACTTCATTCATTCGCCATGAAAGAACTCATCTTAACCCGGTAAGTTTACAAGAGAGACTTGCAGTCACTCTGAGAGTCCTGGCATCCGGTTACCCTCGAGCTCGTTCAGGCTTCCTGTTTCCGCTTTGTGCCGCGCCGCTGAAAAAAATACAGTGGCGCGCGCCCTCTGGACGCGCAGTCAAAATCCTGGCGCGCCAGCGAGATCTACGTCATTTTGACGCAAACTCTGATGCGGCGACTGTAAAACGGCCTTTACTGTGATTATGCCCAGTCAGATAGGTTCACTTTTGGGTTATAATTTTACTGTTAGCCTAAATAAATAAGTTACAGTGAAGTAACCTGGGGGATTGATATCAATGTGCCTTGCCTCACCTGACTTCTTTTTACCAATGTCGCCACAACTATGAAAATATAAGACCAAAGTTGTAATAAAAAAAGAATTACAGCAGCACAGCAGTGATTAGAATGTGTAGTTTGTGGGTGTACTGTTGACAGAAAGACCAACACTATTTCCCCCTAAATAGACTGTTTTTACTTCTGTTCTATTTAAGGCAACTTCACCTAGTAACTGCAGTCTGAGGATATGTGTGGCCCTGCAGCCACTAAACGTCAGCTCTGCTCTGAAGCATGACTGAGCAGCAGCGTTGGTCAGGACATATGTGCAATATATCCTCTTCATCCTGCTCTCTGGGTTCAAACCTTTCCGTACCTAGGGCCCAATATCCAACAGGATTGCCTTAACTCTTAATTTCTCGTGGCTTGTCCTGCTTCTGCTGTCATGCTATGATTCACTCATATACAGTTCTTCCCCCACCAGCAAAAGCAAAGTGGCATATACCACTCCTTTATCCCCCCCCCTCTCTCTCCCTCGCCGCTCCGTGTCCACTTCCCCTCCACAAGCAGGGCAGATGGTGCTCCACTCATTTATCAGCTGCTGCTATTTGCGGTAACATATGAGTCTATGAGCATGCCAGCCTGTGTGTATGCAGACAGTTTACTAATGGCCTGCCTGACGGTCCAAAACACTGCACGTGTTGTGTCTGGATATCTTGACAGCTGGACGGTAACTGGACGGAGGACAGGTTGACCGCTCCGAACAGACCGACAAACCCACCGAGGAGCTGGCTCAAGCCGCCATGTTTGATCCACTGACACATGTAGGACAGTTAAGAAAAGAAATAGAAGAAATTAAGAAAGAATAGTCCAGTAGAAACCTTTATGTAGTGGAGTGTTTAAGATTGCCAACACCTCAATTTATTCAATCTTTTCCAACAAGTTCTCATATTTCCATGGCAAAATAGTAAACCTAAAATCATTTCTCTTCTGGAAGCTGTATGATTGAGGTTTGGGCAACTCAAACTAGTAAAAAATCTTCAGCATTTTTTATTAACATTGCAGTAGGTCAAAGGGCACTGCAAATGTGTTGCACTTCACAAAAATAACAATTACCTCTTTCCACAGCAGAGCTAAAAAAAAAAGGGTTTGCAGGCAGGTTTGTAAACCTAAAATTTAGAGCACAGGATAAAAAAGGCTGTTAAATTACTCATATGTTGAGCATTATTCTGCACTTTTACAAACAGCAAAATACACAAAGAATGCCTTAATGCTGGTTTTGGGGGAAACCGAAGGACAGTGTAGCATAATAAGCCGGCTCCATAATGAAAACCAGGCTGATGACAATGCCGCTGATAGAAGCCAAGCTGTATCCCAGTTCACGATAGTGAGGCTGGGTGCATTCTGGGCTCAAAATGCCATTACAGCTTTGTTATCTGCATTTAGAGAGGCAATCCAATAGCATAAGTGACTTACCAGCACCATACAACTGCAAGGTATTCAGAAATCTTTCAAACAACATGAATCAAGCATTATACATTTTATTTCCTTTGTTCTTCTTTTATTTTCTGTTTTGGTACTGGATAATTTCAGAAAATCTTAACAAACTTTTAATAAAAAGGCTTTTTTGTCAGACTGGGGAGGGAAAAAGGGGACTGGGTGCCCAGGGCCCTCATGTGAGGAGGGCCAAAAAAAATGCTAGAATGAATAGCTAATCCATGCCCGGATGTGATATTCTTTTTCCCGCTATGGCCACGCCAAGACCCGCCCTTCAATAGCATTCACACACTACTATTGGCCAGGCGTCCATGCTTACATGTACAGGTCCTATCCCCTGACCAATCTCCTAACCCTAACCTTAACCACTCGCGGTCAAATGCCTAACCCCAACCAATCGAGCTGCTTCGTAGGGCGGGTCTTGGTGTGGCCATAGTAGGATTCGTAATTTTGCTGCTTGGATTATCCATAAGGGCAAGTGGGCCAGTGCCCAGGGGCAGCAACCATTCACAATCAGTTGGGGGGGGCACCACATGACACAAGCTTTAACAATATTTTTCGTGAATTGTTTGAATTATTCACTTGAATTTGTTGAAACACCATACGTTAGTCGTTTATGAACACTCATTTCACAATAATTAATAATAAATTATAAATAAATCAATATAACATGACCACTATCACTCCCCCTCCCCAGTCTGTCAGAGTTGAGTTGGTCCACAAGGAGGGGGTTTTAACAATAATCAAAAGTGGCCAGTTTAACCCCCCCCCAAAAAATCTTATCATAGTGATGAATGTAAAATATGAACTGTTATAAAGAATGATACGTGGTTGGCTTTCTTGATTCAATGTAATTGGCAAGCAAAGAAAATTTTTTTTCACACAACTACGTGTATTTTACTGGACCCACAATGCTGCAATATATAGTATTGATTTTGGCTTTTTGAATTGATAGACATTTTGAATTGAGACATTTGAATATAGTGCTCACTGCTCATATGCCCACATGTGTGTAGTTGGACAAGTTAGTAAATTACATTTGAGAAATCTCCTTGATTATGTCTGATATTTTTGACAGGGGGGATTGGGTGGGGGAAGTGCCCAGGGGCACCACATTGTCTTAATACGGGCCTGGAGGGGCCCATAGAAAATGCCTTTCTACAGGGCCCAGAATGTTGTGCTACGCCCCTATTGAAGTGGCCTCATCATGTTGGGGCCTAAGGTCCACTAATCTCCTCAATACTACGCCCTTGCCAAGAAAAAGAAGAAAAAAAATCATGACGAAGCTGAAATTGATGTAACCTACATATGAGAGAGAGAGAGAGAGAGAGAGAGAGAGAGAGAGAGAGAGAGAGAGAGAGAGAGTTCCATAAATTTGTAGCCTAGATAATATAAAATCGCACTGTCACACCAAGGCCATGCCGTTGTGGGCCTCAAGGGGCACATTCAGCCCCGACAAAAAGTAACAACATGTTTATTTAAACATGTTTCTTTTTTTATACCACGAGTTGACATTGGCCTACACGTCGCTGCTGATTGGGTATCCCCTCTAACATATATCCACCGAGCGACATAAACGCACCTCGATTTTTTCCTAGGATGGCGAAGGCAGGGGAAAGGCATAACCCGTCCTCCTCTCCCTCTGATTGGCTAGTACTTTTTTTTTAGCCTGCTCTTCTTGGGTTGTTTAGTTTTAGGCAAGGGAGCGGGATTGGTCAGGGTTAGGGTAGCATTTCAGTGTGAGCCAATCAGAGGCAGACAAAGGCAGAGTAGGGCGGGACATGCCTTAGCCATCCTGGGAGAATAAAAATACTCGCACACCAGTTTTAAGATTGAACGTGTCCCAGGGTTCACCTGCAAGTACAACGCCCCCGAACTCCCATACAGAGGGGGTGGGGGGGTCCAACCATATACTGTTAAGGTCCAACACACGTGCGCGGCTTCCGAGAGGGGCTGCGATTGGCCGAGGCGCGACGCTAGCTCCCGCCCCTCCGTGTCCACGTCACTGCAGCAGTGTCTGTGGCGCCGCAGCGCTGAAAGAGAGAGCCGCACTGCACGCTGACAAGGCTTGGACTGGGCGAGGCGGCGGATCCCAGTGTGTGGCCCTCATCTATCATCGCTATGGGAATTACCACAGTGTTCTTCCTGAACCAAGCTCTGATCCCCTACTATCTGAAACCGGTCCACCTGGAGACACGGACTATAAAACACTGCAGTTGAGACTATCGCTGCACCAGAGCCCGGCACAGTTTCATCTCCTCCAGTAAACTGAGGAGGATGACGATGATGATGATGATGAGAGACATCTAGAGATGCGAAGTGTTTCTCCGGCAGACAACTTGGACAAGGACGCTTGCTCGACCCTCATCCGTATTTTGAAAACCAGGACGATGTATGCTACTTGTGTGTCCGCAGTGGTGAGTATAGGCTACATTCATTTCATTCACCTTCCTGCTTGTTTTTATTCTAAGGACTCCTCCAGCAGGTTCTCCATTTAAAGGGACAGTGCCTGTTTCCCTCTCCCCCCTGTCCCAGATCGAACTTGAAATCAATTGTGCAAAACAATTTACAACTTTGACTGTTGAATAAAGATCATAGAGACACGTCCCCCCCCCCCCCCTCCCCTCATTTTGGATTTAACATCTCGCAGTGTGTCATCATTCATTCCTCCTGTGGGTGAACAACACAAAAGAGTGTCTCCAGTGGAAGGATGGAGAAAAGAAAGGGCACCCAGCAGTCTATTGTTCACTCATGTAATACTCTCTGTCGGCCAAACAACTGGAAATGTCAGTCAGTTGACTCTAATCCTTTAAACTGCCTGTCTTAACAAAGACATGGTTTGATTTTTAAGTAAACACAACCCAATTTACATGGGTTTATTTAGCAAAATGAAATGAGATTGTCATGCAAATATGAGCTCTTAGGCACTTGTTTTTATATGGAAAATAACATTGTATTATCTTCAACATCATCAAGAGTTGATGACGGGGGGGGGTTTGCACCAGACAGGATTTCCCTTATTGACCATGGTGGAGGTGTCCTTTTGTCAGTGCCAGTGATGTGTTGAATTTTGGTCGGATCTGTGGGTGCTTGGGTTCAGGTGTGATCATCCTCATTGAGTCGAAAGACATTGCCTTTGTCTCCTCACGGGGCAGTTAGGTCTGTCGGGTTATGTCATGTAGACCCATGGTTCTCGAGCCTTTACACGTAAAGGACCCCCAAATTGACACAAATTAGACCACGGGGCCCCCCATTCGATAAGATTCTGCCACAGGTTTCCCACCTGATAGGATTTTCTGCTTTTTAAGACGTTTTATTACAGAAAGTGAATGATACCCATGACCGAAATAGTCAAACATTCTGTCATTGTGTTACTTTTGGATGGAATTATAGTGAAAATAAATGATATCCCCTTTTTGCTGGGGACCCCCTGGAACCCTATCAAGGAGGGGGGGGTCCCTGGATGCCACTTTGAGACCCACTGATGTAGACATCATATTCACTTTTAGTTTAATGGTTATGGAATTCAGAGGTGTGACTTTGGAGTGTTTATTAAGAGGGCTAGTGGTAAAGATTGGACGTAACCAAAGTGTCTGCTTTTATTCATTATCATAACCTAACATTATCTATAACGGAACTACGACTGCAACTAACGCTTAGCCGATTTTTGATGTTGATTCATCTGTCAGTTATTGTCTCAATTAATCGATTAGTTGTTTGGTCTATAAAATGTCAGAAAATGGTGAAAAATGTCGAGCCAGTGTTTCCCCAAATCCAAGATGACGTCCTCAAATGTCTTGTTTTGACCACAACCATAGGCATTATTACAATGATAATTTCCTTTACATAGAAGACAAGACATTTTCACCATAACTTGATGCAGAGAAGCCACAAATTGTCGCAGAAAAATTCACCACAATGCAAGAAATGAAATCTTTGATTGTTAAAAATTTCAATTTTGCTTTAAACTGGAGAACCCCCCCCACCAATGTTGAACACAAAGTGTTGCCCTTAACCACAACTCAAAGACATCCAGTTTACTGTCACAGTTGGAGTGAAGAAACTAGAAACTACTGTATTCACATTCAAGGAGCTATAATCAGAGAATTTCTGTCCCAAATTATTGATCAAAATAGTTATAGATTAATTTAATAGTTAACGATAATTAATCTCTGCAGCTCTAAAAGGAAGATATGTGTATTTACAATCAAGCTGTGGCTGCGTCAACACAGCTTTTTCTCAGGATGGCAAGTGTGCAAGAAGCTTAGCTATGTGTGAATTATCGCAACTTTTATTTTTTGTTTAAGACCACACATTGATTTTTACCAACGTCTAGGTACTTTACTTTTTGACACCCTTAAAAAAATTACAGAATAAGAAAAATGTAGAATGCAAATGTAGCCTATATGGTGTGGACACGTCTGCCTATTGTAGTATAAACTAAACTACATCCCCTGTCTGCATCCATTTTTGGGGACTATATGCGACTTAATGTGTAGAGCTCTGCTACTCCACCCAAACCAGAAACAGTATATGCTTTTCAGGCCAGGTGTGGTCCATGTTGCATGGTAGCTATGGACTTTGACCACGCTCTGGTTTGTGTTTCCATATATGATAGAATTTAGAAAGCTGTGTGTATCATGCGTTGCAAGTATATATTCACAGTGCGCAGTGGGAACGGGGAACGAGACAGAGTGTAGCCAATGCATTGCATTAGCCTGCCAAGATAATGGTCAGTTATAGATTACAAAAAAGAAAAATATAGCCCTTTGCCTGGGTTGGGTTTTAGCCCAAATTTGACTGCGCTGGTCTTAAAGAGACAGGTACTGTGTATGGTCTTGGTTTCAGTCTCAGATTTAGGCCTCCAGGCCTTTTCAATGAAAGACACTTTTGACAAATGAATACAGGCTGAATTCTATTTATAACAGCATCATCTTTAATGTTAGTAGGAAGATCTGTGCTTTTCCCACTATGAGTCGAAATCTCTGCGGTATAAAGGCACACTACGTTTACGCGCACATATTATTTTGCCCTTACTCTAAAACAGGAAAAAAAATCGGACTAAATTGTTTAATGAAAGTGAATATTCCACTTATATTCCCGTTTACATGCAGCCGTGCAAAGTATGATTTTTTAAATTGCGATGTTCGTGCATATCCAAAGACCTTATCCAAGTCTTTCATAATGTTTAAAAGTAGGTGTAGTTCTCCTTCCGACCATAAATGTGGACTTTTCATTTGGGAATGCATCTCTACAGCAGCCTCGCAAACTGTTGGCTGGCTGGTTTGTGTACAACAACCATAGCAACAATATATAGCAAAAATAGGCTAACGATTGTGTCATAACCACGCCACTTACTGTTGCATAGTAGAGGAATTACCGTATAGTACAGGAGAAGCTCGCAGGAAGTTTGGAAATACATGAGCTGTTTAGGTTTAATTACTAATGTTAACTAGCATTTTAGTTAGCAATAATTAAAAAGCCCATGTTATCTCCTTACATATACGTACGCTCTCCGTCTCTGTAAGATTGGGAAGGATTGAGATTTCTCTTGGCACAGCTACACTATACTTCCAACTTTCAGACAGGTTGCTCACGTCACATTTACGTCATCTCTCTCAGTTGGAGGCTGCGCAGTAACGCTCAGCTATCACCGGAAAAGTGCTTCTAATATCCTCCACTGGTCTCCCTCCAGAGCAACGGGATCTGTTGGTCCAGTTTATATACTGTCTATGGTTGTGTTTCTCCAAAAGGGGGCTACAGGCTACAGGCTATAGCTACAGGCTATTATCTTGATCACTTTTATCTTTCCTATCACCTTTCATAATGCATCTCAAAGACTATCTGTCCAAACCATGAAACCAAGGCTACAGGGACCAATATTTGCAAGTTATACATTCACAAAAGGAGGAGCACAGTTCTTCCCAGTGCTCCCTGCTTTCGGTCAGTAAACTCAAATATCTGCACATCAACAAAAAAAAAGAATTCTGTCGCTATTGTCAGTGATAAATTCAGCTTGACTGAATCCAAACAGTCTCTTTCTCTGAGCTGAACTGAGCTGCGACTGCAGTGCAGGACAACACGAGGACACACCGCAACAGGTGCTGCTGTGTGGGTGAACATGTGTGTATGGGCGTGTATGGGCGTGTTATTGTTGGGTGAGGGAGGTGAAGGAGTGCCGTGTGTGTTTTTCGGTGCCTGTGTGCATGCGTGTGTGTGTGTGTTTTTTGTGTGCGTTTATGGTGGGCTCCTTAATTGGATAGTACTTACAGCTTAATGTGTTCTGCCACACACACACACACACACACAAACAAACGTCCCACCCCACATCCAAATGTTTGTATGCACACACCTCATTATGTAAAACACGTGTTCCAACACACACACACACACACACACACACCAGTCTAAACAGTAGCTTAGTTGTTTTCTGTCATGACTTACAGTGTACAGCTAATTAAGCAAGTCCTGAAAACCTGCAAAATGTTTGCTTGTAAACCTAAATCACAAGTCTTGTCACAGGATGAGTTCAGTGTGTGTAGCGGTACTGCGCTGCCTTGCAGACAGACAACTCTCGCTTTGTGTTGACAGACTGACTGAAGCGCTGTCTGTACATGTGCACATAACTGCTAATTTTGGGATGTTGTTAAGAAATGTACTTTAAAGACACTCAAAGGTTTGTTGTTCATATCAAGTTTCAGGAGAGTGGGATCATTTGCCCTTTGTGGAGTCATGGGCATTACTGTGTGTAAAAGTGCTGCATATAGTGTTATAAAACCAATGACAACATAGTTTTTTATAAGTGGATTTCATTTATATGGCCTTTTCTAGTCTTAACAAACACTCAAAGTGCTTTTCACACTACAGGCACAATTCACCCCATTCACATACACGCACACACACTCATACTCATCATGGCCTGCTCATCAGATAAACATTCACACCCATTCACACACCGATGGCGCAGCATCTGGAGCAATTTGGGGTTCAGGACATTGCCCTAGGCCACAGCCATTTTTATACCATAGGTACAGAAGGAGTCAACAGGAGGCTCGCTGTCTTTCCCGCACAGAGCAGCAGGTGTGAATTTCTCACAATAGCAGATAGTAGAAAGAATGAATAGTCAAAAAATAGTCATGATTCAGCGGTTTTGATAACAGCATGCACAAAAGCATTCACCCGTAAAACAATTCCGGTATCCTCTTTAGAAAGGTTAAAGGGAACACTTTGAATAAAGAAGCAGCATTCTCTTATTTAGAAGAGGGATTTTGTGGGAAATGTGGTTTCATTTGACAGCCCTAACTGTACCCAAGCAGCAACCACCCTGGCTGCATGCTACAGCAAAGAAAAACTACATTAAAGGGCTATTTCAGAGATTTAGTGTTGCACTTCCACAAAGTTGGCCGACTTGCGAGAAAAAAAATGAATTGTCAAATGAAAGCAGCAGAAGCTGAGATATTCAGGCTTTTCAGTCCCTATTATGGGCCAAGATCCAAAAACATTGGATCCTACATTCTCCCTAATGCAACTTGGTAGTGTCTTTTTGTCATTCTCCCTGCCTAGTAAAGACCCACAACTTTCAAAATCCCCAACCACCAGCTTTCTGTTAAAGATTAGGCTATACAATAAATTTGATTCTGATGTTACCCCGATGACATCACTATGACATCATCAGGGTTATTTTTATTTTTTTTAAGCTTGACAAAGCTCCTCAAGATACACAGAAGATATTATACAAGTGTATTGAAACCACCACCTGTATTGAAATCAATGGGAAACGTCCTTCTCTAAATACAAAGTCAGCACACTTATCCATTACACATGGGACCTTGATAGGTCTTAATTTAATTTAGGTACTTTAATAACTGAACCGCAGGAAGTTTTTCCTGGAACTAGCAACCTTCTGAGGAATTTATTGCATTTCGACCAGGCCCCCCAGGAAGAGCGCTCAGCCTTGCAGCCAATTTTGTCCAGTGGCCAATCGTGGTATTGCAATGAAAAATCCCCCTGCGGCCCAAAAACCCGGAAACACTACAGCGCATATTCACTGGGCTGCATATCACGGAAGTTAACACGGTAGCTTAGAAACATTTTTGCTGTATGCGCCAGGCGAGCAACTCCATTGAACTTAATAGGCACCATTTTGGAATCTGGTATCCAGTTAATATTATACATCCATGGTTTCGACTGCAGGGACCAGGGACTAAATGATGTTCTGGGGGCATTTTACGGGGCTTTTTTAACCCCCCAAATGTCCCTGATCAACGGGTAGTACTGTCTGAAAGTACAGGAACCATTGGGTTTTGTGTGATGTTAGCTCGATTCTCAGTGTTTTTTTACATTCAGTTGTGGTGGTTGCCATCCCACCTCCACTCTAGCCAGGCTCCATTTGCTGAAATTTAAATATCGGGGCTGTGGAAGAACTTGGAAAAAGATAGTAGAACGCATTACAAGTAAAGATATGGAATTAATAATGCACTGAAGTTTCAACACATGCACACAACCCAGAGGAGACAGACTATTATACAGTATGTGTGAAAGAGAGTAAACACACCCTTATTACTCCCTCATTCACTGCTATATTAAGTGATGTACTGTCTTAAATCCTCTGTAACTCTAATACCATTCAAAACAAACATTGTGTAATGAAGTATGCGTGCAGCCATTGCTCATCACATTGCAAAAATGTGCCGACGACTGACTGCTCGCACGCAAAAACAGGGAAGTAAAAAGAGGTTTAGGTTTAGCCACCTCTAAGCTAAAAAAAGATTTGACCTATCAGTTGTACTTCCACTCAGAGGCCTACAGTGCAAGCAAATTGGGAGTGTCTCTGGATGGCCTTTAGTCTGTGTGTGCGTTTGTGTGTGTGTGTCTGTGTGTTCTTGTTTAACTATATTCGTGGGGTCCAAAAAACGGGAGTCCAGTATACTTGTGGGGTCCCGTCAGCTTTTTGGGGCCAAAATGCTGGATTCCACAAGTTTAAAGGGCTGTTTGAGGGTTAAGACTTGGTTGTAGGATTAGGGATAGAATTAGGTTATGGTTCGGGTGAGGGTAAGGGTTAAGGTTAGGCATTTAGTTGTGATGGTTAAGGTCAGGGTAAGGGGCTAGGGAATGCATTATGTCCCCACAAAGATAGTGTCACAAACCTGTGTGTGTGTATGTGTGTGTGTGTGCTTAACAGTAACATGCCATGGATATACAGTATAATCAAACCTGGATACTGCGTTCGAGGCGGATGCCCGTTCATTCCTTGCTCATTTGCGCATGAAGTCTTCATGGAGCCGAAAAATGGACCCGGATGATCGGCACTGCTTCCGCATTATGCGGCCCAAAGAGCAGACGCACTAGAGACCTCCGCCGGCTACTTCCAGTTTAGCATTCTGCTAACTCGAATGGTGATTAAATGATTTAACCGTGCGGCTCTTCTAGACTTTTCAAATGTTATCTGAGCCAATGGATCAAATCCTGACAGTAAAGCGAGTCACTTTGCTGGGGTTGTGACACTTAACAAATGTATCCACTGATTTACAGACAGCTCTTTCACGTTGCAAGTCTATGGGAAGAAGTCTTTTGGGCCAGAGGGCATCATTGCAGCATCGTTGAGGTTTCTGGGTTGAACGACAGGTTTCATCAGAACTGTGTGAAAAGATGTAACGAGATTTTGTTGTTTTCTCTTGTTTCGGAGGGTGTGTTTCATCAGCAGAGACTTGTAAACTTGTGGTACTAAAAAGGCTGTGCGCTTGCCCACGGGGTGTTCAACGCTCCACCATTTCAGTTTAAATAGGCGTTTTGCTACCTTTTGTCGGGGCTGAACATTCCCCCTGATCTCAATGTACAGTGTTAGCAGTGAAGAGGACTGCAGTGCATAAGGGAACATAGCCCAGTTCTTCTCCCATCACCCTGTGCCTGGCTGTCTGATTGGCTGTTCGGCCTGTGCACCAGGCAGATGATATAGTTTATAGGCAGTGCGGCAAGACATAGAGACAAAGTTGGCATAATAAGAGGAAAGCTGGCAGACTAAAATTGATTCATGTTTTTCTGAGCTGAAGAGCTGGCGTTGTAGAGAGTGTGTGTGTGTGTGTGTGTGTGTGTGTGTGTACAAGCAGGGAGGTACTGACAATGTGCCAGCGCTGCACTATTTCCTCTTCTGCTTTTTGTGTCTTTGTTGGCATTTTATTTTCCTAATGGCAAATAAATGTAGTGACAAAAGACTGGTTACTTGTGTCTGATTTGGAGGGAGTGGTGCTTACAACATGTTAGGTGCCCCTAACATGTTGAATAGCAGCCAATGCAGTAATTATCCTCATTGGCTTAAAATCTTAGCTAGGTCAGTCTGCTCCCCAAAGAGCTTTAACACAAGCCCTAGAGAAACACACAGAACAACATTAGCCCATAACATTAGCCCTGTGAAGAAGTATGTGTTCACTCACCTTCCATTGGCTTGAAATATTATAATAGGGATGCACACTATTGGATTTTGGCTGATATTCGATATATACCTACAATTTCAAAGTCATTTTGAATATACACTTTTGGAGGTGGTCTGAGCCGCATGTGTCCACATTCTAATAGCAGTCCTATGTCCACATTAAAGACTAAAGACTACTCAATTGTAAATAAGGCTGTACCGAATAACATTTTTTTGAGCTTCAAAGCTTCGGTGCTTTCCAACAGCGAATATTCAAAGTTTAGGTGGCAGCGGCATCAGCGGGGGGAAACCAACATTTCCGACTGCACCCGAAGGCAGCTTTATTTCACGGAAAAACAGAGAAAGAAAAGAGACGAAGAGAATATATTTGAGTATTCGGATCCAGCCCTAATTTTAAATGGAACTACCGACTCATTCACAGTATTTCTCATGTCACAGAAACCCCTGAGGGAATCGTGTGTTTTGGATGTTATTATCATATTAGGTTAGTGATGTGTCAGTGTTTTTGCTCCTGCCTGATGCCTGCTCCTATATCCCCGTCTGTCTCGAGCTCTCTGCAGCGCTGTTGCCTTGAAAATAGCGTTATTTTTAGCTTCATAAAACAACCCCAAATTCACCAATATGTAGGACATACGTACTACAAAACATCCTGCTGTTATGTTGTCTCCTTCTGTTTGGCCTGTTTATTTGTCCCGCGTTACCGGCGCTTTAATTGATTTATGTGAAAGTAACAACAGAGTTATATTATAAACACACACAACCAGCCTACATGCAAACGGAAATTATGTATGTGTTTATTTGCATATAGTGCGGGGAAGTGAGATCTGATCATAAGTGGTCACTGAGGACGCATTTGGAGAATACATTCTGACAGGTACTTAGAGCTGTCCACTTGTGATCCGATCACTCAGGACAGATGTTAAAACCAGGTCAGAACAGCCTATTTTTATTATCTTGGTATTGTTCAAATGTGCTGACAATGTTCAAAAAGTGCAGATACACAAACACTGAACTGATTTGACCTAGTTTTATATTGAAAACCACAAATAGAATTCGCAGCACAATGCACTTTGGGTTTGCATAAACACATTCAAATAATAACATGGGGCCTGTTTTGACCTGAGGCCTGTAGTACGCAGCAAGATTTGGCGTTAACGAGGTAACTTCAGGTTCAACCCAGGGTTTTGTGTATAACGACGGTGGATCACTTGTTATCTGGTTAAATCGCCGTGGTAATTTATGCTGAACACCTAACCTGCTCGGGAGCAGGTTATGTTGGAGATTAGAGATCAACCGGTGTAAAAGCACCAGTACTCATTTTATAGAAGATCAGGTAGAGCTCGGTGTAACAGTTAAACCATTTAGAGACCGACAACCCCGTTAACATTCCCCGATGGGTACTTTTATGAAAGATATCGATTTTCAGTGGAGGGAATTACGTATAGGTTATTTGTCGGCTTCTTGAGCCGTGTGTTGCTAATGCGCTCATCGGTTTGAATTATGTTTTTATAGTTTTTATTTGCGCTCACAATCACTTATCACTGCCATGGTTGCTGAAATAAAACACTAAAGCAACGACAGTTTATGGAAAGCACAAGTGTAATTATGGTCAGATCTTGTGCCTGACTGATGGGGAAGTGATATTGATAAGCGTTGTGATTGACGCAGTGATTCGCACAGATTAGAAAGCAATTTGTGGTGGGGGGGGGAATAACGCTGTTGGATGCTGTCCTCCTCTCCTACTTTTATGCCTAACCGATCTATCTCTTTCTCTCCCTGACCCTCTCTTTCACTGGTCGAAGCCTGAAAATATTGTAAACAAATTAATAACATAACTAATTCCACTGGTCGGACTGTTGAGCTCTGTTTCAGACTGATACCTCCGGTTCAGGCTGGTCCTCATCCTCAAGACGTGCCTTTTTCAGTCGCGGAAAATACTTTTCAATACTCCTCTGGATTGAAGCAGCAAACATTCAGTGTAAGAGTAAAAAAATGACATAACATTATTTATAATACGTTTATTTGATTCACAGCTGCTGCATAGGCTATAGTGTTTTGACCTTGACAACCCAACTGCATTTTACCCCAAACTTGCGCAATTGCTTATTTGCTAACAGTCGGATCGGTGATTGTGAATGTGGGATTCAGGAGAGCAGGGAAAGGAAATGCAGCGGAACGTGCATTAAATAGCGTTAAAAAAATAATGCAATGTGCGGCGGCCGGTGTTGATAGTGTGGCGCACCGCCACACATTAGTCTATGTGTGGGAAACACTGGATTGACGCATTTTCAGCGTCAGCTATTTTTTGACAGCATTCCTTCCTGTTTTAGGAAGCAGCGACTGTATTGCGATTTGTAGTTTCCTCTTCTTATGTAAAATACTCTGGTAGATGTTTGCGATTGGTCCTGCTGTGCAAACACTGTCTCTTTTATGTCGCTGGATTGGGAAATCCTGGGTTGATTGAACTAGTTGTTTACCACCTTCGTGACACAGCTTATGCGGGACCGCGGTCGTTAGGTTAGGTGAAGCCGGGTAACTGAAATCAATCCAGGGCATGTTGATGTTGATTCGTAGGACAGACCTCTGGTTTTAACATCTGTCCTGAGTGATCCGATCACAAGTGGACAGCTCTAAGTACGTGTGTTTTGACCTGGCAGTAGAATGTGTCTCCAAATGCGTCCTGAGTGACCACTTATGATCAGATCTCACTTCTCCGCCCTATATGCAAATAAACATACATACATACAGGCTGTGTGTGTGCGTGTGCGATTATAAATGTCAGTTGTTACTGCCACATAAATCATACAATAATAAGTGCAATGACGAATGTTAATGGAAAAGGGCTGGGGTCATGCAATTCTCTATGACAGTGTTTACTAGTGGTGTCAACAATAATCGATTCGGCAATGCATTGCAATCCCGGGCATGCACGATTCAGCATCGATGCGGCAAAGTGCCATAATCGATTATGTCACTGTTCATTTTCTGGCCTTGAGTGGACAATAAAGTTGTGAAGTTTCTGGCCCGCGCGGGCCAGTCACTGTGGCTCTGTCTGCTGCATCAGCACACGTCATACAGAGCGGCACGAAGCGTGTGAATGTTAACATTTCACATTTTCACCTCAGGTAATTTATAACCAATTAATTTGGATACAAGCGTTGCATTTTGGATTCTGAACAGCGATTCTCGCGCTGCGCGCACACACACAGCAGGGCTGAGGTGTGTGCGTTTCATGCAGCACATGTAGCTAACTGACTGGAAACGTTACCGGGGATTATTTACAGCCGATGGCGCAGATGAACTAACGCTACACTCGTTAGCCTACTGTAAGTAGCAATAAACCCTCAATTTTTACAGAGTCAATACTTATCAATACCCACCTACCTGTTGTACAGGCAGAAAGCGATATTTTAGTCTGCTCTGTCTGGCTGTCCACTCTCGTCCACCGCGCTGTGCAAACACAGCTCTACTCTGCAAATAGCGACTTTACAAACAAGCTAAAATGAAAGATGTAGTTTGTAGTCTAAGTGTTTATCTTAATTCGCAACCAATCTTGAACTTTGGACAAACTCTTGTAAACGTAGCTGCTGTCTAAACGAGCCATCCTCTCCGCTGGCGCGGTAAACCTATGGATGTATTTTAAGACCAAAACAAATACATGTGGCTACTTAATATGCACGTGAATGACGCCGCGTTCTTTATTCTTGATGATGTTGCCAGTTGTATTATTTAGCAACAACATTGTCTTATTTCAAATGAGGCATACAGGAGGAATGCTAGCCTGCTTATCAGTCCATTCATCATCACAGCTGCTGTTTTCCACAACTTTTCACTTCAGGCTCTTGACAGTGAGATGTTTACCTGACAACAGGACTTTCTTTCTGTAAGCATTCTCCACCAATCAGGACACGGATTACGTTTCAGTAATCAAGTCTTTAACCATCACTCCTCAGTGAACTGCCCACTAATCTGAGATCATTTTCTAGTTAAGTAGCCTATCTAGTTATCATTATGGATTTTCCATGTTTTTAGGGGTTTGCTTACACTAATACATGTAAAAAATATAGCATTAATTTAGTAAGAAAGTGAAAATATCAAACAAGAAGATGCGTATTAGATATAATTTTATTTTCTTTATTTGAATGTCCGGCCCCTGGAGTGTTTGCTTAAAATAATTCTGGCCCTTGGATAAATGTAGTTGATGACCCCTGGTCTAGTTTTACTGCTTATGGCACAACATCCAGTGGCAGTGGCTAGCTGGGTGGGTTATAACCATTTTCTGAAGCTTCATGGTAGGTGCGGCGTATATTTTCCTGCTTTTTTGTCCTTTGCCAATCACACCTATGATATTTCTTTCAGGGCCAGTAAAAATGTAGAAGGGGCCAGCAAAACTCTGATCTACTGGCCCTGGGGACCAGTAGGGATTTTCTTTTAATGTTGAAACCTGCTCATGACTGATGAAAAATTTGCCTTGTGTGCAGTAGAATGTTGATGCATTGCAATGCATCGCAATGCATCGTAGAATCGAATTGAATCGAATCGTTACCTGGTGAATCGGAATCGAATTGTGAGGGCAGTGCCAATGCACACCCCTAGTGTTTACCTGACCAAATTTGGTATTAAGCTCCTTTTCTTTGACTCTTAGGAGATGCCTGGTATTTTTTAATGAGCCCACTTCCCCAGACAAACAAAGTCTGCACCATGGGTACCGGCATTATAAGCATGAGTGTCCTATACTAAGCCATCACAAAGATCCTGTTTAATACTTGCATGCCTTCTCTTCCAAAACCTCACATTAAAAAGTGAGTGATACACCTCAATTATTGCAATGTTGGGAGCATGCTGTGTCGATAATAAACCTCTACAGACAAGCAGAAAGAGCCACGGGGGGAAGGGGGGTGGCCATCCATCCATCCATCCATCCATCCATCCATCCATCCATCCATCCATTGTCCTGTAGCAAGCAGAATGTTCCAATTTACTGCTGCGTGCGTTCTCTACCAGCGTCTCACTTTGAACGGTGGATGTGAATGAATGCATTGATGTTACTGACGCAACTAAGTTATGAGCAGCATGTCGAGAACATGCTCTGATGTTTATTGATGAGGTTCTGGGAACGAGCACAAAGAGCCTAATGGGTGGTGTTTTGCGAAAGGGCAATGGAGCGGTGAAAGAATGGACTGCTTTATTCTTATTAGCACCAAACATAAAATGAGTTTTTCTTCCTTTGATTGTTTACCCCTCATGTTGTCCTCGAGGTCAAACCCGTTTTTTTTCTATCGAAATATGGGTTTCTTTCAACCACATTGGGCAGAAAGAACTTGGATGCGTGGATGTATGTTGTATGGAAGCCATACAACATTTTCGCAGGTAAAATTACTTCCATTGAATTTTTGGTGTTTTATTCAGTTTTATAGCATTTGACAAAACTTTGACATAAACCAGTCTGTGATCCACTCAACAGCCTCTGATCTTAACTATTATTCAACATAATACGTAACTTCCACTTTTTTACTAAATAATTAGGTTTAGTGTCGTTTAAATTAGGTTTATTGACCATGAATTAAAAAAAAGTTAAAAGAAGTGACAAAAACTTTTTAAAAAAGCGTCAAAAGCATAGAAAAAAGCGCCAAAAAAAAAAAAAAAGAGTTGATTTTCAATTTTGAACCCGGAAGGACAACAAGTACATGGTTGACGGGAAGACAACGCAAGGGTTAATTAAGAGACGTTTGTGGTGTATTTTTGTATGCCACTATCCTCCTTGATGTCTAGAAAAATCTCATTGATCACAATTGTCTCCTGTAGTGGACTGCTTTTGAATCAGGATGTCCAAATATTTCAAAAACACAATTCATGATTTAAATGTGTGGCCAGTTAGTGAGCCCCCTGACCTCTCCACTTCTGAAGGGAACACGCCGACTTATTGCCTGTTACGGTGAATAAGCTAAAGTCCCAATAAGTCGGCATGTTCCTTTAAGTAATGCTTTTGTTCAGTGCTCATGGATGATCCAACATTCATGTGCGTCATCAGAACAATTCTCCCCTCAGTGCATCACTTCAAACTCACCAGAACTGTTTGTTTGCATACCCACACAAAGGCTGCTAATCTTCAGTCTTTGTCTGAATACACATACTGGGCAGGGAAGAACACATTTAAACACACATTTTTGCACCCGTCTCCATTCTTGCATGTGCTTCTCCTATGTCCTCCTCTTCCACTTTTGTGTCAGATCAGGCAATCTGATTGTGACTTGGCTGCGAGACGTGGCAGAGTACACGTTGGAGGGACTTACTCCTACTCTTCCACCTGCTGTATTTCAACACAGTTTTACGAAGTAAAGCTGGAACCAATCATTGTCACTAGGCTGCCTTTCTTTTTTCTTTCATTTGGTAGAAAGAGGGTTAGTTTATGGGGAGTCTCGCTTTGCCAGACCCTCTGCCACAGCGCTGCGGAGGAGGGTCTGGCTAGTCCACACAGCGTTCCGGGATGGGAGAAAAACGTGCTCTGGTTTATTGCCGTTTCTTCAAACCAGTCACAATCGTCTTGGGTGGCGCTAAGCACCGGGCAGGTAGCCTCGTGAGACCGTCCTGATCTCGCGAGCTCCAGTTTTCCACTCGCGGATCAGTCTGGCATCTTGAGATAAAGAAAATTTGGAGCTGTTCGCCAAACGACCGGGCCAATCAGCGTTGGTTTTGAGGCGGGTTTAGGTGGTGATAGACAGATGGTTTATCCAATCAGCTAACCAGTATTTTCAGATAGCGGTAGCCCTAATTCTGTTAGCCGCTCGCTAATGCTTGTTTCGCTTGGATCCTTCTTTTGGAATATGGACAGGGAACCTGAAAGGGTGCCTTTTATTCGTAAATTCTCATTACACAAACAGCAAATATCCTTTACCGACATGTTGCTTGCAGCAGCAGGGGCTTGTGGTTGTATTTTCATACGCTACGTCTGATTGGTTGATTTGGCCCGTCTATCACCAACATAGGTGATAGACGGATGGTTTATCCAATCAGCTAACCAGTATTTTCTCCCCTTCCCAAAAGTTTTCCAACGGAAAGTTCCCAGATGGATATGCCGAGCAAATGCGAAGCAATCCATCTGACGGAGTCAGGTTACCGGGCAGAGCCGCGGTGCCGCTGCAAAATAACCTTGGGAACGAACTTGTTTTGGTGGAACAGGTGTACGTTCAAAAGTTGGTTTAGTCGTGCAACAGAAAACTCAGATTGGACACATAGTCTAGCTAGCTGTCTGGATTTACTTTGCAGAGATCTGAGGAGCAGTTAACAATAGTTCTCATAAATCTATGAAATTCCAACTCAAAGAAAGCGGAAGGTAACGGACATCCGGCCGAAAAAGAGGGAAATCCGGTGGAATTTGCGGCGGCAACGGAGCAATCCCGGAAGTGAAACGTCGTGAACATAGACTAGTTTATGGGTAGATGATGATCACCAAGGGTGATATCGTGCGTATCATATCGGATCACTGAAATGTATTAAAACATCATTCCTCTTTTGCTGTGTGTGTGTGTGTGTGTGTGTGTGTGTACTAAGACTTGTGTGGGTTATTCCCCTAAACCTAGTGAGCTGTCAGTTTCCCAGCAGAGGTGAGAGGGGAGTCTGAGAAAAAGAAAAAAGGACATACAGGAAAAGCCATATGAGTCATATGTCTGTTCAAAATCTCAGCTGTGGTTGTAAAGTGAGTGCGCACTGCTGGGCACTCTACTGAAGAGGATCAGGATGAGTCAGGGGAGTGAGTAAAGGAAATTGATGCTGGAATTAATGGGTTTCTAAGGAACTATTTTCTTTCAAATCTCCTAATACATTGGGAACCTAAATGTCAGCACCAGAATTTGGACTTTCCAGAATCCATGTTACTCATGTTACCCAACACACAGCACGCTCATGTCTTCCTGCCTGACCCGTGATGTTTCATACCAAATTATACAATGAGAAATCTGTGCTTGCTCACTGCTGGTCAGGAATCAGTTTTGGATTGGATTTAATGCTTTAGTTTTATGGGTCTTCATTTGTGACCTGATCAGTGTAAAAAACCCAACATCCTTAAATGAATTTGGCAAACAGAGTGAAAAGAAGTCTCAATTAGGTTGGGATGGGGCACTTTGGTCCTTTTATCTGTGGATCTTGATGTTGATCTTACACTGAATGTTGATGTTAACAACTTCCGTTCATCGTGCTATTAGTCACGCTTTGCCATACCTTCCTCCACAGCGCTGCGGAGGAGGGTCTGGCTAGTCCAAACAGCATTCCGGGATGGGAGAAAAACATGCTCTGGTTTATTGGCATTTCTTTAAACCAATCACAATCGTCTTGGGCGGTGCTAAGCGCCGAGCAGAGCCACGGTGCTGCTGCAAAATAGCCTCGGGAAACTTCAGCTTGGTTGAACATGTGTACGTTCAAAAGTTGTTTTAGTCGTGCAACGGAACACTCAGATTGGACAGATAGTCTAGCTAGCTGTCTGAATTTACCCTGCAGAGGAGCTGAGGAGCATTTAACCATAGTCGTCATAAATCCTCCGGAGTTTAAAATTCCAACACAAAGAAAGCGGAAGGTAACGGATATCCGGCCGAAAAGAAGGCCATCCGGCGGAATTTCCGAGTAGAGCAATCCCCGAAGTGGAACGTCGTGGATATAGGCTATCATGCTATTAAATCTATAGGAATTTATGGTGTCTGGATGAGGATTCCTACTAATGTTGGTCTCCACTTGATTGCCGTTTTGAGCCACCCTTTGGCTCCAATTTCCATTTTCTTTGTCCGTTTTTGGTGGATTATGACCATAATGGCAATTGCATGAATTTAAGTGCCCACAATTTTGCCAGCAGCTTAGCATTTTACACGGGATAACTGACAGCCACTTTTCCTGATTTGCTGTCGATAAACCTTTGTGAGTTTGGTCGTATTTAGGCCTTTTGGCATATTTAACTTGGCTCTGAGAATTAATTCTTCCTCCAGCAAGAACCATTCATAAGGATGCCACGGTTAGGAATTTTTTCCATCGGTTAATGAACTTGTGACCTCATTAACATTATCAGGTTCCCTATACGCATTGGGTTTAAATCCACCGCCATCGTCTTGTTGGTCAAGTTTCCTCACTCTCGTCACGTAAGAAGTGAAATCCTGCTACCATGCTGCGATTCTGCTGCTGCTGCTGCACGGAACAGCACTTTTTTACTAAGTATTGATCACACGCTTAATATTTTTACAAATTATATGTTTTTATTACATGGCTTGGTTGAATTCTAATGTAGAATGCGGTCTGTTATTTCTTGATAACAGACCGCTGCTAAGGATAACACACCGTTGCCATGCAAAAGCAGAGCGTTGCCATGGACGCAGTTCTGTTCACTCTGGAGAACAGCTATCAATCAATCCGCTGAAAGAAGTCCAGATAATTTAGCCTATCAGCTGTGGCAAAAAGTGGGGAAACGTGGAGCAACTTCTGTCCTCCAAGCAATGACAGCAGATCTGATGAGCGTCTATCGCTAGTATCTTTCTATACCGTCTATGATCGCTCGCTACGCAGTAACAGCCGTAGGGACAACAACGCTAATTAGTTAGCTTACATTGCAACTTGTTAACTTACAGGTGTGTCAACATGCAGCGGCTCTGCAAAAAGGAAACGAGATGAATGAGGACATAAACGTCCACATAAATATTCCCAAAGAAGCCATTCACCGTGTCTCACTTCACCGTCAACAGAAATGTTCAGTTTAATGTAAATTAGAGCTGCCGATAGCCCGCTAGCTCACTAACGCTTCAGCTAATGTTGTGTCAATTCCTGCAGTGATTAAAACAGCAGCTGGGTCATTTGTCCACCACGGGCGCACCCCATAAAATATACGGCTACTACCACAGCCCGTAAGGTGGTGTTGAGTAGTAGTAGTAGTAGACGAAGGATTGCATTACAGAGTTTTTACGTTGCTATGGACGCAGGATTCCAACCGTAGAGACGGAACGGACTATTTTCTCTAGTGGAAGCAATACAATCGTATTTACGCTTATTTACGCGTATTTACCACTTCAGGCTGATTCAAGACCTGATCACCCTGTCGGGGTTGTATTCGCTATAACAACCGCCTCGCTCTACATTATCCCTTACTTAGTTGATAAACGTGAGCGCTGATACGCGAAAATGAAGCAAAATGCGGTGGGCAAGTAATGTAATCGGTGTATCCCTGAACACTATGTAACACTGGTAACATAGTGAATAGCCTAACTATTCAGAGGAACCTTTTGAAGATATCCAATTTTGTGACCTTAACATTATCTTAGAAGTTATTATCAGCAGACAGACACAGCTAGCGACTAGCTATGTGTACCTCAGGAGTTCGTGGAGACCAAAAACAGAACTAAAATGAGCGTGTATAGAAACATGACTCCACATGAATGCTTATGTTGCTCTGTGACTAATTGATGTGTAAAGGCAACTGCTTTCGAACATGTTTGCCATATCAACTATCACAACAAAGTGATGATATGTCAATGTTGTGTTTACAACTTGTTTTCTGCTGTCCCCAGGAAAAAATTGTTATTGCAGGTTTAAGTATTGTGGGGTATTGTGACGATTACGATCGGGCTTTAACTTCCACACTTTCTTCTCCCCTCAGTTCTTATGTATAGTGGTGATTGACATCTCAGCTCGGGTTTTGACTACAACCAGCCCAGCTGATCCATCCGTCCTCTCTCCCCGCCAATATCAGCACACCGACCCAGACTCAGGCACCCAGCTGGTCTGTGACAAGTGCCCGGCAGGCACCCACGTGTCTGTCCACTGCTCCCCAACAGCCGTGAGGGAATGCAGCCACTGCCCTGAAGGCACATTCACACGGGGCGAGAATGGGGTGCAGAAATGCCATCCCTGTCGGGCTCCGTGTCCCGCAGGCTTCATTGAGAAAGCGACCTGCACGCCCATTCAGGACAGAGTCTGCACATGTCCCCCCAACAGCTTTTTGTTTGGGGATGGTGGCACAGAGTGTAGGCCCCACTCGTTGTGCCCACCAGGGACCAGGGTGAAAAGGCGGGGCAGTGAAACAGAGGATGTGCTCTGTAGGCCGTGCACCAAGGGGACTTTCTCCGCTGTGGAGTCGAGTGTGGTGAAGTGCCGAACCCACACGGACTGCCAAGCTCAGGGGCTGGTGCTGCTCACACCAGGGACTAAAGAGACCGATAATGTCTGTGGACCCCCTTCTACAGCCCCCATTTCCTTTTCATCTTCACCTGTCTCCACGCCCATCCTACTGGGTCCTGCATTGGCTGTGCTTGTACAGGAACCCATGATTTCTTCATCCACTCCATCATCTGCACTTAAAGGTGAGAGACACTGCTTATTCTTTGCTAATTCTGATGTAGGTAATTTTGGCATTTTTGCATTCATTCTAAGTATATTAATTACTGTGAATATACTCCATCCAAGTATGGATGTACTTTTCTCATTAATTTCAGTGGCAACCCCATAGTTAAACATTTTGGGAAATAGGCTTATTCACTTTCTAAATGTGAGTGTAGATGGGAAGATGCCACTCTCATGTCTGTGCATTTAGTTAGGGATCGACTAGTTTTTCAAGGCTGATAATGATACAGATTATTAGAATTTGATAAAACCAATAACCGATATTTGGAACTGCATTTACAGTAAAAATGAAAATCTTTAAGTCAAATTTAAGATTTGGAATGTTACAAACTCCAACACAAAACTTTGTTTAAATGCTTAAAGCAATTATTTAATACATTAGAAACTTAGAAACAGACACAGAGCTGAAGCTAGTAGCACACTTTTGTAATTAACTTTATCGGTTATCAGGCAAATAAAAGGCCGATACAGATAATCTGCAAACTGCCCAAAAAAAAGCCTGGTAATCAGTCAGGGCAGATAATCTGTCTATCCCTACATTTAGTACAGAGCTGGAGTCAGGATCAGCCTAGCTTAGCTTAAAGAGTGGAAAATGCACCTCTAAAGCTACCTAGTTAACATATCTTGTTTGTTTTCCGCACATGAACAGAAATTTGTGTTTTACCTATTTCTTGACAAAAAACAGATAACCCATTCCCTCAGTACTTCAGATCTCTGACCATTGCTAACCCAAGTTTGCTGAGAAAAAGTTATAACATATAACTCCCCCTCAAACCACAAACTGTCATTTTTACGTTTCTGTTTGTATACGGATTGAATACAGACATTACAAAGTGTTAATTTAGTGGACTTAAGAGGTGCCGGTCAAAGCATTTTTTTGTTTCCCTCTGCCTCCAGTCTCCAGTTTAAGCTCATTCCTCGCTAAAGATTTTTTTTATATCATGTTCAGATTTTTGTGTATTGAGTATTAATGTGCATTTTTGCTCAAGTTGCTGTTGCAGCATGATTACATCAATGAGACTGGGGATTCCAAAAAGGAATGGGAGGAGAGGGCATGCATAGACAAAGAAACAAACTGGTAGCAGCTCCCTATCTCAGGAATGTTACTATGTGTATTTGGGTCTTCCTCTTTCAGCCTCCTTTTTTCATGCTCCCTCCCTCCTTACTTTTAGATCAAAAAGTGAGGAAAAAAAAATCCTCTTTTCTTATCGTCTTCCTGTTCTCTGTCCTCCTCCCTCATGCATCATCTCTCTTACTGGTTTCAGTTCAGTTCAGTTCAGTTTATTCTTTGTCCCAGAAGGGCAATTTGTGTGCAGCAGGAAGACATCACATGGAAATATACACCACAACCACACAACAATTAACTTACTAAAAACAGCAATACATACAGCAATAAGCAGCAATAGCAGAAATTATGTTGGGGACATAATAAAAAGTAATAATCAATAATAATACATTTAAAAGAAATATATTTAAAAGAAATACAGGGATAACTAAGATGAACAAACAAACAAAAGCTATCACCTCCTTTTAGCTAAATTGAGTGCATAAATGGAACGAGGAATAAAAGAGTTTTTATATCTCTGTTTACGTGCTAATGGAGTGCTAAAACGTAAGCCAGAAGGTAATAGCAAGTATTCTCCGTACAGAGGGTGAGTGGAGTCCTTTCAAATAGACATGGCTTTTTAAAAAATTAGTTTGTTTTAAAATGTCTGTAAGGCTACTGAACTTCACACCCACTATCTTGCTAGCCACATTCACAATTTTTAAAAGCGCATTTTTATCCTTGACGGTAAGGTTTCCATACCAGCAAATAATAGAAAATGACACGACAGACTCAATAAAAGCTTTGTAAAACAAATTCATCAATGTTTTATCCACCTGGAATTTAGCAAGTTTCCTGAGTGCGAAGAGTCTTTGTTGGCCTCTCTTGCACACTGAAACAGTGTTCAGTTGAAATTTTAGCTGATTGTCAATCAAGGTGCCCAGGTATTTATAGTATGGCACCATGTCTATGTCCTGGCCCTTGATGACACTACTACGTGGGGGATTGGGATGATGTCTGAAATCAATGGACATATCCTTAGTTTTTGTAATGTTTAGATGTAGGAAAGCATCCTCACACCAATCAACAAAATCATCAAATACTGGACCATGGTCATTTTCATGTGCACTAAGAAGGCTAACAATAACAGAATCATCTGCAAACTTGGTAATATGTCTATTTCTATGGTGGCTACAACAGTCATTGGTATATAGGATGTACAACAGAGGGGACAGGACACATCCCTGTGGGGATCCTGTGGATGATATTCACTCACTGGAGAGCTCACTATACCCTCACCCTCTGACATCTCTGAGTGAGAAAATCCAGTATCCACCCTACCAAGCTCGGATTGAGGTTAAAATGACTGAGTAATTTCTCTGCTAACAAATGAGGTTGTATGGTATTGAAGGCAGATGAGAAAACAAAAAGTAGCCTAGCATGATTCCCACTCCCCTCTAGGTGTTTATATAGGAGGTTGAGTAAGGTGATGGTGGCATCTTGTACCCCCCTCTTGGCCCTGTAAGCGAACTGAAATGGATCTAAAAGGAGTTCCGTCTTAGCTAGAAGATCAACTTTAATAAGTTTCTCTAAGGATTTCATGACCAAGGAGGTCAGGGCAACAGGCCTGAAATCATTAAGGGTTTGAGGATGGCTAACCTTAGCAACAGGCACCACCACAGACTTGTTTCCATAACAATGGCACTTTCTGCTGGGAAAGTGACAGGGTAAATATATCATAAAATATTGGACCTAGTTGCTCTGCACACACTATCAGCAACTGGCTGCTAATATTATCTGGGCCTGGACTTTTCTTGGGTTTACAGTGTTTAAAACAGTTGATGACACTACGTTCATTAAAAGAAGGGATGAATGGGGGAAATGCCTGAAGACTATTTTTTAGTTCAGAATGTTTGTTACTGAAATCATGATTGTCAAATCTGACATAAAACCTGTTCAGGTCCTGTGCCAGCAATGAGTCAGACCTATAACTGTTCAGTTCAGGCCTACTCCTCCCCCCTCCCTTTAGCCCCACAATTATCTTCATACTGTCCCAGGCAGAGCCCAGGTTGTTCATCCTGAGCTGAATTTCTATTTTATCTTTGTACTTAAGTTTACAGGCTCTAATTTCCCTTTTAATGTCCTTTTGGAGCTTGTATAGTATCTGTAAGTTTCCTTCCTTAAAAGCCCTATTCTTTTCATGCAGTAACACCTTAAGGGACTTTGTAACCCATGGTTTACTGTTTGGATATACTTTAATAACCTTGGTTGGAATAACAATACTCTCACAGTATGAGATCCAACTACTGATTACATCTGTTAGTTCATCAATATCAGAGCTGGACTCCTTAAACATATTCCGCTCAGTGCAATCCAGACAGTCCTGGAGAGCCAAGCAAGCGTCATCTGACCAGTCTTTTACGCGCACAGTCCGTACTTTACCCCTCTCCAGGGCAGTACGATATGAAGGAACAAGATGTACACAATTGTGGTCAGATGAGCCTAACGGTGGAAGAGGGATGGACTTGTATGCGTCGTTTAACATCAGTCCTGTCATTTCTCAGAATCAACCATCCATAGCCAGTATACCCCTCCTTCTCACATATAGCCTCTTTCTGACCAAGTAGTTACAGGAACGTAGTTATAGGAACATGCCACTTCTAAACAGTTCTACTAACTACTCTCCCCCAAAAACCGGTTTTGCCATTTGCATTCGCACTGGCCAAGTGGCCATAGGAACTGGTAGGAGGGGTAAGGGAGTTCAGACAAAGTTGTCTGAATGCCAGTGTAGACCTTTTGTGATGATAACACCAACATTCACAAGAATGTCAACAGGTGTGATTAGATGTTTGTTATTATAACGCAGCCATCTAACCACCGCAATATTTTGTTATGATACCACAGCCATTTAACCTGCTGCTGCTCTTTTTAAATCAAGCAGGTAGGCCTACCTTCATATAATACAATATTAAAAAGATGCAGAAAAGGAAAAATGGAAAGACCCTGCCCTGAAGTAGGAGCTGAAAGAGTTACAGGAACTGCGGTCAGAGGAACTTAATAATCCCCAAATTGGTCCAGTCGAACACGAAGAAAAAAAGGGTTCTAGGAACGTTCTGTTCTAGGAACTGTAAAAATCCCTCCAGTCGGAAAGGGACTATAGACCTGCACACCTTTTTAAAATGCAACTATCATATAGCATTTTCAGGATAATGGTTGTATTTTGTGTTTGTACTAAAACATTTTTTACATGCTTTAATGTTCAAAAAACACTTTATTTTTCTCATACAGCCCATGGCTGCTGCACCTGTATTCAACATCTGTATGAGACGCTCTGTAGCAGCGCCTTTTTCTTTAAGCCCCGCTCCGACAAAGTGTTTCCTGGAATCTGAGCTGCGGCGCAGCCTCCGCTGTTATTTCACTAGTTGAAACTGGAGCTACTGCAACGGAGTAGCTATATAGCAGGGCTTTGTACAGTGAAAAAACACCAATAAAGGCTTCTTAACCAAATACTACACAGCCGGACATGTCCTAGCAGTAATTCAACCTCGAAATTGGGGAGAAATGACCAGCATTGGCTGCCAAGATTAACGCTATCTTGCGTTAGCATGCAGCTACTTGATATTTAGCACTAGGCTAACGTTAGATTGTAATGGAACGAAGCAGCACTTTCTACCGTCAAAAATTGCAGATAAAGGCTTCTGACCCAAACACTACCAATCCGGACATGTTTCAGCAGGAATGCGACCCGAAATTGGGGAGAATTTTAACAAATTGGCAACCAAGATGACAACATTAGCAGTGGACACCAATAGAGCATAGCAGCACTTTCTATAGTCAATAATCGTCAGATAAAGGCTTTTAAAAAAAGAGTTGCACACTCACTTCCCACGCAGTGGAAAAACAGAAGAGAACGAGTTTTAGAGTGTGTTGCAGTGATAAAAGCCAAACTGTATTCACCATATTTTATTTTATGTAATTAACTTAATTTACTTAATTGACTTATGTAATTAAAGAGGCTTTGAAGTTGCATCACACATCATTTTCCATCCAAAGTATGTTTTAACACAGTTTGAATATATTCATGTCAGCAAATAGTCAACAAATTGAAAGATTGACATCTTATTCTCTCTAATTTTGACCATAAGATATTAAGATGAAGGCATTTGTCATGACAATTTAATAAGTGTGAATCTTTAGTTATACTTAGAGCGCTACATATTGCATGTAGAATCACACATTGATAATCAATAGAGGTTGGTGACGCACTAGTATCGACTGACCATTATGTTTGTTCCCATGTCTGAAAAACATTGACTGACTGTCCCTTGTGTTGTTTATTTCTAACAGGACAATCATAATTGTTCTTTTTTCCATTTCAAGAGATTACAGAGATTTTTTTTCTTCTTTTTTCTTTTAAATTACTCTGCATTGGAAGTCTGATTAGATTTACCCTTGCTTAAGCTTGGAGCAGACTGTGGGGTGAGCAACTTAGAGCTCATCTGCTGTAAGATTACGAGATGGAGCACAGCTGGTGGAAGGAGTACAGGCAGTTTGTACTTTGTTTTGATTTTCACTCATCATTTTGACCGATAAATAATGAGACAAACAAACATGTCTTATTTCCATCAATTTCCATCACGTTTTCTTCAAGGCTTTCTAATTTTGAGTTTGAGACTAGACTGGAGCTCTTTTAATTAGGTAATCTCGTTGTGCCAGCTTCTTCAGCAATGGTTTAATTGAACCCGACTGGAGAATTAGCTAACGCCACCGGCTGTTTCAAAGAACCAACTCCTACTTTCTCAAAACAGTAGTGGATGCAAACTCACATTAATTAATTGACCAGTTTTCTGGAAATTGGTTTACAATTAGCTCTTCATTTGGATGGAAACCTGACTAATGAAGACCAACTAACTTTTATTGAGCATGTTGTATCCATAGACTGTAAAAAATAATGGACATGCTTTCTGGCCTTAAAAGTAAAGCAATGCGGGAGTGCCTCAAACTTGCATTTTATCTAATTTAAAGCAGGGGGTGACTCCACTGGTTGCAAAAAGAAGTCTGTTTCTGTAGAAGTCTATGGGGAAATGATCCTACTTCTCACTTGATTTTATTACCTAAGTAAAAGTTTTCATAATGAGTTTATTGTTGCTACTTTCAAGTCTTCTTCAATACGGCATGATGTGCATTTAATAAATTATGATCCCATTTATTTTAAAATTGACAATAAAGCAAGGGATGCTTTGGGCATGGCTACATGCTGACCTGTCAATCATGATAGAGGCTTAGCAATGCCAACCATGGCACTGTGTACATTAAAATAGCTGTGAACTTTTTTTTGGGGTGTTGAAAAATGGCAATTTTCCCCATTTAGCATTTAGCTTAGTGCAGCACCATTGCAACAATAGACAACACCGGCTTAACCATAAACAACAATGGCATGGCAGAAAATCTCACTCAAAACTCTTCTCCTGCACTGTCCCCTAGTTGTGAAATGCGATGCCTAATTCGATTTGGTCAACAGAATCCCTTTCTGTCTTCAAAAACTGCTTGAAGCCCTACCTCTTCCAAGATGACCTAACCTAAGATCACCTAACATGCTCTCTTTGTCTCTTATCTCAGAATGCACCAATTCTCATTTCCTAAGCACTGTCTTGTACCTGTGTCAGGTGAAATTCAAAAAACCAGGCCTGCACTCTCAGTGGCTTCACCTTGATCTATTGCGACATGAATTGTACCTCATTGATACGTCACTTTGTCAATGAATAATTGTAAATGTGACAGTAAAATGGCCTAGGCAGTACATATCTTGATCCCTAAATTTAAGGGATCGAATTAGAAATGTTTAATTATGCTATGTGTTAATGTTAAAACATGGGCTGATAGAAAATTGGCTAATAGATTGTTTTCTGACTCTTTAAACTCTCAAATATCCATATTAGCCTCAAAAATCAAGTATCAGTTGGGCTCCAAGGGTGAAGGAAATCAGCAGGGAAAGCAGATAACTGAAAGAAAAGGGGGAGGTTATTCCTCCTTCTGTTTGTGTGCCAGATCGTTTGCATGGATTAAAGTTTTAGGATTCCCTCCTGTGATACCTTCTGTTTTCATTGTCTGGGTTAAGCAAATCTCTGAAGTGAGTGAATTTAATTTCCTCTCTCTTTCTGTGTTGCCTCTCATCTCTTACCTCTGTACTATCTGTCTCTTTGCTCTCTTTGTTCTCTCATCTCTTCTTGCTTGCTATATCTTCTCCATCAATTCCTCTGTCTCTCATCACAGGCACCTACAGCCACTCAGCAGCCATTCAACTGAGGGGAAACCCAGGTGAGGAAGACCACCGTGCAGAGGGGCTATTCCTTAGCCGGTCTGGCACTCCCACCCAACAAAATCGTGATCCCCCACAGACTCCACCGCTCCCAGCTGACAAGCAGCTCATGGACCTCGAGCACCGGCAGGGGCAACCCAATTCTGACCCTGTGCCGGGCCCCAACAAGAGGACGATGGAGGGTCTGGAGGGTGCAGAGGTAGTCAGGGTTGGGACGGGTATCAGCAAGGTAGCTGGGCAGGGGAGCGGAGGAGGTGGAAGTGGGGTCTCCAGCTACTACAGGCCCACTCGTAGGGGGTCCCCAAGGCCGAGCACCCACGATCACTTTGACATCAACGAGCACCTCCCCTGGATGATAGTGCTGCTGCTCCTGCTGGTCCTGGTGGTGATCGTGATCTGCAGTGTGAAGCGGAGTTCTCGCGTGCTGAAGAAGGGTCCCATGGACCCTAGCAGCATCATGGAGAAGGCAATTCAGAAGAAACCATCCGTGCCTCCAATGCAGGTCAAAGAGAAGTGGATCTACTACTCCAACGGACAGGGTAAGTCTGCTTTATCTTTGATTTCACCAAGACTGGTTCTAATGCAAGATTGTGGGAGGCTGATTTGGCACATAAATGGGTCACAAGTTAAAGGAAAAATCAACATAAAGTTCCTTCGACCAACACAAGCCTCCAGAACAGCTGCAGTCCTTCTTGGCACACATTCTCAAAATCTCTAGACGTTATCCCCCATCTCTACCTACATCACAGATTCAGTCAGTTGAAGGTTGTTTTGTTAATGGAGTGGCCTATGCTGTCATGCTAATTCACTTTATGGTTGATTCAAATATTTCTATCCACACTTATAAGTATACTTAGGACATTACGTTCGATTTGGTTGGAAAGGCAAACTGGTACTCAAAAGCACACTGACAGTAGTTGGTGAAAGAATGTTTTATTTAAATTTTAATGGAAATTCTTGACTCTGGTGCCCCCTGGGGTAGTATCAAATAAGATACTGCAATGGATTTGACTGGCAGACACCTAAACAACCTCTATCTACCGGACAGAATTACAACACAGATTTCGGTGGATCATTTTTGTGCCACTTAAATGTCTGTGCTGCCCTCTGGTGCTCCGAAATGGTAGTTAAAACTAGGGATGCACCGATCCGACTTTTTCAGTCCCGATACCGATACCGATGCCAGGGCTTTGTGTATCTGTTGATACCCGATACCGATCCGATACCGTTGCTGAATTAATAATAAACTGTACAATTATGTCCGATTTGTTAGAAACAAAAAACTTGGGAACAACAGACGGCTCCTCTCTTGAGCACACGTTGTTCTGGTGTATCTCCGGTCTTTCTTCATCCATAGCTAACTTTCTTCTCGGTTCTTGAATGTGCAGTAGCGACCGGAGCCTCTCCCAGCTTAACAGACGGTTATGCTACTTGGCTAGCTAGGTTAGCAGCTGTAATGTTACCCAGCATGCCATTCGGCGGTGTAGCTACATTTGTAAATGTAAAATTATTTGTGTTAGAAACAGTTTGTCTCAAATTGTTATATGCTATGGTGTTGTATCCTTTTAAAGAGAGTTAGTTGTGGGTTATTAATTGTTGTGTTATGAAGTTACTACCATGAGTGAAAAGGGTACGCAGTTAACAGGGGTCCCAGTGCTGGGACGCAGTGCAAAAAAAAAAAGAAAACTGGATCGGCCTGTGGATCTGTTAATTTTTCCGATCCACCGATCCAGCTATTTTGTCAATATCGGGGCTGATACCCGATCCAAATATCGGATCGGTGCACCCCTAGTTAACACTAACATTACACTTGGCAGCAGGTAACCTAAGCCTACCGTTAGCTAATAGCTGGTTTAAACATGTTTGAAATGCTGAGAACGGTCTAACGTACGGCTGTATGTCACTGGAAAGGATTACGACACCGGGATGTACAGTCTGCAGCTAAAGACACAGTGTAGACTAGCTGCACTTTGAGACACCATTGCAACAACCGCAGTCGGAATTGTTGGAGAAACAACACAGACCTGACTTAATGGTGCGTTTAATTGCAACTTCTAAGCTCATGGTTCTTTCAATGCTATTGTAAAGTACCCTTCTGCCATCTAGTGGTTCTTCTTTTTGTCGTTTAACAGCAATTGACTGGTGATATAAGTTATTGTTATAAGTTATATTTATTACATTATTACATTTTAAATAAATTATTTAAATTTGACCATATGGCCTTTGCAATAAACATGCCAGTGTCACTGACTGTCATTTTGTGTGCTATTCTTTTTTTTTCTCGTTTTAAAAGTATTGTTTTTTGGCACTGGTATTGGAAAAAAAACTAATGATACCCAACCCTAAGAACACGGAGATGATTGAGCTGAAAGCAACACGTAGACAGCGCCAATTTGTATTGAGATTGTCTGATGACATATTCATGTGATTTTGTGCCTTTAATTTGTAAAACAAAATAAAATCGTCCATGTCTAAATTACTATCATGTTACGACACCTGTACACGTTTAAATACTGGATAAACAGCCCCATGCCCTCAATAAAAAAAATGTGAATCTTAAATGTGTAATATGTCAATAATCAAACCTCCTACAAAGCTCCACTGACGATTACACACAGTATATGACATCATGTTCATAACAATGTCAGTGTGACGTTCTCGGCTCAACATGGCCTACATCTGCAAATAACATAGCAGGTCACGGACTTTTAGTTGCATAATGGATGTTCCAGTTGGGTTAGCTGCGTTAGTTCTGGTCCTGAGCTGCGTAGAACCATCTGTTGATGTGATCGAACCACTGTGGGTATCTGATCCAATCCATTCTGCCCTACAGCAAATGGCGTGGAGGGCAGTGGTTACACAAGGATGTGACCCTGTTGTAGTACCACACGGCTGTCACTATCCACCCTCAAAACACACACTCATGTTGCAGAACTGCTATGTTGGTGTCTCCTTTCTTTCCTCATCTCTCTTGTTTTTCCTCCTTGTTTTTAGTGGCTTCCCACTTCCTTTGCCATTTCTCTGTACCTTTTATTTTTGCTTATTTTCTGGTTGTATTTTTTTTGTCTTTTTGTTTCTTTCTCTTCTGTTTTACTCACTAAGCCTTATTTGTTTATCTCTTCCTACCTCCAGCTTTTTTGCCACCTTTTTTGCCTTTCACTTCATTGTATCACTAGCTCTCTTTACCCTCTTGTGTAATGCTTTCCACCTCATTCCAACTTCTTTGTCTGAAGCTTGTTGTTTAGGTTTTGGATTCCACTTCTCCCTCTATTACTAGTGTTACCCCCTCCCCCCTCCCCCCCACACACACACTCCTCTTTAGCTCCCGTCTGTTGACACAGTTGCTATCAAATGGTACAGTAGGCTACATTTTGCCCACACAAGAGCTCTTGATTTCACAATGAAAGAGACCGAAACCCAGGGGACACCTTCTGCCTGAGACACTGTACTATGCACTTTGAAACTCTGTGTGTGTGTGTGTGTGTGTGTGTGTGTGTGTGTGGGTGTGTGGGTGTGTGGGTGTGGGTGCTGTGATAAAGCCCAGCCACCCGCCACCCTCTATCTTCTCCCTCAGTGCCTGACCGCAGAGAACTGGAATAATCTGGTTTCAGCTGCATCAGGGTTGTTGTTTGGTTGGCAAAGGCACATTAAAGGGTCCATTGGGTCTCTTACAGGATGACAAATAGATATATAGACCAAAAGGAAATAAAGAGAGTGTGAGATGGTGCAGGAGTGGTGTGTGTATATTTTTGATAGGGAGGGTTGTGGGTTTGACAGGGGGACATGCTGTATTGTAGCGTTGTTGGCTAACCATACTGGGGTTTCCCTGAACCCGTTACTTAGCAGCCCAGATACTTGACAAAGAGAAGTATGGCTATAATAAGTAATTTATGACACCATAAGAGATAAAGTGCAGGTTTTTACCAACCCATGAACTGTGTCATTCCGCAAAAAAAATCCGCAAGATTAGCGCAAATGCCTAAGCAACTACTTTTCTTACAACTGCACTAATTAAGTCTTATATTAACACCAAATGACTAAATGTGAAAGTGGTCAACCCACAGATCATTATTAATCACTCTCACTCAGCTGACTAATTGATTAATCAATCGATGGAAAAAAATATAAATATTAAATAATATAATATAAATTATTTTGCTAATTGATTAATTGTTAAATACATGTTCATGCAAAAATGGTAAAATAGAAATGCAGTTTTCAGCCTTTCAAATATGGAGATTTCCTGCTTTTCTCAGTTTTATATCGTTTTCAAATGAATATCTTTGGGTTTTGGACAAAACAAGACATTTACAGACTCCACCTTGGACTGAGAAAAACTGAGATGGAACTTTTTCACCATTTTATAGATGAAAACGATTAATCACTTAATAGAAAAATAATCTGCAGATTAATCGATAATGAAAACAATCGTTAAAAAGTTGCAGCTCCACTCACAATGCAGGTCCTCTTTAGCTCTACAAAACCTTTTAGCATATCTCAATGTTGTTGTTTTTTAAGATTATATTTTGGCATTTTTAAGCCTTTATTATGCAGGACTGCTGAAGAATGACATGTAGCAAAGGGCCACAGGTCAGAGTCGAACCCATGGCCGCTGCAACAAGGACCGAGCCTTTGTACATGGGGCGCATGCTCTACCAGGTGAGCTACCTTGGCGCCCCAGAGTTTTGAGCTAGTAAACATATTAAAGCATTTAGCAGTTGGTGGAGACCCAAACAGAGTCAAAAGGAGAGTGAATGTTGGAGTTAAATTCATCAAGTTGCAAGAAACACAACTTTAATGGAATGCTTATCATTTTATGGATATGTAAACAAGACTAGGTTGAAACCTAGTATATGGCTGGACCATGTATGGTTTATGTGCTTAGTTGTGGCCAAATTGTTACCCAGATTATCATAGGTAGTGTCTATAATATGAATGAAAAAAAAAATTTGTAGTGGTCCCAGTAATACTTGTTTGTATACTGAATTAGCATATCATATGACATGGTTAAGTTACATTTAAGACAAATAATGTAGGGCTTTTTTAATTTATTGAATTCAAAAATGTAATCACGTTAAGTGTTATTGTGTAATTAATTCAGTTACATTGTTAAACAGACCAGAAAGTTGACAATTTTGAACATGCCCACAACCTCAAATGTTGGTCTTAATAAGCTCCAGCATTTATTCATGGACCAACTGAAACCGACGCTGTATATTTCCTACTACCTGACAACTTTACTGTTTGTTCCTTCTCAAGTTCCACTGGCATAGTTTCTTTGGGCTACTTTCAGATGGTTCTAATTCAAAGATGATTTTTTTCCTTTCCTCATAATGTGAACTCCTATATCTTATCTGAGTTCCAACTCAACAGTCTGAAGTACCACACCAAGCCAAGGCATGATTTTGATTTTCTGATCAACCTTGTACGGCCAAGAATAGATACCAAAAGCAGTGTAATTTTCTGTAAGGGGATGCAAATAACCAAAGTTATCAAACCATTAATGGTAACCAGCATTTCCACTGCAGATCAAATTTCGTAGGAAATCATCTGAATTGTGTTACAACGGTGTTTCTCACTCCTGGTCCTCACAACTCTGAGCCCTATTGGCTTCTACTCCACACAGAATAGGTAATTTGTCATTGCCTTCCAAAACTCCTTATGCCTGTCAAAGAAAAAGAAGCTGCATGGTAAGGTTAGGGAAAGATCTTGGTTATTGTTAAAAGAAACCAACGTTGACTTTTGGTAGGGGATGGGATGCAAATAGCCTAGCACTTTTCTGTCAGAATTGATTCCATTTAAATTTAATCAATACAATACTTTTCTGCGGTCGTTGTTATTGTTGATTAGCTCAAACCCGCTGTTCAAATCCAAAGACAAAGATAATGCTGCTCATGCTTATCAGTTACACTTTCTGGGAAGACTCTGTTGTAGTTCAGGGAATTAAAGGACCCAAATGCAGGGAGAAGCAGGCAGGCAGGAAAAGGTTGAAGTCGAGGATTGATTGATTAAACAAAAAAACAAACCAAGGGAGTCCTGTGAGCTTTAGCAGGCAAAAACCAATTCCAAAACAAAGACAAAAAGGTAGAAACCAATCTCTTTTAGAAAGCACTCTCTTTTAGAAAAATACAAAGCCTTTATTTATGGCTTGGTCATCATAAATCTTAAAATACTCCGACGCGTATCCAAAAAAACCCAAGGGAATCCAAAAACGGGGAGCACAGAAATTGACGAGCGCTGACACTGGGAGATACAAAACACACAAACTAACCGGGCAAGGACACCAACGGACACAAAACGATCTGACAAGAGACAAGGGAAACACAAGGACTAAATACACTGGGTAACGAGGTAACGAGGGGCAGGTGACACAGCCGGTGAAACACATTAGGAGTGGCAGGGTAATCAACAAAGGCGGGAAAACACAGGAAGTAAAACTAGACAAGATGAGACAGAAAATGGACTATCAAAATAAAACAGGAAACAGAAATATACACAACGAAACATACACAGAACAGGATAACTCCACACGACGGGGAACAGAAATATACAGAACAAATATACAAAACAGGAAACAGCAACAGAAATATACAAACAGTCAACAGAAACTATAAACAAAACAGGAAACACACAAAATTATAATAACAGGCAACAGAAATGTCCATAACCACAACAGACTTATACTATTTGGTCCTTTAGGTTACCCCTATGCGTAACTAATTGTGAAAACATGTCTAGCTAAAACCTATTTCTATGTGACAATCCGTGTTAAAGCCTTTAAGGCATTTAAAGACCGACTTCTAAACTGACCTTTTTGTGTGTGTGTGTGTGTGTGTGTGTGTGTGTGTGATTCTGCGCCCATGTGAATGTATTTACGTGGAGATATATGTATACACATGCAACCCAAATAGCCATTTTACACCGCTATTTACTCTCTGGAACATAAAACAAAACAGCTTCTTAATCCTTTCAAGGTGCGTGGCTGGCTCCCCTTGAAGGTTGTAATACACATTTACTAGAGCAGTTAAAACACTCAGGCAATAAAGGAAAAAAGAAAGGGAAATGACAAAGCACAGATCACACACATACAGTACTTGGCATTTGCTCAGGAAGTAGTGAAAACTGCTACTCCTCCACAGAAGGGAATGAAAGGGGGCTTTCCAGGGCCATGGGCAAGAGTTTTATTGCACAGGATCTGGAAAAACCTATTTGTTAAATCTGAAACATGGGTGCAGCAGTCAAATTTAAATAAAAGGGAATCACAAAAATGTTGTACAAAGGTTAGCTTGGTTGAGATAAAATATGTATCGCGATGCAATTTCTAAATGGCCTAGGGTGTAAACTACTTTTGATTTCACCGGTTTGACTTCAGACGCAACTATACGTCTTCCTAGTTTATTTATTTCAAGAGATTTATTTCTATTTATTTAGTTATTTTGATGTAGGATTGTTAAATTGTAACGATTAATTTTTATATGATTAATCTGTTGTTTATATAAACAAAGGAATAGTTTTCAGTCATTTGTCTGCACCTCATTCTGTTAAAAAATGGCGGGAACATTTTATTGTGAATTTTAAAATCGTGAATCTGATCGAATTGTGAGTTGAGTGTATCATTACATCCCTTGCCAGGTGTGCAGAGATGCAAAGTAGGGAGTCTCAAGCTCTTTTTTTTAACTACTTTTTGTTTGCATAACCCAAGTATAATACCATGAATGCCTTAAAGCTTTAGTGTGTTACTTTTTGATATTAATGAACGTTCGTTACATTCAAGCCATTGCCAAATGAATTGCTACAAAGCTAATTAAGACTATCAGCTCCACACAACTCTCTCTGTATTTCTCAGTATGGCTATGTTCAGAGGATTATGTTGTCCGGCGACTAAGATAATTACCTCTTCTAAAGAGTCCATCATGTTTTTTTTTTAATCCTCCGTGTCCTCCTTGGTTACTAGCAACTGCGTGGAGGAGGGGTGGAGGTGGTGCGCGATCACGGAAGGCTTGTATCATGTGGACGCGCCAACAGTTTTGTTGTCATTACTTAGAATTCCTCATGAGGCAGATAGAAACTACGCATTATAGCTTTAAGGGAGAGACTGACCGATGTGTGCGTCCTAATCCCCATTTATTCATTGTGTCAAGACCACAAATACACACAAAAACAGAGTTGTTGGAGAGAGATTGAGAAGCCAATAAGATGCAGCCAAGACAAAGCTATGACCGCAAGCTTTTTGCGCCGCCTTCAAACGTGGCTTTTTGGAACAGATATAAACCGATTTGCTTGAAGCATAACGAAGAATTATGGACCACATGTTTGACAACCTATCTCAGTGAACATTTTATTAACCAACATTTTCAAAAATACTTTTTGTGGCTTGGTAATGGAATTGCAAGCAACAACTATTTTGACAGCCGTTGTTAGTGTGTTCATGGACACTGGGAAATCAGAAATTTGAGAATTGGCTGTCACGCATTACTAGCCATGAAAATAAATATTAACCTGAAAGTTAAACAGTAAGTAAAGGTGGACATGATTGGAATTTGGTTTTGTTTTTGTTTTCAAAAAGTAGCTTGTTTATTAATTATGTAGGTTTTAAAATGTCTCCAAGTTGATTTTTTTTCACACCTTTAGTGAAATGAAAAAAACAACCATTGGCGGTCATAAAGGTACATCAATCCAAGACCTTATGGTATACTTTGGAAAATTTTCATCAGTAATGTATAGTATGCAGTTTGTAGTTACTGGTCATAAACATGGAAAACCCATAACATCACAGAACATCAGATAGAGGCAGGTTGGCCTTGTTGTGGTCACCAGGCACATTATTTACAACATATATTTCCAAAGTCAGATGCAGATTGCTGAGGAAAACATGAAGGAAAACAACATTCTACCTGCCCACCATCCTCCCTCGTTAAACATCCACACCGCTAATAATGCCAAGTTCCACAACCAAGCCCAGCAGGGAGCCACGTGTTAGAATATACTGCGCTGTGCAGTACCAGGGTGGGCCGAGGTAGCCTGCTCATTGTTCAGCCTGGGTTTGATTGTGAAGGGCACAGTTTGTGGGGTGGGGGGTGCTATTTGAAAAGCAGAATGGTATTTGAAAAGATGCTTCACATCATATTGCACACAATAACAGGAGGTTGGAGTGAGACAGACCACTTGTTGGATCCATTGGTTTTTCCCCTCACTTTTTTCATTTTTTTTTCATTTCAGTGTTTAATTTGAAACATCGAAACCTCATTGTTGCTTAAAACAGAATCCAGAGTTTCTCAGAAAATGTAGCGTTACTAAAAGGTTCTAATATGGCTATTTGTAATTAGTGTTTCATCCCCTATGCCACAATCACATTTTCCCATTTATATGATGTGTTGGACACTTATGCTAGGGCACCCGTAAGCCACAGCTGTTGCTTTGAACAAAATACCTGCCAGCTCTGTAAAATTAGATGCCTTGCTTGTTCAGAATGCTTTGTCGTTGTAGTGAGGGCTACAAGGTTGCTAAACTGATCCAAAATCCCACACTGTATTGTTTCAAACTGCTAAATTTTTCTGCTAAAATGTTTTTCTGATTGAATGTTTACATTCTTTTTCGTGTGGCTTTACCAGCGAAGTTTGCCACTACAGTAAAGGAGTTATTGTGGGACACAAGTGAGGGTAAGATGGAAAAAGAGAGACAGACCAACACACAGACAACACTAATGCTGACAACTGTTGTGGTGAAGGCGAAGCATTCGATTTACCAGTCATTCTACAGTACATTCCAAACCTCACCTGTGGTCATGATCGTATGGTAATGACCGAAAAAAAATGCCATTGTGGAAGCAAACGACTGAAATGTGTTTGTTTTGCAGGGTTACTGGGCCTCAGAGACCCTTTGACATAGGGCAAGGAGCTCAGACATCTGGTGTCAGTACAATCGGTGCTCTTTTTGTGTCATAAGAAGCCACTTGAAGTGGTTCTGGCATCTGCTTGGAATGCCTTGTTGAGGCATTCCTTTGAGGTTTTTTGGGCACATCAAATTGGAAGGAGACACCGGTGCAGACCCAGAACACATTGGAGGGATTACATATCCCATCTAGGAACACCTCTGGACCTCCCACGAAGAATTGTCTAGGAAGAAGCATGCCCAAGCTACCTGACTTAGACTGCTGCCACCTTGATAAACAGTTGTAAATGGATGGGTGGATGGATGCCCGGATACCAGGCGATTTCCCAATGCAACCAAAGTCACGTATAGGAAACAAACAAAAGCACCACTAGAGCCGTATGTTAGGATGCCCCCTGGATGCCTCTTCAGGGAGATTCTTCAGGCACGTCCAGCTGGGAGGACCCAGGGGCAGACCCAGAAGATGCTGGAGGGATTACATATCACATCTGCCCGGGGATGGGAGATGGAGAGAGGGATATGAAGGCTGTGGCTTGGGAGACCGATACCTGGGCAGCCTTACTTAGCCTTCTGCCACTGCATCTTGCACCTGGATAAGCAATGGTAGATGGATGTATGGCCACCTAATTAAACCCCCAACTTTACACCTGGGTGTTTTCCTTTACAACCAAAGTTGTTTATTGCTGGAAACAAAGGAGGTCCACTAGAGCAGTTGTTGCTGAGATATAAAGAATAGTTTTACTAGTATAATAGCATGTGAGATCCACACTGTCTGGCAGTATCTACTTACCTGCTTATTCCGCTTTGCTCTGATGTTTTGGACACCAGTTAGCCATTGGTCATTATGAGGATAAAGGAGAGGTGAATGTGATACTGCTTATAGAGGAGAAATGCTTTGTTGTTGGGGTGCTAGCGATCAATGACCTGAGGTGGACAGGTGGGCTGCTGCTGATAAGCCAAACAGGGAGTTCAGTATTGCAGTTGGGAGTAGGGTGGACTGTTTTCCTTGGTTTTGGAGAGATTTGTGTAATAGAGTCATACTGTAATAGTTCTGTGGAGAAAGAGGATCCGCAGTGACTCTCTGCTTTATCATAAACTCTAAACATATCCATTTTTACCGACATGCTGTTCAATTGATCCTCCATGTAATCAGGTCACTGCAATAGAGATGTAGAGATAGACAACAACAGAGAGTACTTTTTAAATCAACAAAGACAATACCCCAGACTCCGCTTGTTCCATGTGTATTGAGAGGCTGAGAGACAGACACAGGGATCCATTGTGTGCAGTTTTGAGGATCTTAATCAAGTGCCACCGGTTTCCTTAAAGGATGGTTCGCTTCCTCACTGTTGCTCTTTACTGAAACTACAATTAGCTCCATTCTCACCACACTCTGGCTGTGCTTCGGAGAACTGCATCTGTCCTGTCTAGGGCTGGGTATTGTTCAAAAATCTTCGATGCCGGTACTGATACCAATACCGTGATTTTGTTACCAGTTCCTAAAGGATACTTTTTTCTATACCAAAGAAAAAAAAGAAAAGAAATGACAACATTACACATTACGGCACAACTCTTTTTATTTCCTCCTACTACGTGGCCCCGTCTCTGTGCGTAACGTAATGTTTTTCCTGCGTTGGCTCACTGACACTGGTGAGATTTACTCCTTAGGTACTGAAATTGGGTATTGAATGACAAGGCATTTTTCAATACTCAATAATATAGAGTCAATTCGATCGGTGCCTAAAAAGTATCAAATTCGGTACCCAGCCCTAGTCCTGTCCCCCTTTACCACACTACTATATTTTATTCCACCATTTAGCTATATATTTTACAAAAAGAAAATGTCTAAAACCTAAAGACTTTCACTGTGATGTGAAACCGAGAAGAGCAGAAAACCATGAATTTCTTGAATCTGGAACCAGCAAATCTTGGGCATTTTTGTCACGCTAGTGTTGGTCGGTCAGGTGGTTTGTCCACCAATTTGGTCCAGACTGAAACCTCTTCTACAAATACATTGGATGGATTGCCTTGACACTGCCATTGCCATTGCCAAAGACATTCATAATACTCAGAGGATGAATTGATATGACTTCTGTGATCCCCTGACTTTTTCACTAATGTTACCATTATGTTTACATTTCTATTTGTCCAGTACTTAGGTTTATGATCAAACACCTTTTAAAATGAATTGCATTCCCATTAGCTTCAGCTGTGCCTTCTGTTTCTTGCCAATTAGCAAAGGTTAGCATGGTAGCATGCAAAACTAAGATGGCAGTTATAGTAAACATAGAATTTGAAACATTAAAATGTTAACATTTTCGCTGCTTGCATCGTTAGCCTAACGGAGCTGCTTCTGTGGATGTATTCTTGTTGCTTGATAAATTACTTGAACAATGTTGATTTAACTTTCTGTTGATTGACTCAACATTTCAACTAGGGCTGGTCCGAATACCATTTTTTGAGCTTCGAAGCTTCGGTAGTAATGAGCATCGAATATTCGAGGCTTCGGTTGCTTGCTAAATGCTCGAAGTGGGCGTCATCGTGTACCAACAGTATCTTCTTCTTCTTCTTCTTCTTTCTAGTTTATTGGCGGTTGGCAAACCAACTTAAATGTGCATTACCGCCACCAACTGGACTGGAGTGTGAACGAGAGATAAATGCAGAAAATAAATAAACCAAAATAAAAAATAAAAAAAAACGAATATTTGAATGTCAAATTTTAAAATCGAATACCAACCCACCGAACGAATATTTCGAATGTTCGAATATTCGGGTCCAGCCCTAATTTCAACACTAAGTTAACTCAAAATCATACTAGATAACAAACATTTCTACTCTGTATAGCTAGCTTAACCTTAGTTTTTTTCAAAGAAGTGTAAAGAGCATGGAATTACTAAACGTATTGGGATTCTGAATAACTGTTGATCTGTTTCACTTATACAAAGATACATACAGTTTCCACTTAGAACCTTTCTTTTGAGTACTAACCTCCATTTCTTATTATTTTCAATAGGAAGCACTTTTGATAGTTACTTTATGTATAGTGTCACAACAAAAGTCATTATCACCTGCGCTGCCGAATAGGAAGACTCTTTTTCAACACAAGTCTAGATGGGACACAACACTTTTTTGGTACACAACAAATGTTAACAAAAAACATTGTCTCATGACGTGTTGTAAAATATGCAAACGTGACACTTGTGTCCATGTGCATCTTCAGGATAGCTCACAGTTTGTCCCGTCCTGGCAGCTGTATCACTCCTTATCTGACGGTTTGACAAAACATGTTAGTTTGGATAAATTCAAATAAGGCAAGAACATGTGCACACACTCTAATACACACAAATAAACCCACTCCATCCTACTACTACCCCATGCAAACACATAATCCCATCCGCAGGCTGACATACTGAATCAGCACGAGACTTATATAGGTCATTTAAATGTGGTCAGCTAGCAGTGGCAGTGAGGCATGCAGAGCACGGGGATTTCTACTCTGTCGCTGTGTGTTAAGGCAAGCAAAGTGGATAAGAGCCGCCTTCTGGGCCGGCACGCGAGGTCCTCTGAGTCCCTCCAGGATACACACATGTTTATTAATCTTTAGGAGGAGTAGGGGATTATGTGTGTGTGTCTTGTGTGTCTTGTGTGTCTTGTGTGTGTGTGTGTGTGTGTGTGTGCGTGTGGACACTTTGCAAAATAAGGTCGAAGGAAGTCCGTTTTCACTTCAGGGACGGTGTAAGATTGAGGGCTCTGGTTTTGTGTTTATTTAGATTGAGGGTAATGGTTATATTATAAGTTGGGTTCAGGTTTAAAATAAGAATTAGATTTAGGTAAAGATTGAGGTTAACCATGTAGTGATTAGGGTTTATGCAATGGTTGGGAAGAAGAGAATGAGTGTAGAGGTGTAGTGTGTATGTGGCATGTGAGGGTGTCTGTGTAAGCATGTCTGCAGGCTTCACATGTCTATTCGTCCTTCCCTCTCAGCTTGTGTGTGTGCTTGCATTTCTTTGTGTGTATATTTATGTACACATGAGTGTGTAGTTGTGTCTGTCGAGCCATGAATTACTACCACTGGCTTACACCCATTTAATCTCTCTGAATCATCCTGGATTTAGGCATGTTTGCAAAACACTAGAATAATAGCTTGCCTCTTGCACATGTAGGCAGTGGTAGCATTATAAAATGCAGAATGCAACGGCACAACAGCTGCTAGCAATCGACAACAAGTTCAGCAACGGCTGTAAATCTTTATCCATGTTGAATTAAAGCTTTAGTGCGTAACTTTTTTATATTAATGAACGTCCGTTACATTCAAGCCATTGCCAAATGAGTTGCTACAAAGCTAATTAAGAGTTTCAGCCCCAGAAACTCTCTGTATTTCTCAGTATGGCTATGTTCAGAAGATTGTGTTGTCCGGTGACTTTCGCACGCAGAAAATCGAGTGAAGACAATTACCTCTTCTGAAGAGTCCATCATGTTTTTATTTTTAATCCTCTTTGTCCTCCTTGGTTACTAGCAACTGCATGGAGGAGGCGTGGGGGTGGTGTGCGGAAGGCTTGTATCATGTGGACGCGCCGGCAGTTTTGTTGTCATTACTTAGAATTTCTCATGGGGGAGACAGAAACTACGCACTATAGCTTTAAACACAGGTAGTCAAGGCTGATGTTTGTTTTCTTCCATACAGTAGTAAGGGGCACACGCACACCTAAGGATTATTTTATGTTGAGAGTTTTGTTCCAATACTTGCATTGCATTCGTATTGCCAAATAGGACACCACCGTTTTATTGAATTTTTTAAAAAAAATTTAAATTTTGATCCACCCAAGTATAGATTAAGTAGCTCAGTGTACATGCCACATATATATATATATATATATATATATATATATATATATATATATATATATATGGGCCTTGCTCTTTCAAGAGAAATATCCAAAACAACAGCAGAAAAACTTGAAAACTAAAATCTGAAGTTAAACTGTTGTAACTAATATATAACTATATATATATAGTTGTCCTCTGATAATCAGCCAAAAGACTAAAGACAAAATCATTCAAGAGCAAAATGCAGTCTTCCCTGGTGCCCATATTTTAGTATTACTTCACTTATACTTAACTGGTACTGTATGAGCACCAGATAACTAACTAGTGTTGACAGGTCCAGTATTTGTTTTTACGTGTTTGTAAGTTAATGTGACCTCTCTTTTTACAAGCCCTGGTTTTCCTTGAAAGACAGTGGTGTGAACTTAAAATACTAAATATGAAAGGTAACCAAAAAGGAAACCTGCTAATAAATTATACTGTAGCACTGGGAATGGTGAGCTCTCCTTTGTCTAAATTCAGTTTTAGGTTGGCTCGATTCTCTACTGTGATCGATTAGAACAAGATCCAACCTGACATGATTGGTGTAGTCACAAAAGCTTTTGAGAATCAGATCCTTCTCTTTTCAGAGCAGCAGTGGCTCAACAGTTGTCTGTCTTCAAGATGAATGACTCTGTGTATTCCACCACTTCCAACCATACAACAGGCGTGTGTCTACGTACTAAAATAAGAGATTGCCCCAGCTGATCCAGGGAGATCCAAGACTGCCATGCTGCCTCTGCATCACCCTGTGTATGTATGTAAGTGGAATCTTTGAGATTCTTGAGTGCCAGTGGTCTCATGACTTAGCTGGACAACCTGATAGGGAAAGCATTATGTCGTGCTATCTACATAGAATTCTCCTGTGAAGGACTTGATCCTCTTTGAAGAGGTATTGTCCTTCATTTTACATGCTTTAGTCTATATCCTTGACGTTCCACTTGCATGGTAAATTGAGACAGCTAGCTAGACTATCTGATCAATCTTGGGTTTTCTCTCGCACAACTATTTTACAGCGGCTCTGTGCAGAGCTTAGCGCCACCCATGACGATTGTGATTGGTTTAAAGAAAAGCCAATAAACCAGGGCACTTTTTTCTCCCATCCCAGAATGCTGTGTTGAGTAGCCAGACCCTCCTCTGCTCCGCAGCGTGTGGAGGGTCTGGCAAAGCGAGACTATACCTCTTTTAACAAGATTATTGTAATGCTGAATTTCCACTGCATTCTACGGCTCGGCTCGACTCGCTTTTGGTACCAGGTAACGATTTCAATTTTGTTTCCCACTGCAGATATTTCCCCCTCAATGTAGGTGGGATTCTTAGCTGATCGTCATGGCGAAGCAGCGCGAGACCGCCGTGACATCATCTTCAACGCGACACAAACACAGTGTTCTCGCACTGAGTCCTTTCATCGGCAACCTAACGGCGGAATGTCTGTGGGCTGCCATCTGGGTTGAGTAAATAAAAACATTGTGGTCGCTATTGATGGTAGCTTGGCTATTTAAAAATGGCGGGGTTGTGCAGAATGTCCTCTGTTGCGTGATTCTCTCTGACCAATCAGTGGTCTGCAGTGTTTTAACTCCACCTTTTAGTATAGACTCAGCTCACTTAGAACCTTAACGGAGGTGATACCAAAAAAGGTACAAGGTACCATGTACTATCCACAACTTTTGTCAATGGATAAACCAAAAAAGGACTGTACTAATCGAGTCAAGTTGAGCTGTGCCATGCAGTGGAAATGCAACATAAGAGTCTACAGCCATATTTCAGCTCTCTGTAGTATATTTAGGACCACCCTCACTTATTAGAACCTTATTATGGCAGTAAATTAAAATCATGAGTACAAGTAGAATTTATTCTGAAGGGGGGCTGGCCTCTAGCTCACCCAGTAAGAGTGTTCACCCCATGTTGGCTGAGTCCTGCAAAAAAAAAGCATGAGGGTTCGATTCCAACCTGCTACCCTTTGCGGTGTGTTGCTCCCATCTTTCTCCCCCTTTCACGTCTATCCACTGTCACTCTATAATAAAGGGAAAAGCCCCCAAAAAATCTTAAAAGGAAAAGTCAGGGGATCACCGAATTCAAAAGGGTTCACCATCTGGTGACCATGGATATATGTACCACATTTCATGGTATATGTATATTGTTAACATCTTGACTTTAGTCTCTTGTATAGGTTAAGCTCAACTATTACCAAGATGTAACTCCATGGACTCTTTTGTTTAGTCCTTCAAACTTGGCCTATGTGTTTGCAGTGTACAAGCAGAGATGACAATCAAGGGATGTCTTTTGAGTAATTATCTCAAACTTCTCAAAGCTTCTTCAGGGCTACAGAAGACATTATACAACGGTTTCACAGGCTGAGAATTACTTCTCCACCTGGAAACTTGACTTTGACATGTAAAATCTTTCCCTTTTTAAAGCATGTTAAACTGGCTAGCTTGGCTAGGGAACAGGCTGGTGCCTTGTCATTGAATGAGGCCCATCAAATCTTCCAGTTCTGGCCTACAGTTGACAGATATGTAAATTATACTTTTCAAGCGGCAAAAGAAAGCCAACAAAATGCAGTACTATCAATGTTCTGTATAACAACTTCTAATGTCACATTTAGGGTTGCTTGAGGCCCGACTAACTCTGAGATGGAGGTCACAACTGTGTTCATAATAAACAGACCAACTTACACACAAAGGGTGACACACTAGTTGCACAAGCTGAAACATTATAATTCCAGACACACACTCATACAGACACCATATAGAAGTTATGGTGTCAGTGTAATTGACAGAACAAGAACAATGGTTTTATTGTGTGGCACATAGCATGAGGGCTTCATTAGTCAGAAATGAGGCAATTGCTTGCTGCTGCATCCTGTTAGCTAGCACAGCCACTGGCCTACATTACTCAATTAAGAGGAAATCCAGCAATCATCTGAGTCTCATCTTTTTTCTTTGCTTTTTGTATTGAATTGTGGTTGAACAAATGATCACAAGGAGGGCTGGGTATCGCCAATGATTTCCCGAATCGATTCGACTATGTTTACAGTTTCGATTTGATATCAATTAGGTAGGACTTTCGCCGACACAAGGTGACTGTGAGCTGAATTAAGGGCACTGTGAGGGTTGCAGTTGAGTTTCGCCGACAAAAGGTGACTGTCCTACGACGACGACAGTTACGTTTAGGCACTAAAACGTTTACTTCAGATTTTAAAAAAAGATTGGGGTTTAGGTAAAAACACCAGTCTCTTTGAATTTAGTATTATGCTTTCCTGTTAACTTCTCCTAGCCCGTCACATGATGCCCTTAAACATCCATGGTGAAAAAGGCATGTATTAAAAAATCGATTTCGGGATTTTATTAATGGATATCAGATCACTCAAGCAGAGATCGATTTCAATTGGAAAATTATTTGAACACAACCCTAATCACAAGCCCTCTTCTTTCAAATTTAAGTGTGGGTTCTCTAACTTTTCTTTTTCTTCCACTGCTCAGGAGTGGATATCCTGAAGCTGGTGGCGGCCCATGTGGGCACCCAGTGGATAGACATCTATCAGTCGCTGGCCAACGCCACGGAGAGGGAGGTGGCTGCCTTCTCTAATGGCTACTCGTCAGAACACGAGCGAGCGTACGCCGCGCTGCAGCACTGGACCATCCGGGATAGCGACGCCAACCTGGCCAAGTTGATCAACGCCCTGCACCGACAGCGCCGCATCGACGTGGTGGAGAAGATCCGCCGTGTCATGGAGGACAACCCACAGGTAGGCTGGATGGATGATGTGGGCGAGACATTCAACTCCTGATTTGATCATGTTTTGAACCAGGTTTATTTAGAATTTAGCAGGAAAATACTTCAGACCTCTTCAGCTCTGTCGACATCACTGGCACACGCTGTAGTACACACTGTTCTTTGCATCTCTCTCCCACTGAAATCTAATCTGTGAGGAAAGCTGTCTGGTGTGTCCCATTGGAGCCGGTCCCTGTGGTTTAGCTGCATTCCTCACATTAAAGCAACAGTTCACGTTGGGAGAATGATTTGATGTTAAAGCATTACTTACACTCACTGTTGCAGCCTCTCTGGGCATGCTACAGAATTTTGGAAAATGTTTTTTGGGATAAGTGAGTTAGTGAGGGAGGAAGTGGTGTGACTTTTTGTCTGAGGCCAGAGTGAATTTCCAAAGAGGTACTATGCAGGGGCGATTTCAGGATTTTTTTTAAGTAGGGTGGCACAGAGGGCACCAATAGTCAGTCTGATTTTCTATGCTGAATATAGCATAGAAAATCTGCTTAGAAATATAGGAAATATTGGATAGGATAGAATAACACAATTTAATTCTGCTAAATAAAACATCACATTTTTTATTAGTTACACTTGTTTTCATTTTCAATAAATTGTATATTAGAATTTATACCATGGTCTGGGTAAATACTCGATTCTGATTGGCTGCAGGGTGTCCATAAAAAAGTGTTATGGGAGTTCCATTGAAACTGACAGTTTACTGTTCTAAATGAAAGCCCTACTTTAAAACATTAGCAGCATTAACCCTTACACAGTACACATTTTCTATAAGCAAAGTCTGCCACTTTTTTTAAAAACAATCAGAGTGCTGGTTCCATGGCATCAACATTTTGGATAGTCTTCATGGAAACATTAATTGGTCATGTGACAAGGGCTGGGAAAATTGGCAAGTGACAGTTCTCTGATCCAATGGAAATTACAATTGTCAGATTGACAGCACTCTAGCCCAATGAAATGGGGTGTGGGGGGGAATCCTATTTCAGGTAGTACCCACCTTCTATGGATATATATTGTGATGTAGAACATTTTCTGGAAAATCAGGAATGTTTGTTTTGGCAAGTCCAGCAAATCAAATATCTGACAAATCAAGGTACTTCATTGAATTGATGCCAGAATATGAAAATTGAATGCTACCACTTCATTCATTCAGCCTGACATTGTGTCAGTCGAGTTAAAAATTCTCACATTGATCAAAAAAGATGTGATGTCATTGATACAGTTTGCTTCCCATTAATCATTTAAATTCATATCAAAGAAAGGCAGTGTTCACCTTATTTGTTTTTAATGTTGTATTCTGACGTAATATTTTTACAACTAAGAGCCTTGAGAGCCCGAAAAACGCCCACGTAAGTCGTTTGTTCAAGCAGCAATTAATTTACGTTTATAGTGACGGCGCCCTCTAGTGGTCGCACACACAGAGACCCACACACACACACACACACACACACACACACACACACACACACACACACACACACACACAAACAAACAGAAAACCTTAAACAGAGCAAACATGGGACACCCAGAACCCTTCATCACCATTCACTTTCCTCCTTCTTATTCTTTCCAGTGATTCGTGTCAAATGTGTGCCCTTGACTGCACTCTCAGCGGTCAGCGTTGCACAGTTACAGCCTTGTTCTGGTTTTAAAGACACACCCGTCGTCTCAGTGTCTCAGCTCCTTAGTCATCTATTGTAATTTGGCCTTTCATCACAGCTTAATAATGAGCAGATCATCTCCGGCTATAGTTTTCTGTCTGTCTTACTGGATTGATCGCGGATAAGATAGCAGATAATGAAATTGTTTTGTAAGAGATAGGCATGGTGATTATGGAGAATTCAGTGTGTTAAAGGGACCACAGGAAGTTGGAGCAGTTCTGTTTGAACAATTTAAGGATGGTATTCATCCTTAACCTGATTGAAGACGGATACACTTTATGGCCAGAAGTATGTGGACAGCCTGTTCACACCATTTTGTGTACTTGGGGTTTGAGGCAGCCGTGACAGCAACATTGGTATTGTTTTCATGTTTGTGCGTGCAAGCGTGTGTGCGTGCGTGCGTGCATGTGTGTCTCATCATGGCAAAACATGTGGCGATGGAGACACATTCGGTAGTGGGAACTACCACAGAGGCGGTTTTGAACACTTAGCCAGATGTTTATATGTTTGTCTATTGGTCTGTCTGTGGAGAGATGTTGTCAGCGATAGCGTCACTCCCGGTGCAGGATGCAATCACAAAACTTTGCAGGTGTTGTAGTCGAGATCAAAATGAAGGCAGAGTTCCAAGATGGGTGCACGAACTGAATATAGCATTCGAGGTGAAGCCCCGTTCATTCTTATGGGAGTTGCTCAGAAGCGCATGAGGCCATCATGAAGTCAAAAAATACCCGGATGATCAGGACTGCTTCTGCACTGTGCGGCCTAAAGAGCGGGTGCACTAGAGACCTCTGCAGGCCGAGCCGGCTACTTCCGGTGCCGGTGTAGTGCTCCACTAACTTGAATGGAGATTAAATGGTTTAATCACGCGGCTCTTCTAGACTTTCCAAATGTTATCTGACCGAATGGATCAAATTCAGATAGTAAAACTAGTCTTTCACAGGGGTTGTGACGCTCAAAAAAATGTATTCACTGTCAAGGACACTTCGACAGGGACGGAACCACCAACCTTCCTATTGGTAGGCAACCGCTCTACCACCTGAGCCACAGCTGCCCAGATGTGGTTTGTTTGTTATGAGGATGGCTACTGAGTGATGAAAAAAAAAATTACGGGAGAGAATCATGGTAGGGAGGATAATAAGTAACAATAGTAATACAGTGATGAAAAAGGAGGATGTGGGTGATGCTAAACTTGTGAGGTTGTAAATTGAACATGTAAGGCCCCTGGACAGCATGCTGGGGAGGGGGTGGGGGGTAAAACATAGGGGTAGAGGTGTAATCACAAATGGATTTTAATTTTTTTCGGACACATGGCACATTGAAGGTAATTGATCCACCGCTTAACTCGCCATCCATTCATAAATAATTGATGTGAATTATTATTTATTTTGTTTCTTATATTTTTTTCTGTTCTTTTTGATATTTTTATTGTCAAAATTAAGAGGTTTCAGACCTTCCCCCTACTGGCGGAGGGAAGCTACAGTACATTACAGGCAGAATGGTGAAACCACGGCTATCATTACAGACAGGAAGGCAGACAAACAGAAAGAAAATTGAGTGAAAAAGAGAAAAAAGAAAGTGGATGAAACTTTAAAAAGGCAAGGTTCATTGAATGTACCGTTGTCACTCATTTCACACTAAGTCAACGTGACACACTTATGGGAAGCATGTCAATACGTCGGTTACATAACAGCAATATATGACATTGATGTTTGAACACAGTAGAAAAAAAACACATTCACTATATCGATGGTATTCCCATCGGAACAACTGAGTGTCAGCTATCTGATGCATGTTTCTATTTTTATCTCTGTTGCTGCATGCGAGTTGAAAACCAGACAGAGTGATGGGTGTTACTCCCTTTCTCTTCACTCTTATGTAGATACAGATACAAAACACTGCTATACAAAGCACTGCTGTAGTGTGTGTGTGTGTGTGTGTGTGTGTGTGTGTGTGTGTGTGTGTGTGTGTGTGTGTGTGTGTGTGTGCGTGTGTGACCATAAGTCATATTTTGCACTTAGAAAGGAACACAATATATAATTGACAGGAATTTGACTAATCTTATTTTCTATCTAAATTAACACTGTGACTTGAGATCATTGTAAAAAAAAACATGCATGCTTTATTCATTTATTAAATTCATGTTTAATAGTTTCTCTGCCTGCTTGCTTTTCTGGCCCGGGCATCTTTGTGTACAGACAAGTGATTAAAGAGCAGCCATGCTGTTTCATTTCGATAAGTCTCCTGAGTGTGGCTAATGAATGCATCATGTTAGAGACTGCAGCAGACGGAGCTGGGGTGGAGGGAAAAAATAATGAATTAGCGAAGGGGAAAGATGGTAATTTCTTTGCTGTTCTGTCTTTTTTGTTAATCAACACAAAGCAGAGTCACGTTCATCTGTGCGCGTCCTTCAGGAAATTTGATTCGTGGGGGTATTTTGGCGACAGTAATGTAATTAGGGTTGTAAGTTAGCAGTATACTTAATTAATCCTGACCCAGGGTGAGTCTGATGAAAACTGCTGTGTCTGCCTCGCATTGCACGGCGCTGTAAAGGAATGATCTCCAAGATTACGTTATGTTCTGCCTCTGTTTATAAGTGAATGTAGGCCACAGCTCACAACAACTTATTACTATATAGTGTCTGGCTTATATCCAGCAATCATGTAGCTAAGCAGGAAAAGAGTAAGCCCCCAGTAACTAGGGAGTGGAACTTCTTCCTATATTAGAAATTCTTTGGACACACATACATACATACATACAGATACGTCTCGCTTTGTTATATACAGTAGATGTTTACATTTGAAAACTATCAGAATCAGCAGGAGGTTAGCAGAGTCAACAGGAGACTGGCAAGTTGATTTACCTATCCTGATGTTGGACTCACAGCCACATGCTATCACCGTCCAACATCAACCACATATAGTATTATGTGTAAAGTCTCTGTATTGGCAAGGAGTGGAGGGGTTTGACAAGAGGGGCAAGTAGAGAATGTCTTCTAGACCCACAGCCCACTCTGAAGCCTGGCATCACCACGCATCTAGGGTGCATTAATGTCTTACATGAGTTTACCTGAAACTCTAAAACAAGTCTGTTATGTTAATTCTGTTTCTATTTACCGTTGTCTTTTCCCATAGAACTGGGCTGATTAAAGTTAACCTAACTAATGTTACGCTGAGGTCCACTGGAATGAGCGGTATGTTAGCTAATGTCAGTTATCGTAGCTAATGTTAGGCTCTATGTAAAAAAACAATGGCAGAGAGAAACAGACTTACTTGCGGTTTGGGAGTTCCAGGTGAAGAAAGACGTTGCCTTGGATGTACAGTAAAGCCATAGGCTACTGCGATCAACCTGTCAGAGTGTGCACGCCGATGCGGGGCTATTCCATAGGGCTTTCCACTGGAAATGTGCATCCCCATTACCTGCGGTACTGTGGAAAAACGAGTACCGTCACGTTTTCAGTATTTTGGAATCAACTTGGTATTGGCGTATCAGTTCCTGTGGCATCCTTAGCATGTTCATTGTGTTTGGAACCGACACACTCTTTATACACCAACTCTCTCTCCGTTGCCGTTGTAGCAACCTTACCTCAGAAAATGTTGCTAACGGCGTACAGTTAAACGTTTTACGGACGAAACTCACACTTGAACTTTGGTTCTACATTATGTGCATCGAGTATATACATATTGTGTATTCTGCCTGCGGCTGCATGCACTGTACTGTAACCTCTGTACCATGATGGTTCAGCACAAATACATGAACCATTACAGCCCTAAACAGGAGAAAACATTACAACATTACATTTTAAAACGGAGGGGATATAGGCAATATGATGATGATAATGTTATATGATGAACATTTAAATTAAAGAACATCTTACACTACGAAATAAAAAGCAATAACATGTCAATTTATACAGACTAATTGGCCAACATCAGGGCACTGAACCGCACCACCGAGCCCTTACATACAAACCAACAATTAAACAAAAATGGCCCACACCTAATTAAAAGTAGAAGTCTAAGTAAATTGAGTCACTGCCGAAGATAATTTTGGGACCTGGGTAGATTTTTCTCATCTTTGCTTTATACTTTTTCCCTACGAAGGGAATGCACAAAAAACTACAACACAGAGTAGTCATTATCCCCCTGCCACAATGATGCAAGTGCAATTTCCCTTCCATAAAGAGCCCCATAAGATGATAAAATGAAACCACATCCATTAGTTTCTGCAGAAAAACACAACATTTCTTCCCAGAAACTGCTTTGATTCTATTAAAGGTAATTATCTTTAATAGAATCAAGTAAGTTGGTTTGTTTGTAAGTGTATCTGACATTAAGTATCCTTTAATGCAGTCTGGGAGCAGGCTTATCCATTAATGATGTACTTTAAATGTCAAAGATGACTAGTGGTAAAGGCTGAATGTACTTGAAATTGCACTGTAGCTGGTTTCATGCGAGGCTCAGGCTTTAAGTAAATGCTTTTGTGTCCAAACATCTAGGCCTGGCAAACTCGATTCCTTTTAAAGATATGGGTTATTCTGATTTACTCACTAAACTGATCCGGGTTGCGCGAGTCACTTGAGTCACTTGAGTCAGTACTGATCTATAGGCGAGCTTGCAATGTTTCGGATATTTCAGAAGTGAAAGAATGGCTTTGTTGTTGATTTGCTTTACCCTGAGCTTGAGGAGAGACTTCATTCGCTCGTCTGGACTGTCTCTCTGCTCACTCAGTCACTTGAGATGACTTGAGGAGTTATTGTTGTTGTTGCCTACGAAATTGTAAGTTATAAAGCTTTTGGCAGCTAACATGGCTAGGACTAGTAGTAGCTAATGTTGCAAGAGGTTTGTGTGTGGCGCCGTTATCATTTTAGATTGAATTGTAGTAGGACTCAACTGATCCGAGTTAATGATACTAGAGACTCGAGACTCGTGACTCGTGAGTTAATTTAAAGAGTTGGGTTAAAGATCCTAGTGCATCACAACTCAAACAGGTTTACAAACAACAGCAAACCGAACCAATTAGGTGAGGAACTACAGGAAGCTGCAGGCATGGTTTAGGACAGCGAATGTTCGTTCAAAAATGGCGTGATAGACAGATGGTTCATCTGATCACCTGCCAGTTTTTTTTTAAAGTGCCTGGTCTTTTCCAAACAGTTTCCAATAGAGAAAGAGCGCATGTAAGTCCCGCTCCCACCGGAGGGAAAAACAATTCTCCATTGACTTGTATTGCATGAAGGTGCCTCCTTGTCAATTTTGTCTGGTAGCAAACAACAGAAAAATGCCTTAAAGCTGCTTTGTGGTGGTATGCACTACCAACACAGTAAATAACTCATAAACTCATAACTAATTAACTTTTTATAGCTGCCAAACTGAAAAAAACTGAGCTTTTAGGAAGACACAAGTGGATACAGAAGAATCAGCAGGAACAATGGAAAGACACTAAGCTAACGTTATGCCCAACGTTACATTTGCACATACATTTTGTCACCAAATCAAATATCCAAATATCAGTTTTAGGCTAACTATATATCTGTTAGTTAAAGCGTAACTCTCGCCAAAATGCATCCTAGGGTATTTTTGTGAATGTACGTGAGTCAAACTTTAGTTTAAAAGCATATTTAGGACCGAATCGCCACTTTTAAGATTCAACGTATTCTCGTTTTTGGGTCAAATGGTCTTTTGAATGGGAATGCTAGGGGCACTCACATGCTAGTCTCAAAATAGCTATTTTCGAAATACTAAGAAGGCTTGACACAACATGAAACTTTGCTTCAAGTATCACCAGGGACTCTACACCTTAACACAACCATTGACAACATTGTTTTTGTACACAGATTTACTAACAAGAAAGTCCTGAGGCACTTTGTTAGCGTTTTAGCCGTTAGTGGCGCCAGTTGTTCTACCGTCCAGTGGGCGTGGCTTTCAGAGTAGGACCGACGCCATGCGCTCTGTCTCTATGACGGCTTCTCAGATGGTTCTGTTTATCAAACCATCTGGCGTGTCAGGTTAGATTTGTACCATCACATCATAGATTTTTTTGGGTTGGTGCTGTGCTCTACTTTACAGATTGAGTAATTACAGCTGAGTGAGATTAGCTGCTGTAACATTTTTGATCCAATTAATCAAAATATCCCCAGTGTGTGTGTGTGTGTGTGTGTGTGTGTGTGTGTGTGTGTGTGTGTCTGTCCTCTGTGCCCTTCTGCAGCAATCTGCTAACTCCGCCAGTAAGGCTAGCTGGCTCAGGCTGTATGTGTGTGTACATATTGGTGTTGGGCTGTGTGTATATGTGTGTGTGTGTGTGTGTGTGTGTGTGTGTGTGTGTGTGTGTGTGTGTGTGTGTGTGTCTCTAAGTCCCTGTCCCCAGCAGGGCCTTGTGTTGTGCTGACAGGAATAGTCAGCAACTCATCCTGATCCTTTTCTCTCTCTCACACACACACACACACACACACACACACACACACACACACACACACACACACACACACACACACACACACACACAGCAGCCTAGGAGCTTTCTGGAACAGCAGTTCTGTTCTTCCTCGCAGTGACCCATGTGCACCAGCTCGGTCCTAAGCAGCTCCGCTCTTAACTTTTTAAGGCTGCCAGCGTGAGGAAATCAGATTCCTTGTGGTTTGAGACAGAGTGGCAGACAGACATAAGCAAACTGCTCAACCTGGGTGGGCAGAAGGGACAGAGCTTTAGATTGTGTACTGACAGTGTGATCTATTGTATGGCAATGATTGCAGCGTTTATAACATAAATGTCAGGAACATTATGTAAAAGGTTCAGGTAAAGGTTCCCCTAGTTTCGCATTGCCAGCCCTATCTCTAGCTCTAAGTTTGTTGTCGTTTCCCGACTCAAACAGAGTTTGAGGACGTCACCACACAACGAGTGAAAGATTAGGGACATGGGATGTCAGGCAATTATCCTGGAAATGTTCCAACTTCCGTTGGTCCAGACTACCCCCAACCTGATACAATGGAGGTGTCAGCATTGAAAAGTGGCATTGACAAAATTGGCTTTATTCAACTTACTTCCTTGATGTTTAAACTGCTTTTTGGTTGGTGGGTAGTTCAAATGAAGGCAGGTCCTTGATCCAGCTATAGTAGCTATAGTAAGGGTTAGCTTGGCTGTAGCTTCTAGTAGTCAAGATAAACTGTAGTTATTGTGGGCAGGTGAATATTTTGAACTGGATGAATGTGAAGCAAGATATTGCTAGAAAAGTTCAAGTCAATCAGTCAGTGTTTTCTGGTATTATTGTTAAAAGATTTTTTTTTTACTCCTTGTAATTAGGTCTGCATATTTGTATATGCTTCAGTTGATTTGCTGTCTTTCCAGATTTTTTTGTCTTTCTCTTTTTTTCATCTGTGGTGGGAAACTTTGAGGCAGATTTTTCCCTTTAAAATGTATTTTCTCATTTGCACCAAACAGTAATTTATTATATCACCATGATGGACTAATCAGAGAATCGAGTAACAAATAAATATGAATGTACCTGTGCATGTTGATAACATGATCTGTCTCACACTGTAAATTCAGACTTTGACTTTTTTTCCCATGATAAACCAGATAAGGTAACCAAAGAGGTACATAAAAAAATAAAATGAAATGAAATAGAAATTCACTTCTTTTTAAGCCAAAAATGCAGAGATCCACAATAAGTTTAGATCTGTGCCGCATGGTGAATATGAGATTGTATGATTTTGCATAGGATTATTGTTACACATCCACTGACTTCCTGTCCCGAGAGGCTGCCAAATTTGTTATCCCTCATGGGTGTGTTTTTTTTACCCTAGCATCTGCTCTAAAAAAAACATTTGTTCCAGTTACATCTGCTGCTGTATGAAAGTCAGCGTGTCTTTGTCACAGTCGTAGTATGCTTCTGTGCATGTATGCACGCCTTTGTGAGCGAGACAGAGCGCGTTTATTCTATCAGAATCACGTATGTTGTGTCATGCTGCAGCCCAGTGACCCAGACATTATCGAATAGAAAAAGAAAACACAAGAAAAAAAGAGAACAGCACCGGTGTTTCTATGTCATGTCCTGTTGGAGCTCATTCATTAGGCCTAATCCACCACTGCATGGAAATGGATTTTCATCCAAAGAAAAGAACATTTACTTTTATGTCTGTTTGTTTGTTGGTTATTCTGTCCAGATTTCTCCCAGCTCCTTTTTCCATTTCCAGTGTGTGCACTGAATGAAATGACCTCTCTACTGCTGTTAACCTTTAGGCCAGACTGGGCTCTCGCTGTGACAAACAAGACATGCTCTCATGATCTCTTCCCCCAAACCAGTCACTACTGGTTTCAAACCACAGGTTCATTACCACACCAAAGAGAGACAGGGGGAGGGGGGTGGAAGAGGGGGTTGGAACGATAGAGGAAGGAGAGAGAGAACAACAGACAGACAACTGAAACTGAAACATGAGACGCAGAGAGAAAGACGAGGAGACAAAAAGACGAGGGAAAAAGCAAGGATTGGGGATAGAGAAGGAGTCAAAAATCGAAGAAAGGGACAAAAACAGAGATAAAGTTAAAGGGATAAGGAAGGGTAAAGAAAGAAAGAGAGGACAAAGTGTGATATTGAAGCATAACGAAAAATGGATGAGACAAATATGAAAGGATGTGTAGCTAAACAGATGAAAACTTACAGAGATTAACAAAGGTAAAGGAACCAAGAGGGAAACAAGGAGATAAAAAAAGAAGATGCTTTCTTCTTAATGTCTTTTTTTGGGAGCTATTTAATGCAAAAACTAGTATTTAATATGCCCAATATTGGCACAAATACAGGCATTTAATTAGCCTGACAAGCCAGACCCACATCAAGATGTTGGGTATGAAAACTCACTATTGGCAGGGCTTAATCCGAGGGGCGGGATAAACGGTTGTCTTTCAAATTCCCTCTGCACGCAATAGGATAGCGCTACAACCAACCAGAGCAACGCTAGTTGATAGATTAAACGCATCCGGTCGGCAAAACTCCGAACACATCTTCCTTTTTTAAGAATTACTTCGTTCTTTTCTCAAAGAAAAGCTTAACTCCAAGTCGTCCAAAGCTGATTTGAAAGACCGCTGTTCGCCAGCAGCAGCATCCATCTTCTTTGTTTTCAAGTAGCAGTGAATTCACGCGGAACCGTCGCAACTCTGCCGTTTGTATGTTTATGTGATTGGCCTGACTAGAGTTTGGTTTTTCCAGCTCGCAAGCCAACGGAGAGTTGCTAGACTGACCCTAGGGTGCGTCTAGATTTCTAGGCTAGCATTTAATAGTAGGAAGAACACAAAAAGGCTCTGCGTCCTTGCTGCTTTCGGGAAATTGAACTCTCATTTCTCCAGACTCCTGTATAAGCATTTAGCTGTGTGTGTAGATGTGATTTTATTTTTTTATGTTTCTATAAATAAGTGTTCCTGTTCTTCTCCCTCTACTTTTCCTCACCGTCCACTCCTCCCATGTCTCTGTTTCTATGTACAGTTTGACATCAACCAGCTGATGACCTCAGTGAATGTAAGCCAAAGCCTCAGTCCCGTCCACAAGCCGCTGGAGTCTCCGAGCAGCATCGGCAGCAATAGCGGTGGTAGCATGGGCGGTGGTAGCATGGGCGGGGCCAGCGGCATGGCCGTGGAGCAGTCGCCGGTGGACCGTAGCAAAGGCTTCTTCCCCGACGAATCGGAGCCCCTGCTTCGCTGTGACTCCACCTCCAGCAAAGACTCCGCCCTCAGCAGGAACGGCTCCTTCATTACCAAAGGTGAGCTAATTAGCCGTGTCATTGCCAAGAAACCAATGCAAGTCTTCGGTGTGACTATAACATTATAACTTTAAATAGGGCTGAAACTGACGTTTATTTTCATTGTGCATTATTCATCTTTCTAGTATTTTCTTGATTAATCGATTAGTTGTTTAGTCTATAAAATGGTAAACAAAATGTCAACCAGTGTTTCCCAAATCCTGAGATGACGTCCTCAAATGTCTTGTTTTGTCCACAACTTAAAGATATTCAGTTTTACTGTCACAGAGGAGTAGCCTGGCTCCGCCCTCCTACGGACTTCCGCTCAATTTTCATTTTCCTTCAGTACTTCGTCTGGGTTTGCGGTATATTCTTGGGTTTTCTCCGGCCCAATCTTTGTCGGTCCAATCAGCGAACAGAGGGAGAGGCTGAGAACGATGACGTTGAGGTTGTGCACTAGTTTGAGTTGTAGCTCCGTAATGGCGGCTGAGAAAGATGTGAGCGAAGCCACTTGGTCCGTTGTGGCAACGCTGCCGAATATCCAGAAGTTAAAGCCTGAGCAAGAACAATCTTTGCTGAGTTGTGTTGGTGGCCATGATGTTATTGCCCTCCTTCCCACGGGGTTCGGGAAAAGTTAGATTTTCCAGCTCGCTCCGTTAGTGGTGAAGGAGTTTGCTAAGGCGAACGCTAACGATGCTAAGCCGTTGTCACGACCAAACGTTAGCGATTGGTTATGGCAGATCCAGAGGGGCTCTGAGCAGATCCAATCATTTTAAACTTCAACAGAGTACCTGCCTTCAAGGAAGTTAACACTTGTCAATGGAGAGTGGCCAGACTCTGTACAAATTAAATGTACGAGAGTCTGGTAGGATCAGGCTAACAGAGGAGTGAAGAAACTAGACAATATTCACATTTAAGAAACTGGATTCAGACATAAAAAAAATAAATATATATATATATATATATATATATATATATATATATATATATATATATATATATATATATATATTGAGGGCCATTCATTTAACATCAATTATCGACATCAGTGGAGAGGAACTGAGGATCTATTATAGTGGCGATACACCAAATCCGGCAAACAAACAGAAAGATGTGACCAGAACCCACAGGCGGATAGACGTACTGCGTGTTGGGAGGTGCTTGGTTTTGGCTTGACTGTTTTCAACGTTGCGGCCGGGTCAAAAACGATCTAATTTTACAACTAAAACAGTACACAAAATCATGTTTCTGAAACCTTTTCAGGTGAGAAGTAGTCACATTGGCGCTGCGCGGTAACCTCGGGAGGGAACTTGTTTTGGTGGAACATGAGTACTTTCAAAGGTTGTTTTAGTCATGCAACAGAAAACTCAGATTGGACAGATAGTCTAGCTAGCTGTCTGGATTTACCCTGCAGAGGTCTGAGGAGCAGTCAACCATAGTCCTCAGAAATCGACCGGAGTTTAAAATTACAACACAAAGAAAGCGGAAGGTAACGGTCATCCGGCCGAAAAAGAGTGAAACCTGGTGGATTTTCCGGCAGGAACGGCGCAATCCCGGAAGTGGAACGTCGTGGATATAGACTATCAATGCAGTAACAGAACATTGATTCATATTTGATCAGCACTGCTTAGTTTTACAGTTAGATCTGAGTTTCGTGAGCCTGGTGCGTTGCGATGGACGGACCTCATTTGCATATAGTTGAGGTTGTTATTGTGCAAATTCAGATATGGCAAATAGTCAGTCAACTTGTGTAGTGTTTGACTAATTCACAAACACCCTCAGATTGACTTTACGGTATATGTGGCAATAAGTCACGTATACTGGCCTCAGATGTCCTCAGCTGACCTCAGCCAAACAAATAGGAAGTTCCGAGATCCATCTCCAGGGAACTTTGAACAAAACAACTTACTGGAAATGAGAAGAATATCAAGCCAAGAATCTGAGGACAATGGGGATGGGTCATTAATTAATATCAAGCAAAAGCCAGGTCAGACAGACCTTGTAAAAAATTGCCAAAGTTTGCATGCAAGGCTGTCAGAGTCTGAAAAGAGGTGAAGAGATTTGAAAAGATGTTTGTCGGACATTATAAAGTTGAGTTGAAATGTTACCCTACGCTTCTTCTCGAGAATAAACCAACCATACATCTGCAAATCTCCTCTTGAGTCTCTTTGTGCTACAGCACTCGTCTCATCATGCAACACGCGCCCAGATCTCCTGCTCTTCCATAGAAATAAATAGGATCCGTTGACATCACAAATACTAAGGATCCAGTGTATCTGCAACTTCATTTTTACAGAACTGGACCCAGTTTTGCTGTTTGGTAAAATACATTAATTTATGCAACATATGCACAAAATGTTATCAGTTATTCAAGAGTACTCATCATGACATTTAAAGCCGGTTAAACTTACTTAAAAGTTTTATAATCCCCAAATTAACTTAAAAGCATCACGATTCTCCACTGGAGACTCACTTCGACATGTCCTACATTTTTACCTGACAAGGCATTTCTGGTAGCCAAGACAGATTGATAGAGACTCTGGATTGTTGGCAGTGGACTGTGTGTAGACACTGAGTATTCGCAGTTTCACTTTCTTCACACCCCTGGCTAATTATTCAGACACTCACTAATGTGTCTCACACTTACTAAAAACAGTGCACTCAGTTTAAACATGGATGTGTGGATGCTGACTGCCCTCATGTGGTCACTCTGGCTATTGTTGCTAAATTAAAACCATATTCTGCATTTCCTTCCACCTGATATTGTATAAGCAATAATGCTGTATTTTAATTCATGATAAAAGAAAACTGCAATCCGTAGACACAACTTATGGGACATTCTTATAGAAAAATGTGTACAAATTTTAATTAATTAGTTTTACTTGGAAGATGCCTATTGATTAGATGTATCCGCGACAGTTGACTGGAGTTTATTGGGACTGATTATTATATTACTAACATTGTTATTGTTTGTTATTGACCACTAGTTCCTGCCTAAACTACTAACGATGATAATGAACTTTGTACACATTTCTAAACTTTTTTTCTAACTGTCAGTTACTGCCCGGTTGCTAACATAACAAGAGGTTCTCACAGTTTATTTAAAACATGTATTTATACCATCCACTCCTGTCTCATAGTTATTGTCATAACTGTCACCAACTACCAGAGCAGTTTTTACTCTCGCAAAGGAGGGTTAAACAAAAGTCGATGGTTAGGCACAGCTAACGAACTACAATAGCTTCCTCAGTCAGCTTTTTCCTTTCGAGCAGCCCATACATGGAACACGATACACACAGAACTAAGGAACATCACATCTATCAAATCCTTCGCCAAATCCATAAAACATTGGTTATTACCTAATCAAATATGCTGCCATAATCCAGAATAATGTGTTCGTCTTTGTCGCTATGGTATTGTCTCTGTGTGTGCTTATATTGCTTGGTGCTTCTGTGTGTTGATGTGTCTTAATGTGTGTCTATGGACTTTTATACTGTCTACTGTATATGCTACTTCTTTTTTTTCATGCCATCAACCGGCCAGCTGTCATGACCTGGAAAAGTGGTTGTGTCATTTTACTTGTCTATGCTTATGTGTTCTTTAGATATGCACCGATTACAACTTTCTAGGCCGATTCCGATTTTCTTTGAGTTAGGCCAGCCGATACCGATTTGAGCCGATTCAGATTTCATTTTTTCTAACCACTTTACAGCACACACAAATATTTATTGTCTATGTTTTCTTTAATAGAACATTTTACACAGAACATACAACATTTTTTGAACAGATAATGGATCACTATAAAATAGAACTATATACACATGGTGTGGGAAATTCACACACATCTAAAGTGCAATGTTAGAACCATTTACTTCTTTTCACATCCCAATATCCAACTAAAAAAATGTGATTTGGGTTTTTGGTGTCGTCCCTCCATGCCCTACTTTTTCCTTGCAGGTGTTGCATATTGCAAACTTGTTATCTTCTGCACACACACTGAAGAATTTCCAAACAGCTGACATGTTGCAGGTTAATTCACCAGGTCCCTACATGTGCGAGAATAGCGCGGACACGCGCTTCACACCGCGAGCGGGCACGTGCGACACACGGCGGAAAAGTTGAGACAAAGGAAAAAGAGCCTGTGCTGTCGCGTCCATGTGTGCGTGCGTCCTTGAGAACTGTAACTTGTATAACTTATGTCGTCAGTTAATTGTAGCGTTGACCGGCTTGAAATCGGCATATGTCAGACTGACCTGCCGGTTGCCGGTCATGGCCGAGCACGCGAAAAACAGCCAATTCCGGTCACCGGTCGGTCTATCGGTGCATCTCTAGACTGTTCTTGTTTAATGCTTTTGTGTTGTATTGTTGTAGCTTATCAAGTTTTAAGCCATCAACCTGCTAGGGACTGCAGGTGAAAATTAGCCTGCGTGGATAAATCTTGCACGTTTACATGTTGGATTTTGTGCTTATGTTGATTAATGTGCGTTGTCCCTTTTTTAAATAAAGAAATCTAAAAACAAATATCTATTAGAGCTTTTGTGATGAACACTTAGTAGAGCTGAAGTCAACTACAAAGTGTGTTCATCGCCACAAGCCAACCCCTTTCACATAGTCGTGTGATCCATTGTTGGTATAAAAGTATTGATTGGAGCAGCTTTGAGATCATTACAATGACCGTTTACCCTCTCTATTTCCCCCTCCAGAGAAGAAAGACACAGTTCTCCGGCAGGTGCGTCTGGACCCGTGCGACCTGCAGCCCATCTTCGACGACATGCTGCACATCCTGAACCCAGAGGAGCTGCACGTCATCGAGGAGATCCCGGCCGCCGAGGACAAGCTGGACCAGCTGTTTGAGATCGCGGGGGTCAAGAGTCAGGAGGCCAGCCAGACGCTGCTGGACTCGGTCTACAGCCACCTCCCGGACCTGTTATAGTGGAGGAAGGAAGGAATGAAGCAAGGAAGAAACCACACACGGATAAGAATTGGCACAGAAAAAGAAAGGAATGCCTTAGTGGGAAGGATGACACAGATCTGATGTTGTTCAGAATAAGCTTGGCTTGATATTTGATCTGCTAAGTGTCGGACTCGTCATGTCACATCGTCACAGGATTTGAGCTAGGTGTCGTAGATCAGGTGGCTATCTGCTCCCTCTCTCTTTCATATCTTTACTGGTACTTTACTCCTCCTAACCCTCCAATCTTCTTCAATTGTCTCGTGTGTGTACTCCTTCCACCCTCTACCATGATACAGGGTCAATGCTCATTGTAATTAAAACATTCTAAGTGTCACACCAAGGAGTACTTTGTAGGGCTGTGCTCGATTAAAGAAATTCTTAGTCGACTAACAATCATTCAGTTGTATCGACTAATCGATTAGTTGATTTAATCAACAGATGTGTAAATCTGAGATTCTCCGCAAAGAGTCATGCAAAAGCACCAACCACTTTAATTCTTGTGTTTACCAGAGATGTGCTCGTACGTTTCTTGGAAATAAGTCATTCAGCATGAAAAAAGCATAAAACATGACTTATCGACTAAAGAAATCTAAGTTGACTAAGACCAAAACGACAGATTAGTCGACTAATCGACTAAGCGGGAGCAGCCCTAGTACTTTGGTTAAGGTGGTATTATGATAGCATCATGACCCTAACAAAAAAGCCTCCAAATTTAGAAAAAGCTGATTTGAAGAGAAGCTGACTAAATGGAAAAACAAAAACGCACTTTCTTTTTCTTAACTGGCCAATGCCTTCACTTTTAAAGGGTCATTCCAGCTTTTTTTTTTCGTGGGTTGCGCCAGTCATCCCGGCTTCCCTTGCCTTTAACAATTCAGTGTTTAAAAAAAAATCAAATTTAACATGGTGGTTATTGCTAAATGATTGCAAGAAAGGAAACTACACACAGAAAATAGTAAATAAGCTATCGCTGTAAATAACACTGATATTATTCGTAGGAGTTTAAGATTCTTGTAGACCACATTCACAGATATTTTGCCGAGGTATGACTTGACGCTTAAGTCATGTGCCTGAGCTGGTCCCTTTTCTCAGGCCCTAATTTTTTCTTTCCACCCCCTCCAGTTGCCTGTGCTTGGAGCAGATCGTCCATGGGTCTCTTTGTAAGCACTCTGCAAGACCAGCAGGGGGCAGTGTTAGATTAGAAGGCTGACCTGCTGCTCTGGAACGAAAGCCATATATCAAAAAAAAATACTGGATAATCAAAATAATCCAATATTACAATAGTGGACTAGAATTTACCTAATCTAATATTATGATATATGGCTTTGTCTTTGAACGGTTTGCTTTTGGACAAAGGCTCCAAAATGAACAATGAACTGTACAGGAAGAGTGCAGTGTTTACCGCCCCTGCCTGCTTCTCTGAAACCAAAGCCATATATCTAAAACTGTTTAGATACGTCGCTTTGGAAGCTCTGTCACTGTTGGACTCATGGACAGTATATAGAATAAATAATTCTACCAGTACGCACATTCAGATCTCTGCTAGCTAGCCCTGTTTTCCTCAACAAATGTAGCTTTGATGAAGTGTTCTTGATACATTTTGGAGCTTCATGTTTGGGTGTCTTGAGTGTTTCATTGCTATAGTAAGACTAATAGAATACAAGTGATTTTTGTCATGCAGTGGTATGTTGCTACATGCTCTATGTAGTTGGTATTGAAATGTAATGCACTAATTCTATTTTCTGTTGGAGAGGCAGACATGTATTTTCTGGGTCCTTTTATTTTCTTTTATTCTGAAATGCTGTTAACTAACAATTTGTTTTGTGGTAATGTTTTCTACATTTACTTTGATTTATTGTGTTCTTGTAGCATCTCTTTGTTATCCTTTATTTGAATTCTTTGTATCTGATGCTTTCATGGGCATTCAGGTGTATTTCCCCACACTTGGCGTGACAAGATGACCTGGCTGGGATGTAAGATGCATACTCCATACTCTACTTGAAGTCTGTCTACTTGTGTTACTTGATTTAAATGAGGAAGAAATAATGTACTCCTTAAGTTCCTTCCAAGTTCCACGTTCCTAAAATAATAATACAACTTAAAAAGCACCACCAAAAACTCATCAACATTTGGAGACGATTTTGCGGGCGCCATGAGAGCAGCAAATGATGGACTCTGTTTTCACCAAGCCAGTTACTATCAAAGCTCCTGTGGTGCTAGATTTGAACTCTCACCGGTTGGCCTGACACAGGGGGTCTTTACCCCGGACTAATGACTTTATTTTATTTTAATTTTTTCAAGTATTCCAGACTGAGTGAAGCAGATTGAAGGTTGTGCTGCTGTGGAAATTCGGGATGTTGACAATGATGCATTTGAGAATGTGTGAGCTTGCTCTCCACGATGCTGTGGAGGCTCAAAACTGTAGGGTGTGTGCTTTATTTTCTAAGGAAGTCTGACAGGGTGAAGGTGAGATGTGAAATGCACATGTGGCTCGAGTGGATGATTTCATCAAACTTCACGTGTGTAACCAGTATGTTTACTACTATGTAACCTCTTAAAATCAACCAATTAAAGCTCAAAGCATTTGTCATAACCCTGTGTGCGGCTGTCACTTATTCACATTTTTGTATGTGATAAAAACCTGAACCAAATCTTTAAAATAACAAGTTTAATACATTTCCTGTGTGTGTATGATAAAATCAATTTGCACTGGATAACAGGGAAAACAAAATATTTTTTATATTTTTCCCTTAAGGGTAGGGAAATCACAGAGAAATGTACGGCGTGCTGGGGTCACAAATGGGGCTAGCTTGCTAAAATACTCTTGTTTAAAGTTTATCAGTGGTGGAATGTAACTAAGTACATTTACTCAAGTACTGTACTTAAGTACAAATTTCAGGTACTTGTACTTTACTTAAGTCTTTTCATGCCACTTTCTACTTCTACTCCACTACATTTCAGAGACAAATATTGTACTTTTTACTCCACTTCATTCATCTGACAGCTTTAGTTTCTTGTTACTTTACAATTTAAGATTTTTGCACACAAAACACATGTAGTTTATCAAATACAGTGTTTTATTATAAATTCTACTGGAATCCTTTTTTTTCATTAATTTATTTATTTATTTGACAGGGACAATGCAGACAGACATAGTGTCAAAACAAAGCTTGTCACTGAAGTGCTGCATAAAAAGTTTATAGCAGATGCTAATTTTCAACTCTAGTTCCTGGTTGGGCTTTTATACACAATAAAATGTACATACTTAACTATCTCAATTCAAAATAAACATAATAAATAAACAACTCCAGTCCTAACACAAATAATATGAACATGATATAAAAACATGCATATCATATACAATTCTTACCTACTTACAATAATTAAAAATGAGTACACTTTTGGTTTGTTTTTAACCAGTCGTATTGGTTTTTTATCCATAATTTTTTATAGCTCTGTTGTATACGGAACTTATGCATTTGGTTGTAGTGGGAGCGGCTTGTGCCCATGCTGTTATGCAGTACGATATATGAGAAAAAATCATAGCATGCATGTATAGCAGGGCAGCCTGTTTTGGGATGTAGCTTCTGATTAGTTTGAAACAGTTAAGATTACTTTGTATTGTTTTTAAGATTTTCTTTATGTGCTTGTCAAATTTTAGTTGAGGATCTAAAACCAATCCTAGATATTTAAATTCTGTAACAGGATGAATTTCTTTATTTTGTATATTAATATTAAATTACCTTTTAAATCAAGTTTTTTAATGGAAAAACACATGGAAACTGTTTTTGAGAGATTTAGAACTAACTGATTTTGGATGAGCCATTGTTGGATGTCAGACATACTGGTAGACCGTACAGCTGCAACCTGCTCAGGTGACCTAGCGGGTGCATAAAGTACAGCATCATCCGCATAGAGCTGACAACTGGCATCTGAGCAGTGCAGAGGTAAGTCATTTATAAAGAGACTAAACAGCAAAGGGCCAAGTATAGAGCCCTGAGGAATACCCATTTCTATGTCTGAGAGTGCAGATATGTTTTGATCAACTTTATTACACTGCACTCTAGACTGGAGATAAGACGTAAACCACAACACTGCCTCATTTAAGATTTTAGATAAAAGCAGACTATGATTGACCGTATCGAATGTCTTTTTAAGATCAATAAATACAGCTCCCACCACATTGCCCTACTACAGATTTTTCAATAATTTTAGATAAAACTGGTAAAATTGATATAGGGCGATAGTTACTCATTGAGTCTAAGCTACCACTTTTGAACACAGGGATGATTATTCCTTTTTTCCATGCACTGGGAAATGTACTGGTTCTTATAGATTAACAAGATGGGTTAATGGTTTGACAAGAACATCCTTATACATTTTTTAGAAAACAACTATTCATCCCAAAAATGTCATCAGACTTGGAATTTGACAGTTTAGTGATTATTTCTGCAACTTTTGTATCCGACACGTCTTTAATATAAAAGGAATCTGTTGAGGTGACTCTCAGTGAATGATTAGGAGGATTCACAGGTTGAAAATCCTTTGTTAATTCTTCAACAGATTGTACAAAATATGAATTGAAACCATAAGCCATAGTGACGCAATCGGTTATACTATTGCCATTGATGTTAAGTTCTGTAATCTTTTTGTGTTTTGATTTATTAGTTTTATTAGCACTATCAATTAGATGAGTGTAATATGTCACTTTTGCTTTCCACAGCTCGCTTACGACTTTATTCCTTCTATAAGTCAGGAGATCAGTATTAAGTTTAGATTTTAAAAATGTTTTTAAAGCTAAATCTCGCTTTTTCATAAGTTTTCGTATTTCATTATTTATCCAGGGCACTGTAGAATCTTTTTGTTTAGATTTTATTTGCTTTGTAAATTTTTCCATCAGACTTGTAATAGATGTGGTCATGGAGTTACAACACTCCTCTACATCGTCTAATGTCATAATTTCTTCCCAGTTTATGTTTTTAAGTTCTCTTTCAAATTGTCATGATCAGGTTTACCAAAGTACTGCAGGCACTTCTTCGTCAGTCAAAGTCATGTTGTGGTCCGAGAATCCTGTAATCAAATTATAAGTCCTTGTTATTCGTTCTGGTCTGTTAGTCAATACCAAGTCAATGAGAGTCTTAGTCTGCCTTGTTATCCTTGTGGGTCCTACAATCATTTGTCGATAGTTAAATTTTGTCATGTATGCTTTGAGGTTTTGTTTTTGTCTGACCAGTTAATATTGTAGTCACCATACCATATTGTCTCTCTGTATGAGTCCAGTTGTTTAACTATAACATTTAATTCATCATAAAACTTAACATTATGAGAAGGTGGATTATAAAGGACAGAAATATTAAAATTCAGAGAAGGCGATAGGGTTACGTTTAGGGCTTGACATTCCAGGGTGGTGTTCAGTTCGATTAATTGACATTTAAATGTGTCTTTGATGTATATTAATACTCCTCCCCCTTTGCCTGTCATTCTGTCCTTTCTAAAGCACTGATACCCAGCGATGTCAATCATATTAGTTGGAATGTAACTGTGGAGCCACAATTCTGTTAAACAGAGGTAATCCACGTTAGAGTCCAGGAGAAGTGCAGAGATCTGATCATGTTTGGGGATAAGGCTACATATGTTTAACTGTCCGCCTAGTATTCCCTTTGGTTTGCACTTTACATCCCAAAGCACACGGGCATGATTGACAGTTTGAAAAAGTAGACACTTTTGTTTCTGTGCAGCACGACTATCTAAGCCGCCCGATCGTGTTTGTAGCGTGTTGACTGTTACCTCAGACTTAGAGAGGTTAGCACACTCCGCTGCAGCTAACACTGCTGCTCTGTCACTCGACCGAAAGCGAAAGCCCTTGCCGGCCCCCACAACCGAAGTAGCCCCCGGTCCAGTCCTCGAAGGGATATATATCAGGCGGGGTACTTCACCACACCGGTGAGCTACCCCGCCTGATAGATATCCCTTCGGTCTGATGTCCTCACACGGGCCTCTGATGCGCTCCGCTGCCCTGCATGCCGCTGCTCCGGCAGCTCCTGGCACTGAGTCAACATTTCCTCCAGATCCGCTGCATGAGGCGCTGATACAATCAGCAGTGTCACCTGTGTGAATTCACCTGTGTCAGGCATCACCTCCACAGAGCTAGCCTGGTATTCAAGCGTGGGGCCTGGGTTCAGATGTATATCTCCAGCCAAAAGTATTACCTTATTACTTTAAATGCATACGCTCTATCTTGATGTGATATTGACCTGATAGCGCTGTTTCTGTCATTCTTGCACAGCCTTTTAGATGCCCAGATAGAATGGAGAAAGGCATGTCCATGTCCAAAGTAGTAAAGTTTAGTGTATTCACCATCATTCGGACCAGCCAGGTTGCCCTTAATATTCTCAGAAAAGTTGTAGGTCCAAGCACTCAATAAAATTAGAAAACATTGTAAAATACAAAGGGTATTAGTGGAGCCCAACGACCCACTCCTGCCTTCAGCAGCCATCTTGATCTGGATGTGCCCCACGTGGTGGTTCCAAATTAATACAAGGTGGATGGGATGGAAATACCGAATATAAAATGCATAGTTGGACACTCAAAGTTTCCAAAAACTAGAACTCAACAAAAAAAAATGTTTACACACAAGCATGTTGACAGAAATACTGGCAGACATTTTGACTTGTCACAGCAGGAAAGCACAGTGACTCAGCATGTACAATACCCTGAAACTGAAGCAACTACACAGAATGTACCCATACCTACATTTTTCCTTCATAGTTACTTTCTCTTCCTTATTCCTAGTCTAACAATAACTAAGAACGCATGCATATGTACAACCTTTGTGACCTATACACATCCTATCAAATCTTCTCACACTGTTTACACATACATACACACACACACACACACACACACACACACACACACACACACACACACACAAGTTCAGTCTCTAGTGTGATTTATTACTTATTTAACTACCTACAACAGAAGGTTAGTGTGGCTCCGTTTACATGACCTGAGGTAGCTGTAGTTTTTGACCGAGATTATTGCAGTGGGGTCGTGAGTTCACTGGATGTGTGTGTGGGTGTGTGGGTGTGTGGAGGTCACTGTACCATACCAAGGAGCTGCCAAGAGTTGGAGTCACAAAGATGTCTCTTATCCCCATAACAATCCACAAAGAATGTGTTATGTGACAGAGAAGAATAGAGGGCGTGCAGAAGATGTAACAAATACTCTGGCAGTCATAGTGCGTCTTACAGTATCCAAGGACAGTTCATATTCGTTCCGGTTTGTACATGTCCATCTCAACGAAGACCCTAAATGAAATAGACCTTAACAATTCCTGTGCTTCTATTTGATTGTAAATTGACCATTTATACCTATGTGAAAAGCTAGTTGTAAATGTGAGCAATGTTCCTATAGCTAGCTAGTAGCAAGTTAAAAAGCTAAAGAAAACAGACAACAGTAAGTCATAGTATTTCTTAACTCACAATCAGTAACCATGGTTCCATCCACAGGTTTTTATGCAAATTAAGTTTTAAATTAGCGGAAAGTGAGGAGAAATAGGTGGCCAATGGCAGGCTTTATCACAACACTCTACAGTACATCCAGTGAGTCAGACTAATGTGATGTTAACACATAAAGCTAAATAGTTCCTTTCAGTATTGTACAGTTATTAGGCACACTTAGGCATTATGACAGTTGTCTTGGTTAAGGTCAAGTTGTCATAAGATTAAAAAAAAAAAATAGAAAGGAACATGTGTTGAACTGTTACTTAGTATTTTAGGCTAAATAATAAAATGTTCATGGTTTTATTGAGTCATTTTACAAAAGAAGCCAAGAAAACAGATCTACACCACCTGTATAAAAAGGCCCTATTTTCTTTGTTCCCCTGGCGCATGACCCGGGCGCATCACAACACGTTACCTGCTCATAGACCTTTCTCATAGTAGGAAAAGCACATTAATGATGGCTGCATTCCACTTAGGCGAGGCCCTGGTATTGTGCATGACTCACTGAAATAGCTTACTGGGACACATGATGGAAATGAGCCATCGTTAAGGTTATCAATGTCAGCTGTGCTTGTTTTACTATGACAAGTCAAAATGTCTGCTGTGAAAAAGGTCCATGATGGGGGAGGAGGGCAGGCGAGTTAATCAGAACTGAGTGTCATGGAAACATAATTAATATCAGGTTCATAAACTGGCTAATGTTATGTCAAAAAAGCCAAAACCCTTGGGAGCCCATGGATGAAAATAATATAATAGGAGGAGAAAAAACAGGCAGAGGTAATCAAATCACTTTTTTTTAATTTTTGTTGCAGTTATCTACTAACGTTAACATGTTATATGGGTGATAGTCGTGTCCATGTTTAATTTAGCTAAGTTACTGCCACTTTCACTTTCACTTTTGTTATTAGGGAAAGATTAGGCTATTCATGTTTTAAGAAAATAACCACCGTTTCTTTCGTGAAGTGTAGGCCTATGGGACATAACGTTAGGTTAGGTAACGTTAGGCCTACTAATGTTAACATAACAAAACTTATTATTGACATCTTTGTGTAACGTTAGCCTAGTCAAATACAAATGTAGAATTTCCATCACCTGTTGTAATTGATAGTTTTAAGCACTTGCATTTTACGTGTCAAAGAACATGCATGCAATAAGTGCTCACAAAATAAATATTTATTATTGGGAATTCGTAGGTGTACATATTCAATCATTGGCAAAGTATCAAAGATGGTTTATCAATATTAATAAAGTTATGAATTTGGTTATTCATAACTTTATCAAATCGACAAACAATCAAAACGGGGCACCACCCTGGAATCAGGGACCAATAATCAAACTGTGAAACCAGTCTCATTTAGGTGGTTTTCCCTCTAAAATACAGATCTTAACTTGGTTAATCTATCTGGTATTCTTTAAAGGAACAACAGGAATCATGAATTCGAGCACTACCTGTTTCAACCAGCAATTATTACGATAATTATACATAATAATTCATAAACTATAATAAAAAAAAAGAATTTTATTTTTGAAAATTATTTTTTCTGCAACATATTTAACATGCCGTGCGAGCATTGAATGCCAGCTTTATTGCAAAATGTATGCATAATTGTCCATCATTTTTTTTTTTAAATACATTTTTCTTCAACCTGCCAAGCATACATTCAGTTGTGATTTGTGAAATTTTCAGTGTGGACACTGGTTAGTATTCTTTGTTGAATACTAACTCGTATTGAAATCACTAACACCCTGATTTTTGACACTAACAGCTATTACTCACCTGAGGTGTGACCTCGGACATCCTGACAGGATTAGGTCATAGTAAATGGCTTAATTAGCACCTGCATTATTGTCATTGTCACCACAAAGGAATTTAGCCCTGGAAGCAATCTGTTTACTAAAGAGGTAAAATGAGTTGCTTTGATTACCAGACGTTGGAAGCAAAAGCTTCAATGAGCCAACCGACACAGTCCTGCAGAATGTGGTTGCTTGTCTCCAGAGGTGGGTAGTAACGAGTTACATTTACTCCGCTACATTTACTTGAGTAAGTTTTTGAAAAAATTATACTTCTAGGAGTAGTTTTAAATCACTATACTTTTTACTTTTACTTGAGTAGATTTGTGAAGAAGAAACTGTACTCTTACTCTGCTACATTAGGCTACAATGAGCTCGTTATTTTTCTTTTTACCTCTTTGGTATTCTATTCTATTCTACTGGTATTGACAGAGAGAAAGACTTGCAGTAAAGGCTCTACCTGACTGTGTTTCACCAATTAAACGTAGTTGTGCAGTCTCGTCATGTGACCATACTCAATCTCAGCGGGATTCGTAATATCGAGGACGGGTTAGCTTTACAGTTGTAGCAAAAGAAAAATGTCAGAATCAACCGTCGGCAATGCAGACACAGACGAGGAGGAACATATGGCTCATATTGAAAGAATGTTTACCTTAGTAAAAGTGTGAAACAGGAGCTACATTACCTTGTTCTAGTTCTGATAAAAAAGTATAAAGGTTTGGAAATTTGTGTTACTTATTTTTTTATTTATTATTGATTTTATTGACGTATTGAATTCACCTGGATTATTTTAATTTAAGCTATTTTGTAATTCATTAATTTATTTTAATTTATTTTATTGATTGGATGAACTATAATTTGCCTAAAGATGATTATTTTGTATTTTTGTCTGTCTGATTGAAAGCTTGTGTTAAAAAATAAATCAGACGTTACTCAACAGTTACTCAATACTTGAGTAGTTTTTTCACCAAGCACTTTTTTACTCCTACTCAAGTAATTATTTGGATGACTACTTTTTACTTTTACTTGAGTCATATTATTCTAAAGTAACAGTACTTATACAATTTTTGGCTACTCTACCCACCTCTGCTTGTCTCATCCTAGACTCCGTAGAGGATAGGAATAACCTTGGTGGTTATGAAGCTACCTGCGATGAGATACTCCAGGAACTATTAGCTTACATTGCACAGCCATCATGGATGCTAAAAGCTTCCATACAAGGCTTGCTTGGTCAATTGGTGCTCATCTATCAGAGCAGAGCCCATCGGCAACGCGCTGACGAACAGCTATGAAGCTGAGCAGCGCAAAATGTTATGGCTTAGACAGAGAGTCCAAGCCAGGCGTGATGAGAGTTCTCGGCTGGAGGAGAGCCGTGAGGATCCGTTCGGCACAGCTGAGCAAAGAGCAAAGTTCTATTTTCCCTCTTCCTCTTCTTCTAAAACCCTCTTCCTCACCTTCCCAGAGGAGAGATCACCACTCCCCTGCCAAAAGGGGGAGGGGTGTCTTGCAACATCAGAGAAACACAGGTAGAATCAGAGTTACGTCCACTGACAAACAGTACGCTCCACAAAGCTTGCCATCCCGCTTTGGTTCCGCTTCGGAGCCTCCAGTCACTTCAGTCTACTCAGAGACCACGGCTAGTGAACTCCAGTAAGAGCGGTCATACTTGAGTTATCAAGAGCCTCTATCGGCCCATTTGCTGGAAACAGGTACTCCACTCTTCAAGGAGACAACCCAGCAAAATTCTGATTGGAGCATCCTGCTTCCTGAAGAAACCAGATCTTCTCCACGCGTTAAAGAGGATGAAAACTTCCAAACTTCCCAAAACAAGGTCTGTATCCAGCAGAACTGTCAGACTCCTCAAAGGGACCTGACACTGGTTCTTCATCAGCAGAACCAGACCAGGGAAGGGAACTAGAGGAGCACATAGTGCACCCTGAAACCACGATGTCTAGCACCTCACAAACCCCTCCCCTGAGGTCCTGGGGAGACCCTGCCCACAAGGGCAACGCCCACGGTACAGATACTGCAGCAGGGTCAAAAGGGGGTGTGAGCACCCTAGCCCTGCTGGACTGCGTCTCCAGGATAAGTCAGACACATTCTAACACTTCTGCAGAAGTAGTTAGAGCAATGCTCCCCCTCAGTACCCAGACCCGCCGCCAGACCTTAGTCTTAAGGGGGGCATATGAAACGCATGGGAGGGCACACTTATTATTAGCCTACAGTACGTATACTTATAATAATCATATACTCTATTCGTGCAGCACATAATCATCACGTTAAACATAACCAACAGCAATATGACCAGATAGCCTATAGCCTACACCACATTACATATAAGCAATTTTATGAATATCCATAAAACACTTCACTTCGCATCTCTCAAACATTGCATTTTAAAGCAGTCAACAGAGGGATATGCATTGCCATGAGACACACACACACACGCGCACACAAACGCACAGAGACTTTGAACCTATTGGTACTTTGAGTGGAGGCAGCGCTGTCCTCTCTCCAGTCCCTCCTGTCAGTACAGCGGGAGGCGGCCTTTCTCCGAGCAGAACCTCATCATCAAAGTATCCTTCCACTCTGACTTAAACTTGTGAGTGAGGTCCTTATCAAAAGCAAGCTGAATCAGCTGGGCCTTGCGTCTGTGCAGCATACTGCGCCGATGCTCTGAGAAGACTCTTTTGAGCGTGGAAAATGAGTTTTCACACATTGCTGTGGAAGCTCCTAAAGTTAGGGCAAGGGTGTAGGCTGTGAGAACAGTTGGCATAGCCTGTAGTGCACAGTTGAATGTGCTGAGGATGTTGGCTATTGTCCATTTTCCATCTTCAGGGGGAACCGGGGTATCAGTCATTTTCTTCACCAGGAACTCACGAGCCACAGTATATTCAGATTCAACCACATCAAAGTCAAAGTCAAGTTTATTTCATCCATAAAAATGGAAATTACAGTGCTCACACCCGCCTAATACAATACAACATAATACAATACAATACAATACATAAATACAATACAAAGCTTATAAAGATGTACGTTTAAAGTGCTTGTTGTGCTGTCTGATAGACTGAGGTATCAGTTCCAGCTAATACAAGGAGAGGGGTTACCTTTGATGGGTCCAGGAAATGATCCTCGGCCTCTGGGTTCAAAGCAGCCAGTGCGCCAATGAGCTTGCTACTGTGCTCTCCAAAACGCGCATTCATCTCTCCTTGCACAGCATCGATAACGCTGTAAAACAATCTCATGAACTCAGCCTTTTCGTCTATGTCACTTTGTGGCTGACCAACTGTTTCTTCAACTGCAAATCCGGATTCGGTTCTTGTTAATGGTGCGTCTTCTCTTGCTTGGACCAGGGTCGGTCACCGGCACAGCCTCGGTGGCTGATGCTGGAGGAGCGCAGAGATCCCATAGTGCAGAAAACTTGTTTTCTGTGCGCAGTGTCTTCACGCAGTCGGAAGCGCTGTTCACAAGTGTCACCGCAGTGAACAAGTCCATATCTTCGGCCTGTATTAGTCTGTTAGGCGGCTCAAAAAGTGACAACAGTTTCATAACAAGGTGCGCAATTAAAAGAAAACTGCGCTGCGTAATGGCACGAAGCAGCCCCGTAGCCTCGACGCGCACCACAGCACCAAGGCCTCGTGTGTTTTCTACCTCGGTCAGTAAAGTGGATATGTCGTGAAAACTCTTCACCACAACTTTGACCGTTGCCAAGTGGCCAGTCCATCTCTGAGAGACGTTTCAGGGTATCGCCTTTGTACAGAATAGCAATGGTTGGCTTCCTGATGAAGTTGTACGGCATACACCAAAACAATCCTTGACAGCTGCTTCACTGGACATGGCATGAATTACAACCAGATGAAGTTGGTGATTAAAGCAGTGAATATATGGTATGTTACGATCCAGCTTGTTTTGGAGCAATTTCTGCACACCACCATGCCTGCCACTTGGCCTAAAGGATCCCGTGTGCCATCCACTTTAATTGAATACCAGCTATCGCCGACTTGTCTCACTATCTCTTCTGTCACGAGTTTGCTCATGATTTTGATAATCTCGTTTTGTATCTGTGGGCTGGTATAACGTACATTCTGTGGAATTGTTTTTGTAATCCTTGTCAGTTCAGGATCTTTGCGCATGGTGTACTCAAAGAGAGACAAAAACTAAATTATCATCTAGCACACTGGCAAAACCAGAATTATCTCCACGTAACGGCAACTGATTCACCACTAAAAACTCCAGCATATCAATTACGGCTGACATGTAGTATCTGTTGCGAGCCAGTTGCTCTGAATTTAAGAGAGTGGAAATCTCTTTTCCTGTCTCTCTCCGTTTTTCTGAATCTCTCCAAATTGCTTCCCATGCTAAATGTTCTTTTGTTCTTTTTAAGCCCTTGCCTGTTTCGATTGCATGTTTCCAATCATTGAATCCCTTAATGGAGAAGGTCGCGTCCGATGATGCAGATTTGAATTTCCTGCAGGCATAACAAAATGCAGAGTCCTTTTCCACCGAGTACTCAAGCCAGTCCCTGTTCACTTACGGATATCCATCTTCTTATATAATGTCTATGATCTGAAGTGAGTAAGCGAAAACTCATCCAGTTTTAAAAAATGTGCGGTAACTGTTGAGCGGCTATACTGACGTAGGCAACGTCCGCTTATCCGGTATCAGGTTGCGGGGGTAGTAGCTCCAGCAGGGGACCCCAAACTTCCCTTTCCCGAGCCACATTAACCAGCTCCGACTGGGGGATTCCCGAGGCGTTCCCAGGCCAGGTTGGAGATATAATCCCTCCACCTAGTCCTGGGTCTTCCCCGAGGCCTCCTCCCAGCTGGACGTGCCTGGAACACCTCCCTAGGGATGCGCCCAGGGGGCATCCTTACCAGATGCCCAAACCACCTCAACTGGCTCTTTTCGACGCGAAGGAGCAGCGACTCTACTCCGAGCTCCTCATGGATGGCTGAGCTTCTCACTCTATCTCTAAGGGAGACGCCAGCCACCCTCCTGAGGAAACCCATTTCGGCCGCTTGTACCCTGGATCTTGTTCTTTCGGTCATGACCCAGCCTTCATGACCATAGGTGAGGGTAGGAACGAAAAATTACCGGTAGATTGTGAGCTTTGCCTTCTGGCTTAGCTCTCTTTTCGTCACAACGGTGCGATAAATTGAATGTAATACCGCACCCTCTGCGCCGATTCTCCGACCAATCTCCTGCTCCATTGTCCCCTCACTCGCGAACATGACACCAAGGTACTTGAACTCATTCACTTAGGGTAAGGACTCAATCCCTACCTGGAGAAGGCACTCCATTGGTTTCCTGCTGAGAACCATGGCCTCCGATTTAGAGGTGCTGATCCTCATCCCAGCCGCTTCACACTCAGCTGCGAACCGATCCAGTGAGTGCTGAAGGTCACACGCCGATGATGCCATCAGGACCACATCATCTGCAAAGAGCAGCGATGAGATCCCCAGCCCACCGAACTGCAACCCCTCTCCACCCCGACTACGCCTCGATATCCTGTCCATAAATACTACAAACAGGATTGGTGACAAAGTGCAGCCCTGGCGGAGGCGAACTCACACCTGAAACAAGTTCGACTTACTGCCAAGAACCCGGACACAGCTCTCGCTTTGATCGTACAGAGATTGGATGGCCCTGAGAAGGGACCCCCTCACCCCGTACTCCCGCAGCACCTCCCACAGTATCTCCCAGGGTACCCGGTCATACGCCTTCTCCAGATCCACAAAACACATGTAGACCATTTGGGCATACTCCCTCCTGAACAAACGCACTATTTTTAAATAGTTTAGCCAGCGGTGTTTTTTTTTTTTTTTGCTGCCTCCAGCTACTATGCATCCTGATAAACTTCCCTTGGCCTTTGGAATTAAAATAGCCCCACATCATCACATACCCTTCACCATACCTAGAGATTGGCATGGGGTAGATTCCATAAAATCATTTCTCTATCATCTCTTTATCAGGATGCATAGTATCCTGGATACAATGCATCCTGATAAAGAGATGATAGAGATGATCAGGATGCATAGTATCCAGGATACTATGCATCCTGATAAAGTTCCCTTGGTCTTTGGAATTAAAATAGCCCCACATCATCACATACCCTTCACCATACCTAGGGATTGGCATGGTTTTATGTCAGTTAGCCTAATAGCTAGGTTGATTTGCATTGAGAGATGATTTTATGGAAAGAACCCCATGCCAATCTTTAGGTATGGTTAAGGGCATGTGATGATGTGGGGCTATTTTAATTCCAAAGGCCAAGGGAACTTTATCAGGATGCATAGTATCCTGGATCCATGAAATAACTGGCCTTTAAAAATAAAAATCTGCCTGCCTCTATGGGAATTTAACATAGGGGTGTACTGACTTTTGTTGCCAGCGGTTTAGACATTAATGGCTGTGTGTTGAGTTATTTTGAGAGGACTGCACATTTACACTGTTATACAAGCTGTAAACTTAATACTTTACATTGTAGCAAAGTGTCATTCCTTCAGTGTTGTCCCATTAAAAGATATAATGAAATATTTACTAAAATGTGAGGGGTGTACTCACTTTTGTGAGATACTGTATATTTGGTGACTAATTTATAATTTCAAAAGGATGATTAATAAAATGTATCCTGTATTTTACCATTTGTATGCACAATTCCAGCACTGTTCAAACCACTGTGAAAAGAAGGCCCAGTAATTACCTTGGTTGTAAAATACACTGACTGACAGGGGAGAAAAAAACACGTTTTAAATATTTTCAATTCTCACATTCTTACTGGAAGAGGTGTGAAACCTGCAGACCAAGTTCTCCAGGCTTGATGCTGCCTGGTGGCTGTGCAGTATTTGCTGTGTGCTTTTTAGTGACTGGATTCCATATTGCTGGCTTAGTGTGGTTGTTACCAATGCTTCTGCGGACTGACAAAGGCAATAGTAATACATAGGCTAATTATTCCTTGACGTTAAAGTGGGTCAAAATAAATTCCTGTGTTTCTGAAAGCTAGAATACACTCAGTGAGTGTTTGATGTATGTGACATTTCAGCAGGTTGACTCCAGTGATAATTTCCAAATTTCATCTTCAATTTTGAGTGTGAGGAACTGGCAGTAAAGCCACAGAGTCATAAAGTAGCATATTAGAAAAAACATTTTAACATGTGTCTCTCAATTTTAATTTAAATCTGCACGCTTGTACGGATGACAGTTACTGTTGCAGTCAACGCTGTTGGGAGTTTTATGCTAAGTAGGCCTATTTTTGTCATTTCTGTTGCCTTTCAATGCACCGTTTTACAATTGTTTTCCGGACCCACTCCAATTATCTACTCTGATCTCATACCGATTTCCCCCATCAAATACAAAAATGTTTTCATCAGAGCCCTTATGTCCCCACAACTTTTCAACACAAAGTGACACCCTTGATTTTACCTGCATAAGGGAGGATATATGATGTGGTGTGATTGATGTTTCCACATTACCCCTACCTTAATTAAGTTTTTTTTCTTCCTTACATCTACAACTGCTGACAAACTGGCTTTATTCTTATTAGCATTGTCTGACATCCATCTCGTTACTTTTCGTATGTTAATCAACTATAACTTGTAGGTGTAACCTTTAGTTCACATATTCATGTGACAAACTGGTTTTAACAACCTGGTTGTGTTCCAACCAAAAGCATTTTAGTGATGGAGAGCTTGCCATACCTGTAACATTTCTTATTCATCGAACAATACCCCTACAGTGCTATAACAGCACGGACTCATGCCTTTATGCTTGTAGCTTTATGCATGCTTATACATCCCTTAGTACATTCATGTGGATTTTTTATTTAGTATCTTTTCTTTTATTGTCCATGCTATTCAAGTGGATTTGTTATTTTATCATCCAGTTTGTGATGTATGTGAATGTTGGGTGTGATGTCTTTAAGATACTGGGACCTTGAATTTCCCCTTGGGGATCAATAAAGTATATCTATCTATCTATCTATCTATCTATCTATCTATCTATCTATCTATCTATCTATCTATCTATCTGTATAGAAACAATTTTCAGACACCACAAGTTTAAAAGTCATTTTTACTCAAGCTATACAATTTGTGCTTATTAGTTAGTGTATTAATCCCATCTGTGTAATAGGTTGCACAAAAAACACACAGAAAATGTGAAAGACATACTGTAACTGTTAATTGAAGGATCATTTCCTCAGGCAAAAACATTTTGAGGTCGAGGGCAAAAGGTGTAGAATCTTGTTCTTCTTTTTGGCTTCTTAAAACAACTCTTTACAGTGTGGTTCCAACGTGTTATATAATTGATTCTGAATCATTCCAGTGATTCACCATAATCAAGCCAACCAGCAGAGATTTTGCTTAATAAATTTACATTCAAATGTTGTACTGTATCTTCGAGCTTGATACCCAAATGTTGTAAACGGGTGTAGCACACAATTCTGGAGACTGTACATAGGTCCCATCAACAGCTATTCATTCTCATATCTGTATGGGTCCTCCTCACATTAGGGCCCTGTATACTCAGTCCCCCCAAGTGCTATGCCCCTGGCTGTAAATGTTATACAGGCGCAGTCATGTTCTCTTAGCTTCACTCTCTGCACTGGTAACTCAAAGAAATTGAAAATAGAGCGAGTTAAAGGTGTTGTAGGTGTTTTTCTAGACTTTTGCAACAGCATACAGGAGAGGAATAGCCATCACAGACTTGTAAAACATCCTCAGCATCGTCTGACAGATGTTGAAGGACCTCAGCCTCCTCAGAAAAGTGTGGCGACTCTGGCCCTTCCTGTAGAGTACTCCTGTAGAGGTTTTTTTTCATCCAGTCCAGTTTATTGTCTTTATGTACTCCCAGGTATTTGTAGTTCTCCACTATGTCCACATCGACGCCTCGGATGGTGATGGGTCACCAGTGCCTTTCTCCTTCTCTTGTCCAATACCAGCTCCTTTGTCTTTGTCACATTGAGCTGTAGATAATTGTCCATTCACCATGTGACAAAGTTCTTCACCACAGCCCTGTACTCAGACTCTTCACAATCACTGATACATCCCACTACTGCCGAGTCATCAGAAAACTGCTGAAGATGGTAGGACTCTGACTGGTAGCTGAAGTCTTTGGTGTAGACAGTGAAGAGGAAGGGAGACAGGACGGTCCCCTGTAGGGTAATCTTTCCTTTTACAGCCCCCTAATTACCAAGTATTTAGCTGTTAATTACATGGTAATAGTATTACATTATTAGTTAACTACCAGAGAATACCAGAGAAACTACAGCTGAAGTAAAACCTCAAGTAGTACTTGTTTAATTTAACAAAGTACCATGTAGTTCTGACAAGTTTAGGATGGTAATAACGCAGATAAAATTGTATCTTCCTTAGAAAATAGGCAACTTATCCTTAGAATTCCCCGCCTCAATTACCCAACAATAAAAGGTACAAATTTAGTTATCCAGGGTTTATTGTGTACTTTCTATGAATTTAGATTGTACTTTCCAATTAATTAGTTTTATGAGGTTATTGATCAAGGCTATGAGCTTTATTTGATTTACCTTTAGAAAATATAATCATTACATCAGTACTTACCTAGTAACACTCACTGGGTTCAGTCAACACCAATTTGAGTATAACTTGAAACTAACTTTGTTTCCAGGTTATTACCATATACCTTGTAATAGATTCCTACCTTTGTTTGTACAGTCAACACAAACTTGTACCCATACAGGTTCCACAAAATAACTGAAAAACATGAATATTTACACATTAAAAAGGTTGAAAATGGACTTTAAAAGGAAGTCTTGTTTGTTCCATGGATAACTAAATTGGTACATTTCATTGCTGGGTAATTGAGGGGGCATTTCTAAGGATTAGTTGCATACTTTCTTAGGAAGTACCCAATTTTATCTGAGTTATTACTATCCTAAACCGATCAGAACAGAACTACATGGTACTTTGCTGAATTGATGAGTAATACTTGAGGTTTTACCTCGTACTTCAGCTGTAGTTTCTCTTTAATTGCCTACTTATTACCAGTGGTAGTTACCTAATAATGTAATATTATTTCCATGTAATTAACAGCTAAATACCTGGTAATTACGGGGCTGGTGTTTTAAGCCCTCAACGTCTCCTTCCAGGCAGCGCTGCAACCATTGACTTCAAGGCACCTAAACCTAACCTTAAAGGTCCCATGACATGAAAATTTCACTTTATGAGGTTTTTTAACATTAATATGCATTCCCCCAGCCTGATTATGGACCCTCAGTGGCTATAGACCCTTTGCAAACACGTGACCACGACCACGTGACGACGCCATGACGGACGGCAGAATCACCGGAAGCCCAAGCTAAACAGTGTAGTAGACGAGCGGAAATTTTCATTAGTTTCAAATAAATAACACTAAATAAACTGCAATACTACTACTACTACTACTACTACTATCTTCTTCTTCATGGCTTCTTCCGACATTGTTTAAATTCACCTACCCTGGTCCCTGTCTCGATCCTGCCGGTAGCTAGCTTGCCCCGCTAGCCGTTAGCTGCCGTCCGGTGAGTGATATGTCAATGGGTGAGTGTAGTCAGCCAGGCTTCTGTGATAAATATCCCAATAACAATCCATGGAGCGGCGGTGGTGTGGCTATGTCCTCCAGTTACCGAAGGCTAGCTTTAGCTTGCGCTCAGAGCAGCAAGCATCTGCCATGTTCTCCATAGTTAGCTACGTTACTCAAAGCTTCTTCCCTTGTAAACAAATCTGCCCTTCACTCTTCACACACTACGCTCCGATCGTTTACCTTTTCCTGCTACAACAAGCAGCTACTACCGCACTACTGTTTTTTTTGGGGGGGGGAATACACTTCCAGACCTGACATGATGACCTGTCCTCTGGAGGACATAGCCACACCACCGTGGATTGTTATTGGGATGTTTATCACAGAAGCCTGTCTGAATACACTCACTAGACGGCAGCTAACAGCTATCAGTTAGCAGGGCAAGCTAGCTACAGGCACGTACCGTTGTTCACTGGCTGAGCCGATGCAACTTTCTAATGGATGCCTGAACGCATCCCAGCTCTAGGAAATAATTCATCCCACGTTAATCCATGCAGTAAATCACGGAGTGTCTATGATCAGTATTAACGACACATAATGTAACACCTAGCTAGCCATCGTCTTGTCTGTGATTATATTCACTGCTGTGGATATTTCGATGCGATGGGCAGCAGCTAGCGAGCAGTCCAAAGCTAGCAGAGTGATATGGCTCTGGCTGCAGCTAGCTGGTCGGCTAACCGGGGTAGGAGCTCCGCAGACCCGCATTTAATTCAGTTGTTTGGCCCTTTTGAAGCTAGTTTCAGTGCCATGTCATCTTTAATTTAAGCAATATTTTTTGTATGTGTGTTAAGTTAAATGATCAAGGGAACGGCTTACTTTTGGGGATATGTAGCTAGGTCACTGAATAACCGACGATAGTTATGTGGGACCTGTTAGCAGGAACAGCTGGTTAGCACGGCAGCTAGCTGGGTGAGGAAGTTTTATTATTATTATTTATCAGTCATTTAAAACAGAAAGGCAATACATACACATGCTTGTGTTGGTGAGGATTACTCTGCAGATTGTGTATGTGAGAACAAGAACAGCGAACACACTCGTTTGACTCATAGGTTTGACTTGCCGTCCGTCTACAGAATAGCTCTTCCGCCGACCGTCATGGCGTTCATAATTCGCGGGAGTAGAGTGTGACGTCACGTGCAAAGGGTCTATGGCAATAGGTGTAAACCGAGCCCTAGTTATCCTGGTCTGACTTTGAGAAAATGAAAGCTCAGATGGGCCGATCTGGAATCTTGCTCCTTATGAGGTCATAAGGAGCAGGGTTACCTCCCATTTCTCTGCTTTGCCCGCCCAGAGAATTTGTCCCACCCATGAGAGAGAGAGAGACATCATGGCTTTCAAATGAGCAAAGTGGCAGTTGGTCAAGGCCACACCCCCACCCTCCACCTTGCCCCCCCTCTCTCTCCTCCTCAATAGCTACATACACAGAAATGGCACATCCTAAGGAAAGCTCATTGTGGGACTGGCTCTAGTGGCTGTACTTCGAGAATTATCGGGAATTTCGGGAAAGAGACTTCAGATACAGTATTAGGGGAGCACTAAGGTCTATATAAAAGCATCCAAAGAGCACCATGTCATGGGACATGTGTATTGTTTTTTTACCCTCATAGTGTTTTAAATCTTTCTTTTGGTAGTGTTAAGAAAATCTAAAAGACGTGATCGTTTGATTTCCGAGGAGGAAGGAGAGGCTTAGTCCAATTGAAAGATTAAGCAAAAGGTTTAATAAACAACATGATGAAAATGACAAGACAAAACGCAAATGTTACAATGCAGCTGACAGCGGAGTGGATCATGCTTCTCCTTGTGGGATTCACATAAAAACTTGTCTTGTGACATGACAAAACAATACACTGTATCCCTTGTGGGGTCACAGTTTACAGCCCTGAATCATTCTCTGTTTCAGAACTATATTCCTTTAGGATTGTGGGTGTTTCCTTGAATGGAAACCTCTGATTTCAGGCTTACTCCAGGTCACAGACAAAGGTCGTTTATCATGGTAGTGCCAATTCTATTCAACTTTACAGAGATATGCATTTCCTTTGTTCTAATCAAGTCTGTCCCAGCAGGGAGTGGCTCCCCAAAAGGCAGAAGCAACCTTTCCTGTGGGGACAATGAGTCTTCTCCAGACCTGATGATTCTTTAGAAGCTGTGTGAGCCAGACAAATGCTAATTAGTGTAGTTATTTGCTTAGATCTAGCTGCAGGCTACATAAAACCAAAAGTACATTGCTTTCAAAACATAAGCATGGTTTTAACTTTTTTATCTTCAACAGCAGCGATAAAGGCAGATTATGTTTCCTGTTTACTGTATGGGACTCTCACGTGTGGTTGCGTTTCTCCAAAGTCAGTCTCAACTTTTTGCTGCAGGCCTGCTGTGTTTCTTTGAGTATCCCACCACCTGCGGCAACCCCCCTTTTCAGCTCCTTTAACCAGCTCTAAAAGCCCTTCTTGGAGTTAAAATGTCCTTAATGTCCCTTGTTACCCATGGCTTGTCTTTTGAGTAAAAATGAACAGTCCTTGTTGGGAAAATGGAGTCCACACAGAAGTTTATGTAGTCTGTTATGCACTCATTAAGCCCATCAATGTCCCTTCTGTGCAGCTCACTGAGTGCATTCCAGTCATCACCTCAAAACAGCCCTGCAGTGATTCAAAGGACCCCTCAGACCATCTCCTCACTGTTCTGGTGGTTACAAACACCTTAGCAGGGATTGAGGTGGATTAGGTTGTGGTCTGACCTGTCCAGAGGGGGGAGGGGTGAAGAGCTGTATGCCTCCTTCACATTAACATACAACAAGTCCAGGGTCTGTGGTCGGCAGCTCACATACTGTATGTAGTTGGTCAGTGTTTTTTCCATGGTGACGTCATTGAAAACTCCTGATATTATGATCGCTGCACTGGGGTGTTTAGTTAGCAGTTTTGCGATAACGCTGTCATGACGCTGACGCGAGTGACTTCACACGCCGACGTCTGGTTTGCTGAGGGTGGGATGTAAACTGCCACAACATGGACATGAGGATTGTCCCTGGGAAAATAATATATTATTGCTGGCCTACAGCAATAATAAGTAGGGCTGCTCTCTCTTAGTCGGTTAGTCAACTAATCGGTCGTTTTGGTCTTAGTCAACTTAGATTTCTTTAGTCCATTAGTCATGTTTTATGCTTTTTTTCATGCTGAATGACTTATTTCCAAGAAACGTACAAGCACGTCACTGGTAAACACAAGAATCAAAGTGGTACTTTTGCATGACTCTCAGATTTACAGATCTGTCGATTAAATCAACTAATCGAGTCGATACAATTGAATGAGTGTTAGTCGACTAAGAATGTCTTTAACCGAGCACAGCCCTAATAATAAGTCCTACAGCCAGCATTTCAATGTCCGGGCAGCACACACAATCGTTGATCTTGATGTGACCAGGATTAAACCATCTGTTGTTAACAAGAATGGCAAGCCCCCCTCTTTATGCTTACCACTCATGGTGCGGTCCCTGTCTGCACGAACAGTCTGAAAGCCGGTGATGGTCACATTGTTATCGGGGACGTCCCGGTGCAGCCATGTCACTGTGAAACACACGATGCTACGCTCGTGAAACTCCCGCTGACTCCTTGCTAACACCGTTAGCTTGTCCACTTAATTCCCCAGGGACCTCACATTCCCCAGGATGACGGAGGGAAGTTGGGGTTTATATCTCCTTCTCTCCTTCCGTGCTGCTCTCTTCCACTGTCTCGTCCTCCTTCCCCTACCCCTTCACCCCCGATGCTTCCTCCTTGTTCTCCTCTGGGACAAGCTGGGTAGAGTCAGTGGCTGGTGGCGGCAGTCGGAGGGTGATCAGCTGTTCCCGACTGTAAATAATGGCTGCATGTTGTTGTTGTCCCCAGGCGGTATGGTTTTCCAGAACAAGTGAACCAATAACCAGTTGAAGAATAAAACTTCTGTAAAAAGCACAATTTTGGAGGACCAATGACTTAGTAGAGCCTATCTAGTAACTTATTTAAGAAAAGAAAGAGTTTAAAAAGTGACTATTTACAGAAAGTTAATGTGAGCGGTAGCATCATATATATTGGATGACTAATTTATAATTTCAAAAGGATGTTTAAAAAAAGGTACCCTGTGTTTTACCATTTGTTTGCACAATTCCAGCACAGTTGAAAGCACTGTTCAAAGCTACCATTTACCAGAAGGCTCAGTATTTACCTTGTTCTGGTTGTAAAATACACTGACAGGTAGGGATAAGTACTTTAAATTCTCAGATTCTTACTGGAAGAGGTGTGAAACCTGCAGAGCAAGTTCCCCAGGCTTGATGCTGACTGGTGGCTGTTTCTCCTTTAGCTATGTTGATGTTTCCACTGTGTACAGCACCACTGCAGCTACAGTGGGAAGTATGATGCTGAGATTGACCAATCACAATTGGGGATCAGGAAGCGGTTGGGTGCCCTGACTAAGGGTATTTTTTACAGACACAAGGTAGACTGAGGGATAACAATGGCCACAGTACTAAACTCCAAGCCACATGCATTGCATACAGTATGATACAGCCAATTAAAGGCAACCATTTTTTCATCTTTCATAACACATTAAAGATGCTTAACTATTCTGCCAGGTTTTATATAGTACTTTGAATTATCGTATTAGATGCTCAAAATAAGCTCTAAGCACTGACACTGTGCACAAAAACACACCGAAAATAGACAGATAACTGTTCATTGAAGGATCATTAACCTCAGGCAAAAATATTTTTAGGTCAAGCCAGGGCTAAAGGTGTTGCATTTTCTAGATTGTTTTCCTTGTTGGCTTCTTAAAACAACAAATCATTACAATGTGGTTCCAACTTGTTATATAATTGACTCCACCATAATCAAGCCATCCAGCAAAGATTTTGCTAAATAAATTAACGCCCAAATGTTGTACTGTATCTTTGAGCTTGATACCCTGAATGCTGTAAACAGGGTCAAAGCACAAATTCTGGACACTGTGCACTGTAAAGAGCTGCTTGCATCTTAAACCTTACATTTAAAATAAACTCTATATAACTATCTAAAATGAAGTGATTCAGGAGAAGGCCACTTAATTTCACTTAAACTTCTAACCACTATCACTTGGAAAATGAAATTTTTTTACATTATACATATAAATGTAATCTTTATAGTCTAGTTGCACTCTTTACAAGCTTCAGCAGTATCAATACTCTTTAAAATGGAATGGCTTACATTAAAATTACAGTCGGAATCTGTCTTGCGCTATGATTACATTCATTTATTATTTTCTCTGACAAACCCAAAACTTACAAATCAGTGTTCAAAGATAACCTGTTTTATGTTTGGTTAGGTTTAGGCCAAAAAGGGGAAAGGGTTTAGGGAAAGATCATGGTTTGGGTTAAAATTATTACTTTTATTAAGGTTAGGTTATAGTTAAGGAATAGTGATAGGATAGTGGTCGTGCTTTTGAAAGAAATTTGGAAAACAGCAGAGTTTGTTGTTTTGTAACAATGTTACCTGATTTCCTCCTTTGAGCCTATCATTTTTACCACAGGTTTTACTACAGTGGGGTACAATGGGGTTTGCCACACCATTTTACACAGGTGTTAACCCTTCCTAAACCTTTAACCGCAGCTAAACTAATGACAGTAATAGGTGTTTCCCAGGCCTGGCAGTGCCCTGTAGTGTTTATACACAAACACATCAACAAGGGTTGGGTACCTAGATATAGTTCTGAGTTAGGAGGCCAAATGGCAGGCTTTTTCCAAACAGTTCACATCCGGTGACTCAGACTAATGTAATGTTAACACATAAAGCAAAGTAGTTCCTTTCAGCTTTATAATTAGGCCTGCTTTGTATTGTTGTGGTTAATGACAAGTTGTCATTACAAATAGTGTTTATTTTGTCAGACGAGACAAGACTAAATATGTTCGTCAATGACCTTTTTTTCTATGACTAAGACGAGACGATGACGAGACTGCGCCAATGTCCAAAAACGCTGACTAAGACTAAATTAACATGCATTATTGTTGACGAAAAAAGATAAGACTAAAATGTTTTGCATGAAATAAAAACTAAGTCTGTACTTTTCCATCATGAGATAGAATATTTAGCTGTTACTGGTTTGGGTACAGAGACGCGGTGCTAATACGGCATCGACCGGTGCCTTAATGACTGTTATTTACCGGGATAGCAACGCAGATTTCGGTGCCACTTAAATGCCTGCACTTCTCTCTGATGCTCCTAAACGGACGTTAGAGGCAACCGAAACATCGCTGCACGGGACGCTAGTTAACACTATACTTGGCAGCAGGTAACGTTAGCCTACCGTTAGCTAGTTAACACTACACGTGACAGCAGGTAACGTTAGCCTACCGTTAGCTAGCAGCTGGATTAAACACGGTTAAAATGCTGACAGCTAAACGGTTTAAAAGTTTGTCTGTATTTCACTGGAGAGGATTCCAACAGGGGGACATACAACAGTCTGCAGCTGCCGTTGTCTGAAAACACATACGTAGCGTTCACTTAAAACTCGCTTCGCCAGCCTCGTGCTGCGTTCAATGTTATTTTAAAATACAATGACGAGACTTTTAGTCGACTAAAACTTGACTAAGATACCTTGAGTTCTCTTTTGACTAAAACTAGACTAAAATGACGAGACTTTTAGTCGACGAAAACTTGACTAACAAAAAAGATATGTGAATGACTAAATATGACTAAAACTAACAAGGACATTTGGCACAAGACCTTAATCTAAATTAAAAATGGGTGACAAAATTAACACTGATTACAAAGACATCTCAAACAATCTCAACTTTGCATTAAAAAATGACATAATTGACGGAATGACACTTAATGACAACAGTCCTAAAGAGTCATACATACTCCATGTTCATGTCGGGTGTCATGTCATGGTAATGGCAGATACATGTCAGTCTTATGCACACCGCTTCAAATAATCAAAGTGTTACCCATTAAATAGCTGGGGAAATGCACTTACAGTGGTCGGTGATGATATTGACAAAATGATAATAATTGTCTGAAACCTCGATAACTGCAGACTAGAGGAAATTTAGAAAAATGGTGGAACTGAAAGAGTGAACAAGAAGGTGATTTTGGACACAGCAAGTTTAAGTCAGTGTTTAGCTTCAGTCTTCAGATTTGAGCATGCTTCTCGGGCTGCACATACATTTGATCAGCTTGTTTGCATTGCTGAGATTTGGGAGGTGTGCTGTCTGCCGTTGGCTGTTAAGTGTTAAGAGTTTTGCTTAAGTGCACTGACTGGGCTTGGCTTTGTGTGTTTACCAGCAGGCTTAATATTTGAGGGGATGATTTCTTGGCTATACCTAAATAATCATAATAATAATAATAACAATAATAAGGTAATTCATGTATTCAGAATAAAAGTGAGTCAACTGTGCATTAACTGGAAGTCAGTCTATTGCAGTGGATTTATTTAAATAGCTGACACTTTGTTAAACAGAGTCACTGTCTCCCTGGTGCTTTGTGTTATCATCTTACCCTTGTTTATAAGTTGCTGCCAATGCAACTTTATGTAATGCTCTCCTATGAATTGTTTAGGGAAAAAATAAAAAAAACTTTTTCTTTAAAAATCATTCTTCCTTCTATATTTCTTCTTGTGATATTATTTCTTTGTTTCACAAATACTTACAGGTGCAAACCCAAAAAACAGTAGCTGATAAAATCAGACAAGGAAGCTGAGGGAACAAATAGACCTGTTGAGCCACTGCCAGCAATCTGTGTCCCTTACTATGTTTCAGGAAGTCATTCATGCAGCATGTTTCCCATAGTTCCATTTGCAGGTTGACAGCCTTCTTGTAATGAAGTGTTTCTTTTTCTTCACACAGAGTGGATGAATACAGCTGAAGAGAGAGGATAGTAAGAGGCTATGGTAAGGACAATGGCTGATATACATGTTTGTGAAAATGTTTATGTGTTGGGATTTTCTTTGTTGGTGTTTTTCAGGAATGTTACAATGTCATATGGGGCCTTTTCAACAAACATTAGCTTTGTAAATGTGTGTGAAATGATTGAAGTTAAAGTGAAATAGTTTTCCCTGATAGTCAATCTATTTGCTTTGACTCATCTGCGTCTTTGTTGACTTAGGCTGGGCAGAATTGGTGTGTTTCTTGGGTTAAATTATTGTATATTGTTGACTTAGTGTTACCAATGCTTTTGTGGACTGAGGCAGTACTAACAGTATTTGTAGTATTTGTGTTACTAAAAGCAGGAATATTCTAACTGAGTGTTTGATTTATGTCACATTTCAGCAGGTTGACCTTAAGATATATTTGTTTTCATAGTATTTACACTTTTCCAATACTTTGCTGGCTCCTTTATCCTCAGTCAAAATGTTATAATAAAATGACTGCATCACCAGCATTACAAGCTGTCACTAGAATGAAATTAAATAATACTAATTAGATAATAATAACTTTACTGATCCCCAGCAAAGGAAGGAAAGTTAGCATTACATCAGCACAAGACTAAACTAAAGAGATAGGTAGGGTACATAATGAAAAGGAAAACATATTGAAGCCTTATAATGAAGGTAACACAGTCTATTAAGTGTAAATTGGCCTATCAACATTACTCATAGGTCTAAATGAGCACATCAGTAATAAGGTTGATGGTTGTTGCCATTTTATGGCTCTGTCTGACAGTCTTTGCAGCGAGGATAAGGCGTTGGGCCATAGAGGTACCGTACGTAAGCTATGACACACATTTTAGTTGAATGAAATGTTATGTATATGAAGGCTATTGGCCCTAAAAAGGGTTCGGGCTAGTGCTAGGACTAAAAAATGATGACGATTAGAAAGTGTCCACAATCTCCATTTACTGCTCACTTTAGAGTTAACTATTCAGTGTCTATCATATAGCAAGTAGTGAGCTCACTTATTTTGTCTGATGCATATTCTCTTTTGCTGCTGTTGTTTTGCTACTTTTTCTTCTGCTGCTTGTATGCTAGACCAGCCTGGTCTCACTGAATTCCGTAAAATGGGCACGGACTGGTAACAGCTCATTCCGTGGTGGTGGTACGGAATGTGTGAAAATTCCGTACCACGGAAAACAATGCTAATGTAATGTCAATGAGAAGATGACGTGGCACGGTAGTGAGTAGTATGTAAGGCCGGAATTCCACGCAAGGAGGTTGGTTGGGGTTGGTGGATGGGTAAAACACAGGACTTTCACTCAGGAGAGCGGAGTTCGCGTCCCGCGTGTGGTGTTTGTCGGTTGTGTTTTTATTTTTATTTTTATTTTATTTTTTAATCGTGTCCCGCGTGTGGCACGGAACCGTAAGCCCACCCACGACCTTTTCCTGAACCCAACCGTCCCGTTCTTGTCGCGTGTCACGGAACCGTAAGCCCACCCACCGTTTTTTTTTCGGCGATCCGCGTGTCACGTAAGCCCGTATATCGTTTTCGGCGATCCGTGTTCATTACACGGAATTCTTCCGTGGGCCCATCACGGAATTTGGCGATCCGTTGGCGATCCGTGTTCATTTAACGGAATTATTCCGTGACAGTTTAACGGATTTTGTTGCAATTCTGTGAAACTGCCACGGATTTTGAGTTAAGGGTCCGTGCCCATTTTACGGAATTCTGTGAGATCAGGTTGGCTAGACTGGATGTCATTTATGTTATGATTGTATGTTAGTGGATATTTTAGAAATGTTTGGAGGTGTGCTGCTGTCTTTTAACTTTTGACATTTCTCTTTTAGTCCCTACTCCCCCTCCCCTTTTCCCAGGTCGCAATTGTAAATAAGAATTTGTTCTTAAAGTGCCCATATTATGAAAAAATCACTTTCTGGGATTTGGGGTATTATTTTGTGTCTCTGGTGCTTCCAGACGCATACACACTTTGAAAAAAAACAACATCCATGCTGTTTTGAGCTGGGTTTCTGAAAGTCTTTTGCCTTCAGTCTCCTGGTGAGCTGTTCAAAATCTGCATGGCGTTCTACGTCACTAGCCAAAACGAGGGACCTAGGGGGCTAACTGCTAGCATGCTAGCACTAGCTAAAATAGCAAAACACTGCTACACACAAATTCACCCTAATCTACAAAATAAATTGTATAGAACTACTTACATGTCTCTGTTCTGCAGGTATTCCACACAAAGTTGGATGTGCGCCCTCATTTAGAAGAAGTCTCTCGGCTAATCCTGCCTTGTACAGGCCAAAGTTAGAGAAACAGCTAGCTAGCGCAAGTAATCTTTACCTAGCTACTGCGCATGTGCAACTGACAACAAAGACGTTACAGGAGTTGACAGGTCTCACTCTGTAGCTAAAACAGAGACCTGACACAGGGTGAAAAGAGGAGCTGTAGCAATGTGCAGTACAACAAAAATATGGTGTTTTTTTGAAAATTAAACCATGTAAACCTATTCTGATAAAATCTCAAATTATAATTATGAACCTGAAAATGAGCATAATATGGCCACTTTAATGATTTGCCTGGCTAAATAAGGGTTCAATAAAATAAGAACAATACAAATAAACACTCAAACGCACAGAAAATGATTATTAAAGTGTGTGATGTGTCATCATGTCTTTGTGCCATTTTAAATTACAGCACTATGGGTCGTCTTTAAGTGCGCATTTGAGCCAAACATGCACATTAAATTGTGTGTGTCATTAGATTTTAGTATCATTTTAGTATAGGTATCTTAATGCATTTCTCAGTCACTTCCAATTCTGAACATCTAAATCTTATCTTAATCTCATTTTCTGCTGTTGTGCCATCCAGCAATATTGGATCTTGTTGACTCAGCCAACACAATGTGGAATCTTCCCTCTCTAATGCAGTTAAAGTTACCTTGAAGAGGACAAGCCATTAAAGGTGTGTATACTGGAAAACATTATGAGGTTTGTGTTTATTGTAAAAAATAAAACATTGATATAAAATATGTCTGATATTTATGCCACACTTGGCTTGGCTATGAGTCAGCAGAACAATCAGGTGTATCATGGAATTTAAGTTACCACTAATGTTATTGGGTCATGCTAATAGTTGTGGTTTAATTTGCCTGGTTCTTTCTGGGCCACCAGCCCAGTACAGTAGGTGTATTGTGTACTAAATACCACTAGAGGCTGCCACACATTCTCATACCTAACCGACGAATAGGTCGATTTCCAATCCCTCACAAAGCAACATATATGACCGTTCTATTTACTGACGTTATCATAACACGGGACCACGGTGGCTGTTTTAATCATGTGACCGTTCTATTTAACATAACGGCTTCTGTTTTAAACACATAGTTAACGTTCTTAAAATGGAACTAGTTAAGTTGAGGCAACAAAAATAATTAGGGTTAGGAAATCATCAGGGATTGGTTAAAAATGAGTCACGTAAAACTACTAAAATGAGGAGGTTACTGTGTCACGGACGTCACTGCATCACAGGCTAATGTCCGTATCAGTCGGTTATTTTGAAAGTGTGTTATTTAGATTGAAAAGTGTTTTGAAGTGACCGTTGACTTTTGGTTTTAAATGGGAAAAGTGTATTTGTGGAAAGGATGTCTAAGCTTTGGTCCTCTGAGTGGACATTTCCCATTCTAGGCATTTATCTTAGAGCAGACGTTGCTTAGAGATGCGCTCAAAGCACAACTGGTCAGAATATGGCTTTTTCTTCTAGTTGACCTATGTCAAAATCACACTGACCCGCCCCTAAATTAGTAAAATTTAACAACAACTTAATGTTTAATTCACACACCCACAGCATAGGAAAGCAAACTGCTCTCTAACAACTTTGTTTGGCTCATTATCTGTATCCAGTGTCGGTGGAATTATCAAGCTAGCTAACTAACATTAACGTTAGCCTGCGGTCGCAGGGGGCGGCTCGTTCCCTCCACTTCTTCGCAGAGACGTAACCCTAAGTGATGACAGCCCCGGAGATGGACAATCTGTTGAACCCACTCCTCATGCCTAAACCTAACTACGTCAACCAGTCTTGATTAAGGATTTACCAGTGGGCAGGGGCAGTACGGCGCATCCGCAGACACTTAAAGGAACACACCGACTTATTAGGAATTTAGCTTATTCACCATAACCCCCAGAGTAAGACAAGTCGATACATACCCTTCTCATCTCCGTGCGTGCTGTAACGCTGTCTGACGGTTCCAGCACTAGCTTAGCCCAGCACAGATCCTGCAGGTAACTGGTTCCAACTAGCTTACTGCTCCGAACTGTGACAAAAGTGACAAAATAACGCCAACATGTTCCTATTTACATGTTGTGATTTGTATAGTCACAGTGTGTACAAAAAACAACGTAACATGAGACACAGCCATCTTCTAACAGTAAACAAACCGGGAACTATATTCTCAGACAGGCTTGCTGTGAGCATATCACTCTGCCCAAGTACTATATTCTTCCGCCTGAGAATATAGTTCCCGGTTTGTTTACAGCACGGAGATGAGAAGGGTATGTATCGACTTGTCTTACTTGGTTACGGTGAATAAGCTAAATTCCCAATAAGTCGGCGTGTTCCTTTAACCTGATCTCACTACAGTTAAGGTGTATGCATGCACAAATACCCTGGTTACTAAAGGGGTTCTCTGGGTCTGTTAACCTGGTTATGAGAACTCAGATTTTAACAGGTAAGATGTATACATAGTGTTTGAACTTAACCCGTATTGCCTTAACCCGAATATAATCGGGTTTTTTTTAAACTGCATGTAAACCACTGATTGATGTAATAAGAAAATGATTAAGTTCAGAAACCCCCATTGCTTTAATAACTGGCTTGACTTTCACTTGTTTAGTGGTTGGTAGTGGTTACTAGAGCTATGACTAATGTGTGAGAAGTTTCATATCCATGTAACTGTTTAGCAATAATCAATAGGCTGTGAAACAATGCAGCAAGTACAGCTTGATGTTATCACTGTATAATTTCTTGTTTTTTTTCTGTCCCTTTCAACTTTTCTTCAAAGGAATGGCAATATCTATGAATGGCTTCACCATCTTTTCCCTTCTATTGACATTTACTATTTTGGAAACAGGGAACTTCATTGAATGTAGAAGTCCGGTTTTACCGGTAGGTCGACTATATTTACAATTCTGAACAGAAAATATGGGATCAGAGGTTTCGATAATGACAAAAAGCAATTATTTGAACCTGATTTCTGTTGTCTCAGGTACCATATGGAGAAGAACACTTTCTTCCTCACACCAGGGAGAAAAGGAGTGGTTAGTCCGATTAATAAATATGATATGAATATTGAGAAATACACTTACCGCAGTCACTTTCTAACGTATGATTAGATGAAAAGATTGATACCACTCTGATAGATTTCTTACTATATACAAAGCTACAGCCAGGAGATTAGATTAGTTGAATAGAATGAGAGTAGAATGGACATTGAACTGTTTGCCAAAAGAAAATGGTGCCCAGCACTGTGCACTGACCATGGAATTAGAATGAGTTAGCCCACTAATCTGACCATCTTGTTATGTTGATTTGTCACCATGCCCAAGAAATAGTCTAATTAGAAATTAAAAGTCTAATCTCTCAGTATATGTGCGCCTGCTCTACCCACTGATCCAATCCGGCTACGCACTTTGGCGTTTTTAAGAACTAAACATGGTAGTTAGTGAGCTTTAGTGGTGCTGGTAGGCAGATTTTTTCACTATTGAACTGTTTTCACCTTTGGACGTTTCCAGTCTTTATTTTAAGCTAGACTAACTGATCCTGGATGTAGCTTCAAATTTAGTGTACAGACATGAGACTGGTGTCAATATTCTCATCTAACTAAACTCAACGAATAAGCGCATTTCCCAAAATATCGACCTGTTGAATATAATGTATGTATGGTTGTCAAAATTCACAGTTTTTTTTTGTATCCATCTATCTTTGCAGTGCTTACAGGCCAATGGGAATACATTATTGATGTTGTAGTTAATGTCTCTAATGTAGAAACATTTGAGCTGATTCGTTCCTCATTGAATGAATGCTGAGTTATAGCTTGAGTTAATTCAATTTAGTGCAATTCAATGCTTGTTGCTTTAATTCGACAAACACAATTTGTCAATAAAGCACAAGAGACAAAAGTATAAATAAATGTATAAACAATTATATAAACACATAAATAAATGTGGAGGTTTTTCATGTAGTGATAAATACATGATCCCTAACTGGCTTCCCATGCCTAATGAAGTCCCTTATACATCATGTTGTATTTTTCATCCAGCGCTGTTGGATCTGGTTGAGTACGAAGTGGATGTGGAGCTGAATGTTACCAATATCGAGACGGTGGACTACCTTAGGAGCCTCCTGGACAATGGCAGCTTTACCCTGGCCTTGGGTCCCACTGTGAATGTCACAGACATTCACATCACCACAGGTAACAATGGAGCTTCTTCTGGTCAGAACACTATGGGTGCTACTTTTGTAAATCATGCCCTAAATCAAGTGTAATCTGCCCTTTTACTGCAGTTCAAGTGTTTTCTGTGTAATGTCTAACCTATTAACTCCAGATATCTGGAGGAAGTGATACAGCATCTAAAGTTTAAAGTCACTTTTTAACGCTCTGAGGCAGGAACCTTGCCGTCATTTTTTAACGTGCTGGGTAAAACCCCTTGTTTAGGGTTAAGGAAAGATCGCGGGTGGGATTAAAAACATTTAACACAAACCTGGTCTCCTGGGTGAAAGTCCTGTGTTGTTTAACCCATCCACCACCCCAACCTACCTCCATATGCAGATTTTCAGTCTTTAATACTACTCGCTACCATTTTTGCTCTTTATACTACGTCATGTTACAGCGCCGCAGTCGAGCTGCTGCTATGCTGGTGCGTCCCATACAGATGCTTAAAAGTATATACGATATTGGATGCTGAAAGCCAAGTGTCATTATGTGACCACTTGGGAGTGAGAATGAGTTGTATTTGGACACTTCAGTACTGTCCAAATACTTCTGAACTGCACTGTATGTCAACAAAAAGTTCCTCCTGAGCTTCAAAGACGAGACAAGAAAAGTTCAACCATATATAATCCTGCAGTCGCTGGGCAGCACAGGGGAACCTACTCGGCCCAGTGACTGCAGAGACCAAAGACATGTGGGCAATCAATGATTAATCTAATAGGTGTCTTTCATTTCCTCATAGTTCACAACCAATTGTGAAATATGAAATGTTTGAAACTACTGCATATCTTTAATTGCAGACTAGTTGGTGCTCTTCCCTTTTTTCTTACTTGTGTTTTGTTTTGTTTAGTGTGTTATCCAAATGGTACCAGCTTCCAGTGCAGATGTGAGGACCAGTATGTTTGGTCATATAGTAACTGTCTTACATACGGGGCATGTGATGAGATCACTGACGAAACATGTGGGTGTATCAACAGTATCCCTACCAATGGGCAATACTGCCAGCCAAAGAAAGGTAATAGAGACTTTAAATGGTTACTTTATGCTTATGCTTGATAGTGTACTTTTACATTTCAACAGCATCTTGATGTTTCCGTTCTATGTGGAAATTTATGCAAACAAATATGAGCATGGCAGTTCCTTCTTGAACGTTCAGAACAGCATACAGTATGCAAAAAAAAAGAAAAAAATTGATTATTCAGAGCTTTCACCTCAATCTCACAATCTTCATTTAGCAAAAATACTTTTTAATTACACTGTTTTTTTCCAACAGTACTTCCAGTTGTGTATGAATACCAGATTTCCATTGAGGTGAACACCACAGACATAGATCAACTGAGAAAAGACCTGACAATAATAACTTTCCCCGTCCAAATCAGCAGCCAAACGACCATCTTAGATGCTAATATCACTACAGGTGAGAACTAATAGATGGTAAAATTTGTTTTTAAAGTGTCTCTCTTAAACAATTCACCTTTTCATAAGAGAAAATATGGTGTTATTTTTAAAGTTTGCAGCCAAGATGACACTGGGTTCCAGTGCCGCTGTGAGGATGACTACCTTTGGCCTTGTGACAAGTGTGCTACCTATGGGGAATGTGATGGTAGTACAAACAACACATGTGGGTGCATCAAAGCTATTCCCAGAGATGGACTGTACTGTCAGTCAATTCACCAGCAAAGTGAGTAGCTATGGTCACACACTAATCCCAGTTTTAATGCCCAAATTCAATTTTTCTAAATTTTAAAACGTGTTTCTATTTGGTATGATGAAAGAAATTGTGTGTAAGTGACTCTCCTTGGCTATATTCTTGTTTGTAAGTTAATTTCTATTAGTGAGTCCTCACAAGGGAATTTCGTCTTCTTTTTTACCTCATGCATGCTTATTTTGACAAAAGTAGACACCTCTTCATCAACATATCCTTCTTTCTCTCAACAGACTTTTCAGTGTGTCCTCGAACAACAACTTCACCATCAATGGGTAAAGCTCAGAAGTCACTGCTGATTTTAATCAGAAAACACATGAATCCAATAATGTTGTTTGCCTAGGATCCATTTGATGTCTATTATGCTTTTCTTTTCTCTAAACGTGATCATACTAATTTAAAGTTTTACAATTGTTCTTTTACTTTCTGCCTGCGCAGCTCCTCCAGTTCTTTATGAATACATCATTTCTGTTGAGTTGAACACCACAGATGTTACGCTAATAAATCAACTGAGGACCATTCTGAGAAGCATCAGTTACCCCTTCAGCATCAACAACCACATACAAATATCTGAGGCCAACATTTCTACAGGTAAGAATAGTAACTGTACACAACTTGTTTGTACCATCATTTATTTTTTATACTCTCTTAAAGCTCTATCGGTGCCATACTAGTATTACCTGGGAGCCTCTAGTTATTTGTAATAATTGTGCAGGTGGTCGTGATCTTAAATCCGTGTGAATCTGCCATATCTGTAATTTGTCAAATAAAAATTGTACTGCAAATTACCCACCATATTTCGCCAAACACAGAGGCTTGTGTGATAATATTAGTCTTGTGCGAATTAGCATCTCTGTGATTCAGGGTTGTAGTGGCTACGTTGGCAATTATAAAGGAAAGCCTTGACATGTGGGGGATAATTACAGTAAATTCCGTTAAAAACAGACTTCACTTATCCCGTGCAAAATGCGCTGCACAAAACACAGATATGGGAGGGTAACTTCTGAATCACATGAGGTTCCTTGGTAATACTTGTCCCTGCTAGTCCCTGTCCTTGCTTAAACATTTTAGATCCAAAACATTTGTTTGGCTCTACATCAAATGTTTTCACAAAAAGCCACTTGTTATTGTGTTCTTTAAAAACACTGATGAATACTGTATGTTTCCAGTTTGCTATCCGAGCAGTGGTGGTTACCAGTGTTTATGTGAGGATCAGTATCGTTGGCCATGTGACCAGTGTTTCCTGTATGGATCCTGTGACAACATCACTGATGACACATGTGGATGCATCAATGCCATTCCTCCTGATGGACAATACTGCCAGCCTGCTGATCAATACAGTAAGCTATCAGTTTTGAACTTGGTGTGAAATAGGCTCGTGCCGATTGCTGATCGGATCGTTTATCGACAATTGAAGGGATAATTTCCAATTGGTTTTTCCTACAGCAATATTAAAGCGATTTGAGCCAACTTACTGTCACTACTAAGATGTCATAAAAAATAATATCTAGAATCTGTGCCCTACATTTGTGGATGAGCTGCAAGTCTACCCGCTGAGCAACGTTAATCAGCACGAGTGTTGAGTGAATTTTAAACCCTTAACGTTAATAACAAAGCAGTTTGCCCTCTGGCTTTCATGGATCTGACATCTGATGGGCCGTGCTTCTTTCAGACAGTCACCCAGTCTCCTGACTTCCCGGCTGCTGCCAGAGGACGGGAGCTACATTAGTCAGCCTGCACCGACTTGTGGGGGCTAAATTACAGCAGCTAACGTTAACCATCGAGTTTCACTGGTGCGGCGCCTCACCTCCAACATGGCAAATAAACTACAGTTATTACACGTACTGTTATCACTAAAAGAGGTAGAGGAATAGCTAAAGATTTGACCCACCCAACGACACAGCAGCAGGAGGAGAGAGAGAAGCTATCACTAACTGTTAATCTACATGAGCTAACAGAAGGAAGTAGCATGTAAAAGCTGTGGGATTAGCTAAAAAGTCGCTAAGAGGAGAGCTTTGATTGCTTGAGTTAACCAGTTCAGGTTTAAATGTAAATGGGATAATTTGGGATAATATGACAAAAGTAACTGTGTCAAGCTACTAAGGTAAGACGCTATCAGCAACCCAGAAGCATCGTCAACCGTTATTGAGGCTCCGCATATGCATATTTTATGTCTAATTATGTGTTCAAAGATGCCAGCCTGTCAGGCTGATCTTGAGTAACCACGATCGTGCGCTTTGACAATATAAGCGATTGCCCAAGGTTTGTGTGAAAATAAGCAGAAAGTGGTAGTTTTCTAAGAATTGTCATTGTCCATTGTTGTTTGTAATTGGTATCTATTTCTCTCTGTTCTTATCTTTACAGACTTCACAGCTTGTCCTGTTACAACAGCCCTCTCCATCTCCAACCTGTAAGACAAACAAGACAGCTCTTCATCGATAAAGAACATGAAATGATTACAATCGCTACTTCAAACACCAACATGTCATTTTACAGTATGCATGTTTGTTTTAATATCTCTCTGCAGCTCCTCCAGTTCTTTATGAATACATCATTTCTGTTGAGTTGAACACCACAGATATTACGCTAATAAATCAACTGAGAACCATTCTGAGTACGATCAGCTACCCCATCAGCCTCAACAACCACATACAAATCTCTGATGTCAACATTTCTACAGGTAAGAATAGTAACTGTGCATATCTTTTTTGTACCTTTATTTATTTAGTATGCTCTCTCATAGCTCTATTGGTACCATACTAGTATTAGCTGGGGACCTCTCGTTATTTGTAATAATTGCGGCGGTGGTCGTGATCTTAAATCTGTGTGAATCTGCCATGTCTGTAATTTGTCAAATAAAAATTGTACTGCATATTATCATATTTCACCAAGCAGAGGTTGTGGGATAATACTAGTCTTGTGCGAATTGGTATCTCTGTGATTCGGGGTTGTTTTGGCTGCGTTGGCAATTATAAAGGAAAGCCTTGACATCATATGTGGGGGATAATGTCAGTAAAGTCAATAAAATACAGACTTCACTCATCCCGTGCAAAATGAGCCACACAAAACTCAAATGTGGGAGGATAGCTTCTGAATCACATGAGGTTCCTTGGTAATAGTAGTCCTGTGTGAATAGGGCGCTTACAAAAACCCTGTTATATCTGTTATTTTACAATCGCTGCTTTCTTGCCCACACCTTGCTTAGGCCGGTTACACACTGCCGGTGTCGCGGGAGCGTGGCGTTTCTGTTGCGTGTCAGCAGCGTGGATTTTTCTATGTCTTTACACACGAGAAACGTGTCTGACGCGGCGCTACTGCTGCTAGCCTTGTCTGGACACATGGATGTTTCCCATTGATAAAATGAAATACCATGTTAAACATAAATATATACTGATTTGATTACAGCAAAGACAACGTCGGCAATGTCGACGGCAAAATAGGGCTACAGAATATTTCGTTCTGTATTGACAGGTGCAATATTAGAAAATCGATTTTTTTTTAAAAATTGCATTCATGTACAGTACAGGCCAAAAGTTTGGACACACCTCATTCAATGCGTTTCCTTTATTTTCATGACTATTTACATTGTAGATTCTCACTGAAGGCATCAAAACTATGAATGAACACATATGGAATTATGTACTTAACAAAAAAGTGTGAAATAACTGAAAACATGTCTTATATTTTAGATTCTTCTTGCTTTTTTATTAATAAGGGAAAAAATTCCACTAATTAACCCTGACAAAGCACACCTGTGAAGGTAAAACCATTTCAGGTGACTACCTCATGAAGCTCATTGAGAGAACACCAAGGGTTTGCAGAGTTATCAAAAAAAAGCAAAGGGTGGCTACTTTGAAGAATCTAAAATATAAGACATGTTTTCAGTTATTTCACACTTTTTTGTTAAGTACATAATTCCATATGTGTTCATTCATAGTTTTGATGCCTTCAGTGAGAATCTACAATGTAAATAGTCATGAAAATAAAGGAAACGCATTGAATGAGAAGGTGTGTCCAAACTTTTGGCCTGTACTGTACATCTAATGTTTTCACAAAAAGCCACGTGTTATCGTGTTCTTTAAAAACACTGATGAATACCTACTGTATGTTTCCAGTTTGCTATCCGAGCAGTGGTGGTTACCAGTGTTTATGTGAGGATCTGTATCGTTGGCCATGTGACCAGTGTTTCCTGTATGGATCCTGTGACAACATCACTGATGACACATGTGGATGTATCAATGCCATTCCTCCTGATGGAAAATACTGCCAGCCTGCTAATCAATACAGTAAGCAATCAGTTTTGAACTTATATACTCATATATTGACAATTAAAGGGATGATCAGCAACTGATTTTTCCTATGCCGATATTAAAGGGATTTGAGCTAACTTATTATCACTACTAAGGTGTTATAAAAATAAGATACAATTACTAACTGTTTGTCTCTTTTTCAAACAGATCTCTTCATTTGCCCATCGCCACCAACTCCAAATGGTATGAAATACCAGTGTATTTTTCAGACCTGTAATTGTAAAGTTTTTATTCTATACCACACTAAATGTGCTTTTGCCTGGTGCGCCACTACTTTTTTTTACCTCTTTACTAAGTCTGTTGCTTATTCACTCTGATTTATCGAGCTTCTGCTGGCTGTTCTCATGAACCGTTCGTACATATAACTATGAATAGTAATGTAATGTAATTTGTATGTATTTCACGTACTGTATTTATTGCTGTATGCACTACATTAACTGCTGCTGCATAAGACCGCTCGGCTCCATTTAGGGAGGAGGTCGTGGTGGATGGGTGGGTCATAAAACCCAGTGGTTTTAAGTGGGGGTGCAGAGTTTGTGTCCCACGGAAAACGCAAGACTTTCACCCAGGAAAAGGGGGTTTTGTCCCTGGAGTAATTCTTAAAGGGATGTTTTTTTCTAATATTATCTAGATGTTTTGGTGCCTAAACTTAGAGAGATTTTGCTAGAACCAATCATGTCACTACAGCATCTACAACTACCACAACAACTAAGTCATACATTCAATAACAAAAGAGTTAAACTTATACAGTAAACTAAAAGACAACACTGGCATATTTATGTCTATATTGCTATCATCAACTGCCTTGCAGGGAATTGCAAAGAACAGTGGAATCCATAGTGCATTGGTAGTCTAATGAATTGATTTCAATAAACTGGTATTTAATTTGTCTTTTCAGACACAACACCTGTTTTTACGACAACAGCACCCACAACTGCTGTAACCAGTAAGTATTTAAAAATAAGGTAAAGGTAACACTCCTCTGATTTTATCGGAATACTTTTGAGATTCCACACCAATACTACAGGGTTACGGTTAACTTAGGTGCTGTTTCTTATTAAATTACAGCAGATTTTTAAGTGTCATTTTTTATTTTAAACTAAAAGACAACACTGGCATATTTATGTCTAAATTGCTATCATCAACTGCCATGCATGGAACAGTAAAGAACGGTGGAATCCATAGTGCATGGGAAGTCCAATGAATTGATTTCAATAAACAGGTATTTAAAGAGTAAAAAAACTGTTGCTACAAAACATGTAAACACCAGACAGCTGTATACACGTATCAACTGTAACAACAATTGTCTTATGATTAATTGTTGTTATACTATTCATTGCTCAAATAACAAATTGTGTATAGTAAAATCATTGTGAATATCAAAAATGTAAGAAGTTTTACAATGTTTTATGTAGCCTAACGCATCATTATGAATTGTTTTTTTAGACACAACACCTGTTAATGCGACAACAGCACCCACAACTACTGTGACCAGTAAGTATTTACAAATAAGGTAAAGGTAACACTCTTTATTTTAGATTCCACACCAATACTACAGGGTTGCGGTTAGGGTTAAATTAGTTGTTGTTTCTTATTGAATTACAGCAGATTTTTAAGTGTTATTTATGCAAAAGAATTGTATAGTAAACATGATATAAACTTTAAGTGGAATTTTGGTATTTTTTAACCTGAAACCTATTTTTCCATGCATTTGTGTCCAAGTAACTAATATTAATAAAGATCTTTGAAATTGGTTCAGTATTGAGTGAGAGTGCTGTAACCAGCAGTTGTGAACCATGCTGCAATGTCATCATTCAGGGCAATTGCGCATTCTCATTGTACGTCCGCTTAAAGTGCTGTTTTTGCCACTGACAAGATCAGATTGTCATTATAAGTACATAACTAATGCCTATTCTTTTCACATCCTATAACAGTTACAACACCAACAATTCTAACAAGTGCTGTAGTCCTTTTTATGATTTTAAATGAAGCAATTGTGTATTCCATTATTGACAGTTGCAAATGGTTCAAAATGTTCTTTACAGACACAACATTAATTGGCACATCAGACCTGAACCCACAACTACTGATACAACAGATTTAAACACTACTACAGCCGCAACAACCCCAATGACAATTGTAACAAGTAAATGCATTTGTTAACATTACTATTACTTTTTATACATAAACTACGTAATTTCTCATATCTAAAACATGCACAGTAAAAATGCTGAATCATTATGATTCTGTGAATGATCTGGGCTGAAATATTTTTTTACTACAAAATGTTCTTTACAGACACGACACCTTTTGTGACAACAGGTCTAAACATTCCTACAATATGGCCACTTTTGGGCTTATGTTTTATCTGTTTAAATTCTAATGTCAATATAATATCATCAAGGTTCAGTCCCCCCCCCCCCCTTTTTTAAGTCTCATCTTTTGGAAAAAGACTGAATGAAGAACAAATCTTGTTTTAATGAAGAAAATATTTTTATTGGAAAATATGTCAACAATTAATTTGCTGCTTGGTAGTTTGACAAATGTGTTTATCACTATCTTAAAGTTCATCAAAACTCTGTCATTAGTTTGCTAATTTTCACTACTCATGACATACTTTATTGTCCATTTGGGGAATCTTTTTGGACTCCGGCATTGACAACTTTAGTTGCACTTACAATAACAATAAAAATCAATAAATAGAATAAGACAGACATTAAATAAATAGGAACAATAAAAACAGACTTAATAAATAGAGAAAAAAAAAGTGTGCAAAGTGCAAATCAATAAGAGCACAGGCCACATAAAAAGAACACCATGATATTATTATTGCACAACCCATACAGCCTCAAGAAGTATTCGGCTACAATTAGACTGCAGGCCTTAATGCTCAATTCTGATATTTTCCCAGATCCGATATTTTTTTTTTTAACTGCAGTTTGGGAATAGAGACGTTAATAACATTAAATCCATGTTAAAGGCTTTATAGCGTACAGCGCTCGGATGTATTATAAGATAACACACGTGATGAATTACAGCCATTATATCCATTATTACAACTACAGCAACTCGGGACAATCGTCATATGAGCCTGCAGTGCAGGGCGCATCTGCCCCGTGGGTCTGCCTAGTTAAAGAACTTTGGATTTGGCTATTATTACATGTTACAACTTTTAAAACATGATTTAAATAAAGACTATTTAAGTGTTCCGACTTGTAAGTTCATGTATCAAAGCCTGCCGCTGTTCCTGGGGGCTTGCTGTTCTAGGCGCAGAATTGTGACGACGGTTGCTCTAGAGTGACGTCAGAGTCGCATGAATGCCGATCTGACTGTCCAGACTCAGGTCACATTTTTTAATTATCCGACCTGTAACGGATTTGGACTGCATATGAAAGTGGCCCAAAACAGAACCGCGCAAAGATCTGATGTCATGTGACTTGGGCTTTTGAAACTGTCATGAAAAAATCAGATATGAGTAAAAAAGTCGGATTTGGGTCACTTTTGCCTGCAGTCTGAATTATTATTATGAGTTTTGATTGACTTGATTCAGGTTACGGTCATTGGCGCCACCTGTTGTTGTGGATGTACTGTATATTGGTGTTTAAAAGTCTAGACCCCGAATATACAACCCGTTCTCACTCCGACCTCGGAAAATACGGACGTTTGGACATTGGCTGAAGCGACGAAAAAGGCCTCCTTCAGCGTGTTTGTATAATGTACCGGGGAGAGCAGGCAGCTACACGGGGTTTAGCGAGTAGTATGTAAGACCAAACTTCCGCGTAGGGAGGTTATTTGGGGTGGCGGATGGGTCAAACACATGCCTTTCACCCAGGACCTAAACCCAACCGTCCCATTATTCCCGTGTATCACGGAAACGTAAGCCCGACAAACAATCAAAACGGGGCACCACCCTGCAAGTCAGGGACCAATAATCAAACTGTGGATCAGTCTCATTTCTGTGAATATCCTTTAAAGGAACACGCCGACTTATTGGGAATTTAGCTTATTCACCGTAACCCCCAGAGTAAGAAAAGTCGATACATACCCTTCTCATCTCCGTGTGTGCTGTAATACTGTCTGACGGCTCCAGCGGCATCAGGCCAGCACAGAACATGCAGGTTAATGGTTCCAGTAATCCTACTGCTCTGAATAAGTGACAAAATAACACCAACATGTTCCTATTTACATGTTGTGATTTGTAGAGTCACAGCGTGTACAAAAAAACAACATAACATGAGACACAGCCGTCTTTTAACAGTAAACAAACCGGGAACTATATTCTCAGGTGGAAGAATATAGTACTTGGGCGGAGTGATATGCTCGCAGCAAGCCTGTCTGAGAATATAGTTCCCGGTTTGTTTACTGTTAGAAGATGGCTGTGTCTCATGTTACGTTGTTTTTTGTACACGCTGTGACTCTACAAATCACAACATGTAAATAGGAACATGTTGGCGTTATTTTGTCACTTTTGTCACAATTTAGAGCAGCAGGCTATTTGGAACCAGTTACCTGCAGGATCTGTGCTAGGCTAAGCTAATGCTGGAACCGTCAGGCAGCGTTACAGCACGCACGGAGATGAGAAGGGTATGTATCGACTTGTCTTACTCTGGGGGTTACGGTGAATAAGCTAAATTCCCAATAAGTTGGCGTGTTCCTTTAAAAAGGAAATAAAGGAAGGGGTGAATCCAAGCAACGGACCTGATCGACCAGCAATTGTTACAACCAGTACACAAATAATCACAAGCAACTGCTAATTAAGCATAATAAGATTTATTAACGTCACAATTATCAGTAGCTAATCAATAATCCTTCAATAATAAACTGCTATACCTTTTTTTACAATATCACAACCAAAAACAAAGCAAAAACAAAGCAGCATGTGTCATGGACACGTCTGTGTGTGTGTGTGTGTGTGTGTGTGTGTGTGTGTGTGTGTGTGTGTGTGTGTGTGTGTGTGTGTGTGTGTGTGTGTGAGCGGAAGAGGAGGGGCGGTGTCAAAATGTAGTCCTAACCACAGTCTATGGTCCTAACACAAAACCAAACTGGCTACTCCTGTGAGCTGCACAAAACTATTTAGCCTCAAGAGGGCGGTAGTGGTGCTGCGTGCACGGGGAGGGGCTGAAGAAGCAGAGGGGGTTGCTAGGCAACGCGCACGCTTAGCCTAGTATGCTAGGTCATGTGTTAGCTCTGTACAAGGTGATGCCGCCTCCACGTGTGAGAACTAGCAGCATTAGCCCGGGAGCTAATGCTAGCTTGTGTCCGTGTGTGTGTGTGTGTGTGTGTTAGTAAAAGGAACAGAATAAAGGAAGGAAAGAAAAGACACACTCTGATCTCAGTTATCGATAATGACCCAGTTCCCCTCAGCTGCTCAGGTCTGGGCTAACGGGTAGTTTGGACAGACTGAGACTTTTGGTTTTGCTGAGGAAAACGTCACTAAACCACTCCAGTAGCTAACAGCTGATTTTCGCGAGTTTCTCGCCGACAGTAATTAAAACTCTGTGAACGGAGTTATTTAAACAGGTAGCGCTTACGGTTTTAACCCAGCTACGTAACACAACAAAATGAAACGGTATAATTGATCTATTATACATTCACAGCAACAGATTAATAACCAGATATGGCCCATACATGATTACAATCAGATCACATTAATGGCAACAATGGTACCGAACCCTTTGCTCATTAATAAACACACTACTTATCTCTGCCCAGACGTAAGCCTCCTTACGGGTGTGTTCAGTCCGTTTATTCCTGTCCATAGATTCCACAGAAATGAAACAGAACGGGTCTCGGGCTCTCGTCAGCAGCCACTGAGAAACTTCCCTCCAAAAAGGCAGCAAGGGGGGAAAGTTTGGTCGACTTTGAGAAGAAAAACGTTGTTTACTTCTCACTGCAGTTATGAAAAACTCTGGTGCGTTTTTCAAGGATCCACCGAAATAAAATCCACTTTCTCCAGAAAATGGGAGTTGACCACAAGCGCTTGCGTGCTCCCCTCAGCAACAGAGTTGCAACGGAAGACGAGGGGGTTTCCTAGGGTCAGGTTATTTATAGGTTAAGACTGCATGCTGGTTTTATGGTCCCGCTGAACCAATAGGAAGACTCGAAACTCTTGAAAGGGCGAAGACTACACTGTTGTAGTTCTTTGAATTCCTGCCAGTTTTGAGGAGTTTCCCTTCTGGCTGGCACTTCGCATAGAGGTGTGAATTACCCCGGCTTTGGGGTTTACATGGAGGCCAAGATTCCTTTGTCTTGGTCACATGTTCCTTTGTCTCTGAGCACATGTGTGTCCTGTATCCAGAGGTCAGTTTAATCTGAGGCCTTTTGGTTAAAATCAGATTTAACCAAACTCTTGGTCCCCAACATATTCAGGTCAATACAGAATTTCTAGAAGCTACAACAAAACTAGATGAATTGCATGTTAAATTAAGTAAATATTATTGTTCTAGATTCAACACTCAACACTACTACACCCACAGCTATACCAACAACTGCAGTTACACAGGAGTTGATGGTCTCCTGCTGTCTCTGTTAGTTTGTGTTATTGTGTGACTCAAGTTAATCTGGACCCTTAACCTTTACGCCAAAAACACAACAAACAGCATCGAGGTGCCACCGTCCACAGACCACTAAACTCAGAGTAGTGTTAATTTCGTCAGACGAGACAAGACTAAATATGTTCTTCAACGACCTTTTTTCCATGATTAAGACGAGACAATGACGAGACTGCAGCAATGTCCAAAAAGGCTAACTAAGACTAAATTAACATGCATTATTGTTGATGAAAAAAGACGAGACTAAAATGTTTTGCATAAAATAATCGTCTGTACTTTTTCATCATGATATAGAATATTCAGCTGTTACGGCCAGTGCCTTAACGACCGTTATCTACCGGACTGGCAACGCGGATTTCGGTGCCTCATTCCCCTTAAATGCCTGCGCTTTTCTCCAGAGGCAACCAAAACATTGCCACATGTCATGCTAGTTAACACTACACTTTACAGCAGGTAACATTAGCCTACCGTTAGCTAGCAGCTGGAGTAAACACAGTTAAAATGCTGACAGCTTGTCTGTATTTCACTGTAGAGGATTCCTCTAGCTGCCTTTGTCTGAAAAACTTTAGGATTTATTTAAAAAAAGACTAAAATGTTTTGACTAAAAGATATATTGAGTTTTTTTTTACTAAAACTAGACTAAAATGATGAGACTTTTAGTAGACTAAAACTTGACTGACAAAAAAAGATATGTGATTGACTAAATATGACTAAAACTAAATAGGACATTTGGCACAAGACTAAGACTAAATTAAAATGGGTGACAAAATGAACACCAGCTCAGAGTGGCTGCTGCAGCTTTACATAGACAATACATGGCGTCTCGCTTCCTGGCTCCACTTCGCCACTGCTTGGTGTCTTTTCGGCGTTGGCCTTAAGCAAAAGAAAAAACACCCACATCGTCACCAACATCTGCAGTTACCAATACGTTTTTCGAAAGATGGTGTAGCATTCCATAACTAGTTGTTGTTGTCAAATTTTACCTCTCTGTTTAATACGGAAGCGTATTGCATTCACCATAGAAAAAAAAGATTTAGACATCTTATCTCGTAATTACGAGAAAATATCTCATAATTACGAGAAAATATCTCATAAATACGAGATCCTCATCTCGTAATTATGAGATCCTGATCTCGTAATTACAAGAAAAGATCTCGTAATTATGAGATAATAAACACCTGGAAGGCGGCATATCTAGGAAAACGCTTAACGTGAAAAAGTTTAACGTGGTTTAATATATCTAAACAACAATCAATCATCACCAGATTTATCATGGTCATATCTTGTCATGAACACTAAGCCTGTCAAAAAAAACAAAATCTAAATCCAACGATTATAGAAGTTATCTCACGTTAATGTTTTCTTCATCATTGGCCCTATGGTGAGGAAAAAGCTTAACGTGGTTTAATGTACCTAAACAATGATCACTGATTACCTAATTTCTCTCTCATATTGCTCCTGATAACCACTGAAAACTGTAAAATAATCGAACCCAAAGTCCAATTATTATGGACGTTATCTGACATAAAGAGTTTCTGCTTCACAGCAGGGCAGCAGAGCCGCTGGGGGTTGACTCTCCACGGTTCTCATTGGCTTTATAAGTCCTAATGTGAAAAACCTTAACGTGGTTTAATGTATCTAAACAACGATCAATCATCACCAAACTCCTCTCCTATATTGCTCAGCATAACCACTTAAAACTGTCAAAAAATCTAACCCAAAGTCCAAATATTATGGACGTTATCTGACGCTAAGAGTTGCTGCTCCATTAGGGTGTAAGGAAAAAACTTCAAAATCTTTTCTCAAAATTAGGCAGATCAGGATCTCGTAATTATGAGATATTTTCTCGTAACAAATAGGTGTCTAAAAAATGTTTTCTATGGTGAATGCAATACGCTTCCGTAGTTTAACACACTTAATGATTTCTTTTTCTTTTCAGACTCAACAATAGTTGCTACAACAGGCGAGAACACAACGACAGTTACTACAGCACCAACAACTGTAACAAGTAAGTGCTGAGAAATAATTATGTGGCATACTTGTCCAGAAAATATGTACAGTAGTAAAATATTATAGTAAGTAATTTGGGCTAGAATAGATTTTGTTTGTATTGCAAGCAATAACATATGGTAACAAAATGACTGTTACATTTGGATGTGACTATGCCTTTCATATTGTTGTCTGTTTGTTGATTATAAAACGTTCTTTTCAGATTCAACACCTATTGCTACAACACATCCAAACACCACAACACCCACATCGTCACCAACATCTGCAGTTACCAGTACGTTTTTCAAAAGATGGCGTAGCATTCCATAACTAGTTCTTGCTGTTTATCAAATTGTACCTCTCTGTTTAATACACATAATTATGATTTGTTTTCTTTTTCAGACTCAACAATAGTTGCTACAACAGGTGTGAACACAACAACAGTTACTACAACACCAACAACTGTAACAAGTAAGTGCTTAGAAATAATTAAGTGACATACTTGTCGAAAAAAAAATGTATGTACTAAAACATTATAGTAAGTAATTTGGGCTATAATAGATTGGTTTGTATTGCAAGATATAACATGTGGTAACAAAATGACCATTGCAGATTCAACACCTATTGCTACAACACATCCCAACACCACAACTACCACAATGTCACCAACTGCTGCAGTTACTAGTAAGTTTTTCAAAAGATGGCATAGCATTCCATAACTAGTTGTTGTTGTTTACCAAATTGTACCTCTCTGTTTAACACACATAATTATGATTTCTTTTCTTTCCAGACTCAACAGCAGTTACTACAACACCAACAACTGTAACAAGTAAGTGCTTAGAAATAATTAAGTGACATACTTGTCCATAAAATATGTACTAAAACTTTATAGTAAGTCATTTGGGCTAGAATAGATTTGGTTTGTATTGCAAGCAATAACATATGATAACAAAATGACCGTTACATTTGGTTGTGACTATGCCTTTCATATTGTAATACTTGATGACTGTTTGTTGATTATAAAACGTTCTTTTCAGATTCAACACCTATTGCTACAACACATCCAAATACCACAACACCCACATCATCACCAACATCTGCAGTTACCAGTACGTTTAAAAAAAAAGATGGCGTAGCATTCCATAAGTAGTTGTTGTTGTTTATCAAATTTTACCTCTCTGTTTAATAGACATACTTATGATTTGTTTTCTTTTTCAGACTCAACAATAGTTGCTACAACAGGTGTGAACACAACAACAGTTACTACAACACCAACAACTGTAACAAGTAAGTCCTTAGAAATAATTTAGTGACATATTTTTTCCATAAAATATGTACTAAAACTTTATATTAAGTAATTTGGGCTATAATAGATTTGGTTTGTATTACAAGCAAATGCATATGGTAACAAAATGACTGTTGCAGATTCAACACCTATTGCTACAACACATCCAAACACCACAACACCCACATCATCACCAACATCTGCAGTTACTAGTAAGTTTTTCAAAAGATGGCATAGCATTCCATAACTAGTTGTTGTTGTTGTTTACCAAATTGTACCTCTCTGTTTAACACACATAATTATGATTTCTTTTCTTTCCAGACTCAACAGCAGTTACTACAACACCAACAACTGTAACAAGTAAGTGCTTAGAAATAATTAAGTGACATACTTGTCCATAAAATATGTACTAAAACTTTATAGTAAGTCATTTGGGCTAGAATAGATTTGGTTTGTATTGCAAGCAAAAACATATGATAACAAAATGACCGTTACATTTGGTTGTGACTATGCCTTTCATATTGTAATACTTGATGACTGTTTGTTGATTATAAAACGTTCTTTTCAGATTCAACACCTATTGCTACAACACATCCAAATACCACAACACCCACATCATCACCAACATCTGCAGTTACCAGTACGTTTAAAAAAAAGATGGCGTAGCATTCCATAAGTAGTTGTTGTTGTTTATCAAATTTTACCTCTCTGTTTAATAGACATACTTATGATTTGTTTTCTTTTTCAGACTCAACAATAGTTGCTACAACAGGTGTGAACACAACAACAGTTACTACAACACCAACAACTGTAACAAGTAAGTCCTTAGAAATAATTTAGTGACATATTTTTCCATAAAATATGTACTAAAACTTTATATTAAGTAATTTGGGCTATAATAGATTTGGTTTGTATTACAAGCAAATGCATATGGTAACAAAATGACTGTTGCAGATTCAACACCTATTGCTACAACACATCCAAACACCACAACACCCACATCATCACCAACATCTGCAGTTACTAGTAAGTTTTTCAAAAGATGGCATAGCATTCCATAACTAGTTGTTGTTGTTGTTTACCAAATTGTACCTCTCTGTTTAACACACATAATTATGATTTTTTTTCTTTTCAGACTCAACAACAGTTACTACAGCACCAACAACTGCAACAAGTAAGTGCTTAGAAATAATGAAGTGGCTTACTGGTCCAGAAAATATGTATAGTAATAAAACATTATAGTAAGTCATTTGGGCTAGAATAGATTTGGTTTGTATTACAAGCAATAACATGTGGTAACAAAATGACCGTTGCAGATGCAACACCTATTGCTACAACACATCCAAATACCACAACACCTACAATGTCACCAACATCTGCAGTTACTAGTAAGTTTTTCAAAAGATGGCGTAGCATTCCATAACTAGTTGTTGTTGTTTATCAAATTGTACCTCTCTGTTTAGCACAAATAATTATGATTTTTTTTCTTTTCAGACTCAACAACAGTTACTACAGCACCAACAACTGTAACAAGTAAGTGCTTAGAAATAATTAAGTGACATACTTGTCCATAAAATATGTACTAAAACTTCATAGTAAGTAATTTGGGCTAGAATAGAGTTGGTTTGTATTGCAAGCAATAACATATGGTAACAATATAACAGTTACATTTGGATGTGACTATGCCTTTCATATTGTCATACTTGATGACTGTTTGTTGATTATAAAACGTTCTTTTCAGATTCAACACCTATTGCTACAACACATCCAAACACCACAACACCCACATCATCACCAACATCTGCAGTTACTAGTAAGTTTTTCAAAAGATGGCATAGCATTCCATAACTAGTTGTTGTTGTTTACCAAATTGTACCTCTCTGTTTAACACACATAATAATGATTTTTTTTCTTGTCAGAGTTAACAACAGTTACTACAACAGGCGTGACCACAACAACAGTTACTACAACACCAACAACTGTAACAAGTAAGTGATTAGAAATATTGTTGTTTATTAAATTGTACCTCTTTGTTTAACACACATAATTATATATATATATATATATATTTTAGATTCAACACCTATTTCTACAACACATCTGAACACTACAACACCTTTAATTTCACCAACAACAGCAGTTACCGGTGAGTTTCCAGAAATAAGGCATGGGCTAACACTTCCCTGGTTACCATTTGTTTGAAATCTTTCAGTAATTCACATTGACTTGAAAGTTGCCACAACACAAACATTTGTTACACATAAACGCCTAAAAATATTTTCCGAATTTAGAAATGTAGCAAAAATTACAGCAAGTAATCTGGGCTTGAATCTTTTTGATTTTAGCAATAACATGTTGGCGGTTAAGATGTCCATCCTCGTTATAACAAAGCAGTTAGTGTGTAAGTTAAGAATATGTGACATACCGGTACTTAAAATATAATGCATTTTAGAAAAGCTATACAGTAAGTTCTCTAAGTGTAAATCATTTTGTTTTCTATTGTCAGCTGTAATATTCGATTGTAAAATGTTCTTTTTAGATTCAACAGCTACTGTTACACCACATGTGAGCGCTATGATATCCACAATGTCCGCAACAACAAGCGCATGCTTCAAAAGGATTGTTACATTACTCTTCCATGTTATAGACCGAATCACTGTGATGTCGCGCTAACACAAAAATTGCCTCCGGGTGGACAACTGTTGAGTTGAATTGCAGAGATATGTGAAATCGGCAAACTTGTTTATTTCTGTTGTAATTTTAAGCCGTAAAAGTAACATTTAAAGATATATAGTTGAACCTGGTGAGCTGAAGTTTCTGCTGTGCTTATTTTCTGTACTGTGTTGCCTTGCTAGGGACTTTGATAATCAAAATGTAGTGCTTCGAACGGCAGTATCTCACCGCTGGTTGGACTAACAGCTAGTTTGGGTGGTGTCTCTTTCTTTAGTCTGTGGCCCAACAGGTAAATTAGCTCTCCAACCTAACGTTAGTGAAACTGTTGACGTATGAAAGCATCAAACTTGCATGTTAGATGGATGAGAGGAGTTTATTCAGTTCTTCCTCACCCCTGTATACTCAGCATCGTTAAATTGTTTGAACAGGACAGAGGAGTTTTCTACCTGAAAGTTATTGGAAACAAACATTGTGATTGCCCAACAGCATGTCTTTACAGCAGCATGGCTAACACCAACAACAGAAGCTAAAGTTACCCACAATCCATCAGGTGTATCTCAACTACGGATCTCACAGCGGCCCAAAATACAAAACATCTCCTCCCCTCTTACAGTAGATAAATAACAACTGAGGGTCTACTCAATTCACTTCACTGAAAATATGAACATTACAACATTCTCAACATTGTGTTTCTCTATGCTACTTTAAAGGTGAGGGTAGACTACCTTAAGCTCCTGACTGTGGCCATGGGGATTATTCTGCCCCGTTGACTTGGGTCAGTCATTATTTAACCTAATAATTCAGGCATGCAGGAGGCCACTGCTCTCTGGTGGGGTATCAGCGGTCTGCAGAAACATGGAAAGCTTGTTTCTGGTGCTGATGCAAAAGAAGGTGTTTCAGTCTTAGTCAATGGTAGACATAACTAATAATATATATATATATATATATATATATATATATTTTTTTTAAAGATCTACACATTACAACATTAACTAATAAAAATAATGTTGTATACCGTAAAAATCTTAATTTAAACACCTTAGACCTCTCTCCCTCTCTGGATAGTGATTTTACATGGCCATTTGTCTACCCCGAAGTGATTTTTGTGTTATCAAGCCATCACAATGATTCTGTCTATACACAGACAGGGAGCTTAACGTTTAGGGAGCAGCAGCCAAGGCCCACGCTAGAATGTGTGAGGTAGACAGCTGCCGCTGCTCTATTACAGTATGACAGTAAGACCACTTGTCATGCAAATGTAAAAACATATCATAATGTGGTAATGTCTCATATTGTACATCTTTCTACTTACTGTCCCCATTTTTACCTTTACTTTTTTTATGAATATTTTTTTATTATACTAACTTCATTTAAATAGCTTGATGTGCAACATGGCCTCTCAGAAATCACTTTTGTCATGTAAGCTTGCTGGACTTTTTAACTTGCAGAACAAAAGATACTGTATGTTTAATAGACTGCCAAATTGACTGTTGATATGAGACTTGATACAAAAAGAATAACAGCTACCAGAGTGCATTTTGCTGAATTATCCAATACATTGCAATAAACACTGCTTTAATATTGGTCTTCTTAGTTCTGCCAGCCACATGACATAAACATAGCTTATAGAGATATGTTATATATACCTTTTGATCTGCAGTGGTATTGCAAATACTAAAAGGAGCCATCATTTACAACTGTTTTTGTTTTTGGGTCCTGTCTACCTGACCTTTTTCTGGTGTTTATCCTTTTCTTTACATCATGAAAAAACAGAAGGTATTTATCCATAGCTTTGCTTATATTTTTCATATCTTTTAAATTAACAGTATTGCAAGTGGCGATGTCAATGGAACTAGACAAGCAATTCACAGCCGCATTAAATGATGCAACAAGTTCTGAATACAAGGATCTTAAATCAAGCATTGAGTCAGTGGTAAGTGAATTGATTACTCCATATCCAATTGTAACTTGTATTTCCTGTTCTCCATGTTACAATGTTGATATCATATCCATATCTCTCCCACAGTTAAATGAGCAATATAAAGTAATCTCAGGGTTTATCGGTGTTTCTGTTAACGGATTCAGGTATGGAATTTCTGGCTTTAAATATTTTTTTCCGGCAGGACTCCATACACATTTTACACCACAACTTTGTCTTTTGTTGTTCTTACAGACAAGGAAGTATAATTACAGACTTTGTTGTTCAGACAACACAAGTTAAGCCGACTGAAGTGGCTGAAGTAAATCAAAAGATCCCTGATGCAATGAAGTCTATTGCCACAATCATTGGTTCAATTACTGCAGATTACAACAGTAAGTTAAAAAAAAATAGGACCTAATTATTTTTTGCTTGACCGAATTCCCAGCTGATCTCTTTTTAATTTTTTTTAAAGGTCAAACTCCAATCAGCATACCCCAGATCACGTATACTGGTACAAGCATGACGCTGACATGTGGGCCTCCGGAGATTAATGTGGGACAAATTAATGGTTCTGAGTGGACATTAAATGGAGGGGAAATTACAGAAAGTGCAAGAATTAAAGTAAATACTTCTAGCATGGTGTCTATGCTTACAGTTGACAACGTCATTCTTGCTGATATTGGTAAGTCAAAGATAACTGGATTTGAACTACTAAGAAATTAGTAAACCTGAAACTACTATAAAATGTTACCAATGCAGTTATATAAACGCTTCTAAAGCTGGGTCTTACATTTAATTATTCTGTGAAGTGATATCAAATATAGTGCATTTTGGGATTTTATTAATCTTATATTTCAACACAATATTGTGAAAAAGCAGAGACATTATCGCTCATTGTTAGTGCATCTCACAATAAATTCTGTAAATCCTATTCCTACACAAATATTGCCAATATATCATCAAAATATTTAGTCAGCCAAAGTGAAATACTGGCATGTGGCAAATTACAAATGTATTTTTATTTTCAGTATACAAATGCAATCATTAATATTTACTTCTCTTCATCACAGGACTTTACGAATGTACTCTAATAGGCCAAGTCATTAATTTCATCCAAAAAGGAGATACAACGAATAAAATCCAACAAGCTCCCATTGTACAACTACAGAGTATTGTTAATGTTTATTGTAATGGGACAGAAGGACTGAAACAACCACTTGAGTGTTGCGTGCAGTCCCCCTATACGGTCAAGTGGTTTAGCTCAACTAATGCACCCATAGGTAATTATGAAGTGACGCTGAAAACAGGATACAGCTATTAACAGATAATATTATTAACAACACTGTTAAATGTTTACAGATTCCACTACAGTTTCCAGTAGTGAAGAAACCTGCATCACGTATGATTACATGCTTGGGAGCTGCAGTGGAGGACAGCAAATAAATTTTGTTTGTAAAGTAGATAATCCAAAGGATTATAATAAAACAACAGTAATGAACATTTTCACACAAGGTAAGAGCAACCTTTAAAATGTGATTATATTGGCTTAGCTAATAGTTGTTAGCTGTTTTACCTTTTTTATGTGTAAAACTAATTGATTTTTGTAATTCTTTAGTTCCAACATGTGTTGATACTCAGTATGGGCCTGGACGAGTAGGCGACATATCACGCATAGGGTGTGGTGTAGGTCAGGACGGGAGCAGGACTGCGGTCTGTCAGCAAACAGGGTGGACGCTTTTGCAGGACACCTGCATCGTAACAGCAATCAACAATTTGTTCATTGTTTCAACGGTAGGTGATCTTTTGCAAACAAATCATCCCCATGAGAACTCCCCAGAAGATACAATATACCATACGGTCAAATATGAGTTAATAAAAAAAACGTAATGCCATGTCACCAGGGCCTGCAGTTAACTTTTTTGGCCACCAGCCACACAGGCTTTTCAACAGCCAAATTTGCTGATGACTCGTGGTCCTTAATGGCTTCTAATTTTAGGTGTTTAGTCACATACACACGACATGTACTGCACTACAGTTGTTCCGTACTACTGTCGCGAATCAGCCACTCACTTTTAATCAGGTTGTGGCTGAAACATACAGTATGAAACCTGGTTATTCATCTTCATGTATGTTTCTGCTATTATGCAGGTTTCTGATTGTTTCTGTGATGTGTGGTTTCTGTTATGTACTGAGGTGCAGGTAGTATCAGTATCTGCCTTTCAGTTGTGGATGTTCTGACCAAATTTTATGATTCTACATAATGCAACTTACAATGCACACTTTAGGCAGACGTTATAATGATGAAGGAATTTGAATAGTTCTCCATCAAGAAAATTGTATTGCCCATTGTATTTTCTATAATATCTATTAAGAGTGGATGTTGGTTTGGATCTGTTCCAGGAAGACCTGGACAGGATTTCAACACTTGTTAACCTCAGTGTTAACAAAATACTGAAGTTCTGAACACAAAGCAGCACTCCACATCACTAAAAAAGATTTACAAGTACCACATTGCTCAAATCGTTCATGCTTATATGTCATATAATTCATTTAAACTGACCGCTGTTTTCATGTATTGTTTGGCTGAGTGGGTCACTTGTTTGAGCAAACCCAAAACACAGTTGCATGTATTACTTTATTTTTAATTTCAGGATGTAGATCCTTGTTTATCATTGTATCTTTTGTTACCGGACCTGTGAGAATTGAAAATGCCCCTGTGCACAAAGTGGGACATACTTGTCCTTGTTATGGGGTCTTGTCTCAAAGCCTATTATGTTTGTATGGAACATGATTCACACAACAGTGTCACAAAAAAAGCAGCAGAAATTGGCATTGTAATTTAATAAAATGATTCCCCTCCAGCTTGTGGCGTCCTACTGCCTAGCTCCGCTATGTCCAAAAATGGCTCTGCTGGCAATCACATGTAGATTTATATGTGGTGTTGTATCCTGGGATCTACTAGGCCATACCCCCTGTTGAAGCTCAGCAAGAAAACGAAAAGTCTGGGGAAACAAAAATACTAACTTTAATATCCCTTTCAACATGGCAAACTCAGACTGCAAGCTTCAGCTGAACTTCAGAAAGCATTTTTGCAGGCTGCTTGGTCACATTCTGCTTAAGAACCTCATGCTGTGATCGCAGCGTCTCTGGTGCCAGAGACCTTTGTTGTACACCACAAGCACAATCTTTTAAGGTTGAACATTAGTCTGGGGAGTCGGCTCTGTATTTTCTACTGCACAAGAGACTGGATCAACGGGCGTAGTTCAAATGACTGTACGTAATTGGATAGTCCTTCAACCAATCAGACCAACGATCCGGGTGACGTAGTTTGCAGAGCAAGGCGGAGCGAAAGCCAGTGGCCGTCATGTTGAATGTAAACAAAAAGCTGCTTGCCTTCGCTTCTCTATCGTCATAAACCTGCCAATAGCGCGCCAGGTGGATAAGCCAATTTGTGATTGGTTCCCGCAAATTTGTAACGGAAGCAGGATAGATAAACGTACAGGTTTCCAGCCTGAGCTGCAGGGCAGACCAAATTGCCAGCAGATCGGGCTGGATTTACCCAGTCTACCATTGCCCCTCTCTCTCCACATATTACCATCTTTCCGGTGCGCCAGCGCAGGAATGTTAACAAAGACAGCAGCGTTGTGTGAACTCATTTGGCAAGGGCTTGAATGTAATGGACACTCAGTTATCTGTAAAAGTTCCACACTTTAGCTTTAAAACACATTCTCTTAGCCTGCCCTGCCAGTTTCTAGTGGCCAGAAAAAAACATCTTTGCGTTTATCATGAATAGTTTGTAATCTCATGCTAACATTTGGTGTCATACTTTTCTGTGTATTTATCTTTTAGAATTTGAAGGAGGCTCAAATACCAGACTTCGTGGCAAATCTAAGTAGCACGGTCCAAAATGTAAAAGACAAAATAGCAACGTCATCTGCAACCATATCAGCTATCGTTGACATCCTAAACAACATTGCAAATGTTTCCATTGGTGTTGTCACTGCACGTGTCATGGAGGTAGGCTAAACCTTCCACTCTGTAGCCTTTTAGTAAAGGTTATGTGTTTTGTCATTAAAAACTTCGACTTTTTGATGAGGTTATGTACACTTACAATGGAATGTCTCTTCATTTGCAGAATGTACTTGAAACAGTTGATGTCATCATTGGTAGTGAATCAAGACAGTCCTGGACATTTCTGAATGCAAATAGAACCAGCAATGCGAGCTCAGCACTACTGGGTTCAATGGAGACCCTGTCTGAGAGGTTGGTAGGGGAGATTGTCTTAGAGACTCCACGGATCTTGCTCAACAGAACCACTACGTTTAACAACTCCTTCACGACCAATCTGAACAACAGCATTTCCATAGACGTTCCAAAAATCACCAGTAACGTCTCTTTCACCACCATCACCTTCTCCACCCTTAATAATGTTATGCCAACACGGAACTCCAGCTTCAACACTACCAGCAATTACACTGTATCAGATAATGCAATAAACGCTGCTGTGGTGCTAGTCAAAACAAATGCAACGGTTCAGAATGTTACTCTGAGCTTCAACAAGCTTAACAGTTCGCTATTACTAAACCCACAGTGTGTCTTCTGGAACTTCAAACTCTTTAATCAGTCGGGGGGTTGGGATGATGAGGGTTGTACGTTTGTTTCTGATGTAAACAACATTGTAACCTGCAGCTGCAACCATCTCACCTCATTCTCAATTCTGATGGCAACAGACATCCCTCCAGACCTGAGAGAAGCCTTGGATATAATCACTTATATTGGAGTTGGGATATCTCTGGCAAGCTTAGTTATATGTCTCATTATCGAAGGATACGTGTGGAAAGAAATGACTAGAAATAGCACCTCCTTCATGCGCCATGTTTCCATCGTTAACACTGCCCTGTCTCTGTTGATCGCTGACATTTGTTTCATCATCGGGGCCTCTATTGCCAAGAACCCCCTTGAAAACCCAGTTCCAGTTGGACCATGCAGCACAGCAACATTTTTTATGCACTTTTTCTACCTTGCTCTGTTTTTTTGGATGCTTGTGTCGGGCCTTCTGCTCTTTTACCGCACGGTCATGGTCTTCTCCCACATGTCCAAGTCAATCATGTTGGCCATTGGCTTCTTATTAGGCTACGGGTGCCCTCTGATTATAGCTGTTATTACTGTTGCTGTCACAGCACCAGGGAATGGATACATCAGGGCAGATGATGCTTGCTGGCTCAACTGGATCCAGACACATGCCCTGCTTGCCTTAGTGATACCTGCCTTGACTATAATTTTCATCAACATAATAATCGTGATCGTGGTATTATTCAAAATGCTGAGAAGAGGTGTAGGAGACGCCACCCAAAGAGATGAAAAGCAAACGCTGGTGGTCATTGTCAGGTGTTTAGCCATTTTGACTCCTTTATTTGGACTGACCTGGGCTTTGGGAGTGGGAACCATGATATCGTCAACAGATAAGGGAATCCACATTGCTTTTGCTTTCTTCAATTCACTACAGGTATTTGCATTCATTGAAATACAAAGTTCTTTAATACTTGTGGCAGTATTTTGTGTAATAAAACTTTTTGTGTAGTTCCAGTGATAAAAAATGTGCATGTCATCTGTTTTTCCTTAGGGTTTCTTCATTTTAGTGTTTGGGACACTATTCGATTCAAAGGTATGTTGACTTCAAAGAAAGACATTTTGCGAAATATACTTATTTGCTTTTCAGAGTGCTGCCGTAGATGAGAAGATAGCTATCACTTTGACAGTAATGGAGAAATTATTTAAATCCTTTATTAACTAATGGCAGCAGAACCACAATGTAAAACAACAACTTAATTTCCTGGATTCTAAAATATTCTCAAATGAATGCACAGAACTATTATTAGCTAAATGTACTTAGTATCAAAAATAAAAAAAAATACTTCTTATGGAGCAGAAGGGCTCCTGTCAGTGTGAGATTTTTCAATAGCTAGAGCAGTTACAGACAGGAGATACTTAGCTTAGCATAAAGACTGGGCTCTGTCCAAAGCAAAACAATCCAGCAACTGAAAGTTATTCAAAAACAAAGAAGCTTGGGGGCCTGGATAGCTCATCTGGTTGAGCGTGCGCTCCATGAATAATGGCCCAGTCTTAGCGCAGCGGAAGTGGGTTCAATTCTGACCTGCGGTCCTTTGCTCCATGTCTCTCTCCCCTCCATGTCTCTCTCCCCTTTACAGTCTTAAGCTGTCCTGTCAAATAAAGGCCTAAAATGCCCAAAAAATAATAGTTCTTATTTCCCCAAATCTTGCTAAATATTTTCCAAATTACACAGTAGTTGAATACTAATGATTTTGACATTAACATCCATTTTATTGTGCCTGTAGATCCGTTCTATCCTCTCAAGAAAATTACCTACAGCAAGCACAGCATCAAATACAACAAGAGTAAGTGCATTTTATTAATGAATCTGAAATTAATATAGTGTAAGAATATAAATTATACAGACATTTCCTGCAAGAACTTCATTTTACATATATTTTTTTTTCTACTATAGAGTACAAGTGGAGGCATTTCCTTTCTCCGTGGCCTAAACTGGATAAATCAAATGCGTGGAAGAAGATGTAAGTTGTGTTTAAATATGGCTTTTTTGCCGTTTACTTGAATAAGCTGTCTTATTAACAATTTATTTGTCTTTCAGATATCTATCGTGTGTCAGAAGCTGCAAACTCAAGCAGCACTGGTGCATCGGAGTCATTCGTCAATATCTGAATTCACGAATCAAACTGTACACATACAATTTATTTAATTACTGATTCAAAAGATCTGGCAGTTATTGTAAGATTTTTCAGTAAAAAATCTGAAAGTGAAGAAAGTAAAAAGCTTACTGGAATGAAATTGTAAAAGCTTTTAATTCATTTAAATCAGAAGAAAATAGTGTGGTTCGAAACAAAGAGCATTACAAAATGATTGCATGGTAATGTTATTGTTCCCGTTTGTGTAATCAAAAGCCCTAGGAAAGCAAGTGTGACATATCTGAAAAAGTTTAGATATACTATATTGTGAATGTAACTGAAATTGTATTTTTGTAAACATTGATGCAGCATGAAGCAACTGTTTCTGATTCTAAAATGTGAAGTCCATTGCTGCTTTGTTAGCCAACAACTTAAGCAACTTATAATTAACGAATGTCGTAGAAGTAGATCCTGAATTACTCTGGATCAATGACTCAAGTACCGAAGTTATTTAACCCATTCTGACTCCCAACTCGTTTAATACGGACATTTGGTTGGTGGCTCTCAGCGTCAGATGCCGATGCAAAGGGCACCCTTTAGCATCTCTATGGGGGGCGATGGGTAGCAGCAGTTCGACCACAGCGCTGTCGGATGACGTAGTATGAAGAGCGACAACCGTAGCGAGTAGTATCAAAAAAACGAAAATCAAAACAACAGGACTTTCACCCAGGAGACTGGGGTTTGTGTCCTGTTCATGTCCCACGTGTCCCTTAAATGAACATTTTGTAACCCCATCCACAATCTTTTCTCATCCTTACTGTCTCATTGTTGTCCCTTCTGTGACTTGAATATACTTTATTTTTTTTAACACACCTTTGCTCTTTTCCTTACCCTAACTTTACCCTGCATGTAAAAAAATGAAGCCAAGGTGTATCGACCCAGAGCGTCAAAAAAGTGACCTCAAGGGTCGTAAATGACACCAAAGAGGTAGAGGGTAACCAGAGTGTCACTTTACATTGGAAGAAATTGAAAAGCCCCCTGCGTCTGACTGAGATGCTAAAGACACTCCCCTGACCAAGCACTGGTTTTTGACGCACTGAGGGTGTTGTACAAGTCGATCCCGAATAACTCTGAAGTGATGACTCAAAAACCAAATGTATGTAATCAAAATAAAATAAAAAATATTTTTACTTAAATTTAAGTCCTGACTAGTTATTAGGTTTCTCATGATTACCTTACATTACCTACCATGCCTATGTAAGTAAGTAGAGCATCATACTTCCTATCTGAAAAGTAGCTAATAAGGATTTAACTAATACCACTATTTAATGGAAGGCTGAAATCTATAACTTATTTTAGGGACAAAATGTATTGTGTGATATATTCTCCGTATGGATCTACATTGCTTGAAAAGCACTGTCAGTTAACTGCTTTGCACTATACCAAAATCAGTCTATAAGTTTGTAGCAGGAAATCACGTTTGCACAATCAGTCTGTAAGTTTGTACCAGAAAATATAGTTTGCACATTGATATGGAACGGTAAATTGAGTCTTGGTAGTAGTGTAGCTCAATAATGTATGTTAGCTTAGTAGCGGCAATGTGTAATTTCACAAGCATTGCTATCATTGTAGTGAATGTGAATGAACAGTGGCAGTTACATTTTGTTTTTGTTTTAATTGTTGTATTTTTTGAGTTATAAATTTTAGGATGTGTTTTTACTAAAGAACATGCAAGATAACACGCAACACATTGCTAACTCTTAAAACACAAAGCCATTTGGTTACCGATAGTCGTTGATTATTTATAGCATTATCACATATGAAATTATCTTTCGTCTTGCACATGTTCAATGACTATTTGGCTGTAATAAATGTTTTTATTTGACTCTACTTGAACTCTTTTATTTAAGATGATGAAGCAGGTATGAGGGTGAAATAGTTTTCTGTGATCAATCTATCATGTTATTGCTTTTATTTCACATTTCTTTAAAACTCGCTTGGTAAATAAAATGTTTTCCATACCTGCTAGCACATCCCAGTTAGACAGTAAATGCTGTAAACATATATTGTACTTATAATGATCGAAAGAAAAACACATTTTCACTCCTATCGTAAAATACCAATCCAGTCTCATGGCAGTTTGTGAAATGGTCACGTTATATAATCTATTGATTCATGTACACGGACACGTTAATGTTGTTTATTTCGTGCTGGTCAGCACGTATTTTAAACTAATGTATGTCAATGGGAAGCATCTTTCGTGATCACAGCACGACTACAGTAGCGAGTATTATGAAATGCCGAAAATCCGCGCAGGGATGTTGGTGGATGGGTCAAACAACACAGGACTTTCACCCCGGAGACTGGGGATTGTGTCCCGCGTGTGACGTTAACTTACCCAATTGTTCTTTTCCTAAACTCAACCGTCCTAGTGTTGTCGGGCGTCCCCCAGAGACAGTGGATCGTGTCCCGCCGTGTGACGTGTCCTTTCCCAGTTCTTCTTTTCCTAAACACAACCGTCCCTTTGTTGTTGCACGTCCCCCACAGACCGTGTATCCATAGGCGGAGTTTGACATTCGAGCCAGGGGGGCAAAAAAAAAAAAAAACACATTGTAGCAGCTGAGACCTGGGGAACACAGCACGATCACATATGGACAAAACAAACATGCTAAATAAACATATGTTTATTTTTTTAAGCAGATTTGAATTTACATTGTAACAATTTAAAAACTCGAGCTCAATAGTTAAAAAAAAGAAGTCCATAACACATATAATTCTTGAGCGACAGATGCAAAAATTCCACAACAATCTCTGTCCCCACAGGGCAGGCACAGACACAGCCGGGGCGGCTGTGGCTCAGTGGTAGAGCGGTTGCCTGCCATTCGGAAGGTTGGTGGTTCAATCCTTGGCCCTGCAGTCCCATGTCGAAGTGTCCCTGAGCAAGACGCTGAACCCCGAATGTGTGTGAATGATTATCTGATGAGCAGGTGGCACCTTGTATGGCAGCCTCGGCCACAGTGTATGAATGTGTGTGAATGGTGAATGGTTCCTGTACAATGTTAAAGCGCTTTGAGTAGTCATTCAGACTAGAAAACTGCTATATAAGAACAGTCCATTTACATTTACAGCCGCTCTGCTGCTGCGCAGGCTGCACGCTTCTCTGTTCACAACGCTGCCTGTTCTGCTTAACGTGGTTTAATGTACCTTAACAACGATCACCAAATTTATCATGGCCATATCTTGAAATGAACACTTATGCCTGTCAAAAGAACTTGACAGGCTATGGCGAGGAAAAAGCGAGGAAAAAGCTTGTACCTAAACAATGTTTACCAAATTTCTCTCATATTGCTCCTCATAACCACTGAAAACTGTCAAAAAATCTAACCAGAAATGTGGTGATGATTGATCGTTGTTTAGGTATATTAAACCACGTTAAGCTTTTTTATGTTAGGACTTATAAAGCCCATGAGAACCGTTGGGAGTCAACCAACAGCTGCTCCGCTGCCCTGCTGAAAATGTGAAGCAGAAACGCCCAATGTCAGACTTTGGGTTCTATTTTTTGACAGTTTTCCGTGGTTATGAGGAGCAATATTAGAGAGAAATTTGGTAATCATTGGTCATTGTTAACGTACATTAAACCTGACCTGTGCGAAAGAGAAAAAAAACGTATGCGTCATTGTACCCAGCACTTCTGGAAATGTACCTCCGAATGCGTCTCTGTCCCCAGCACATTTCAAACCAAACTGATGCCCGTGGGCACGGCTGTGTTGGAGCACAATAGACTGACGGTGGCAGAATGCCCCGACACTTAAATTCAACTAACATGTAGGTTAACAGTGAACAATCAGTGGACCTCCAGTCTGTTGAGATGCATCTCCAAACGCAGAAACCAAGCGCAATCGCACCATAAAACATTAAGACACGTTAAGAAAAAAGATCAGTATTTTGCCGTAATCCAATGACATGAAAACAAGTCATCCACAGCGATCAGTAGATTCACAAACAGTCACGGTGTATCCAGCAAGGCCTATACGCGCGTCACATTCACCAGTCAGCTCCAAACAGGTGAACGAGGTAAACTTCGCCGTTTAAACAAAGTATAAAACGTATCAAAGTCCAAATCTACACAAAACGCGCATTCAATTAGTAAGCTGACAGCAAATTTATATACATGGCCTTTAGGCAACCTTTATTGTAACGTTGGCACGGTAAGATGTCCCGACTAGTGCAACAAATTATTGTTTTTTGCGTCCTGCATATGCGTCGACAATGGTCTCAGGTGAGAGGCAGAGCCCTGAAAAAATATTATTTTTACTAAAGCAGTATATGAAATCAGATGTATTACCTATTCCCATTTAGTTGTTTTGTGTTTTTAAAGTATTAAAATAAAATATCTGGTTATGTCAGAAGTAATTATTCCACTCATTTTTGAAACAATGCAATTACCCGTTTCAGCTACCAGGGGGGGCAGTGCTCCCCCTGCCCCCCCGCAAACTCCGCGCATGCGTGTATCGTGTCCCGGTGTGTGACGTTAACTTTCCCCATTGTTCTTTTCCTAAACTCAACCCCCGTTGTTGTCCCACGTCCCCCAGAGACCATGGATTGGGTCCCGGCATGTGACGTTAACTTTCCCCGTTCTTCTTTTCCTAAACACAACCTCTGTATAGATGCTTCCCATTACGTGCTGACCACCATGAAATAAACAAGATTAATGTGTCTGTGTACACGAATCAATAGATTAAATAACGTGACCATTTCACAAACTGCCGTTGAGACCGTGTAGAAAATACGGATGCTTAGTTAGGTGCCTTTGGTGTTGTTATTGACGCACTCAGTGACAACTGGCAAAAGGCAAACCATCACTCTTCAGAAAAGGAAAATGCAGAAGAGGTTGCTGACAGACATCAGCAAAAACATACAGGACATGTGTTTCTGAAAGTACACACAAGGTGTCGTCCTCTAGCCTTGTTGAAACCAGACCCTTCTCAGTTGCAACTGAGAGTGTGTCTTGGAAAGGTTCATTGACATTTTAATTCCAAAGGGGGCATCACCAACAGACGCCACTCAAATGCCTCTGGGCGCATTTGACAGTCCTTCAACCAATCAGACCAACGATCCAGGTGATTCTTTTCACGTCCAATATACAACTAAAAAAAATTTGATTTTGGTTTTTGGTGTCATCCCTCCACGCCCTACTTTTTCCTTGCAGGTGTTGCATATTGCAAACTTGTTATCTTCTGCACACACGCTGAAGAATTTCCAAACAGCTGACATGTTGCAGGTTAATTCACAAGGTTCCCTACATGTGCCAGAATAGCGCGGACATGAGCTTCACACCTCGAGCAGGTACTGACTTGCAGAGCAAATCTCAAATTTGCCGGAAGTTCGTCATGGTTTACCCAGGCTTGTCGTCCTCCTTTTTCTGTAGTCAAAGGCCATTTTGGGATGTAGCATCAACTGAAGATGACAGGGAAACTTGTCAGTGCAAGACACATGAGAACCTACAGTTAATGTCCTCTAGTCTTTACAATTGTGGGCTTCTTTCCAGTAAAGATGTAGAGGAGATGGCAGATACCATTGATTGTGATCTAAATTTGAAGGATTTTGCTTCAGGTGTTTGTAAAGAGTGCCACCTGCACCTGCACCTGCTAACTGCATTTACAGTGGTAAGGCCCACATCCAAGAACTCCATTGCTCTGACATAGTGGTCTACTGAAGTCAACAATGATGAAAAAAAGGAGATCATGCTGACAGAGGTTCAAACGGTCCAAAAAGCTTGAAATTTCAAACGCCAAGTTCATAGGGTACCCAGGAAACCAAGTGTGAGGTAGATGGGATAAACAGTTTATGAGATATTTCAAAGACAACAGACATACATGCGCACACATGCACACACACACACACACACACACACACACACACACACACACACAGATATATTGTTAGATTACTAAGTAATTACTCATAAAATCTTAACTTACAGTTATACATTTAGCTTTTTTAAAGTCTGTGGCAATGATATTTTGTAAACAGAGACCTCTCCCATTAGAGGTGTGAATGACTGTTGAGATTTTGGTCCCTGAGCTGCTCTGGTGGTGCACAGGGCTGTGCTTTTCCCTGAGGTACAGTATGTTTTAAGCAAACTCTCTAATTGTCACCAGGCGATTATGTAATGTTTATATGTGAAACTTTTCCAACAAAGTTACAAAGTGGCACAAAATAAGAGCAGCTGAGTAATAACAACAATGACATGGTGACTGAAAATATAAATTTTGTTATTGTTACCTATCTAACTACTGTACTGAGGCCAGAGATGGGGACTCAAGTATAATACTCGATATAATAACTCAACAACTCTGCAACCTAGGGTCTTTTTGTGAATATACCCGAGTCAAACTTTCGTTTAAAAGCATAATTAGGATGGAAACGCCACTTTTAAGATTCAACGTATTCTCGTTTTTGGTCAAATGGCCTTTTGAATGGGAGTGCTAGGGGAACTACTATGATCGCATCAAAATCGCTATTTTTAAAACACTAAGAAGGCTCGACACAACATGAATGTTTGCTCGAAGTATCACCAAGGGCTCTACACGTGTACACAGAGAGAGAGAGATAACAACTCACTTTAGCAGTTGGTTTTTCTGGTCGCCGACATCTTGCCAGTCAAAGTGTCGATCTCCGAATGCAACATAACAGGGAGGAGAGTTAAGAGTAAAGATGGAAAGCTCCTAAAGCTTAGTTCCATATGCACAGATAATTTGTTGTTTTGTCGTTAGTGAAAAACAATATTAACCTTGTAGTTGAAAAAGGAGCCTCATATAAGAATGACATTTCCTCCTATGCGCGACCGGAAAAACCAACAGCTAAAGTGAGTTGTTCAAAACCTTTCTTTTTAGTAAATTCAACAATGTTCTCAATGCTGAGTTCAGGTGTAGAGTCCCTGGTGATACTTCGAGCAAAGTATAATGTTGTGTCGAGCCTTCTAAAGTGTTTTAAAAATAGCGATTTTGATGCGATCATAGTAGTGCCCCTGGCACTCCCATTCAAAAGGCCTTAAAAGTGGCGCTTCTGTCCTAATTATGCTTTTAAATGAAAGTTTGACTTGGGTATATTCACAAAAAGACCCTAGGTTGAATTTTGGCGAGAGTTACGCTTTAAAGGAACACGCCGACTTATTGGGAGTTTAGCTTATTCACCGTAACCCCCAGAGTTAGACAAGTCCATACATACCCTTCTCATCTCCGTGCGTGCTGTAACGCTGACTGACGGCTCCAGCATTAGCTTAGCCTAGCACAGATCCTGCAGGTAACTGGTTCCAACTAGCCTACTGCTCCGAATAAGTAACAAAATAACGCCAACATGTTCCTATTTACATGTTGCAATTTGTATAGTCACAGCGTGTACACAAAACAACGTAACATGAGACACAGCCATCTTCTAACCGTAAACAAACCAGGAACTATATTCTCAGACAGGCTTGCTGCGAGCATATCACTCCGCCCAAGTACTATATTCTTCCGCCTGAGAATATAGTTCCCGGTTTGTTTACGGATAGAAGGTGGCTGTGTCTCATGTTACGTTGTTTTTTGTACACGCTGTGACTCTACAAATCACAACATGTAAAGAGGAACATGTTGGCGTTATTTTGTCACTTATTCGGAGCAGTAAGATTGCTGGAACCATTCACCTGCATGTTCTGTGCTGGCCTGCTGCCGCTGGCGGCGTCAGACAGCCTTACAGCATGCACGGAGATGAGACAGGTATGTATCGACTTGTCTAACTCCGGGGGTTACGGTGAATAAGCTAAATTCCCAATAAGTCGGCGTGTTCCTTTAAGTTGCACAAACAGTAACTTCAGACTTGACTTGTGACTCAACCCAAAAGACTTAAGACTTGACTCGGACTCGAACTTCGAGACTTGTCAACAACCTGTTTTCATGCAATTATTGCGTTTTAAATCTAAATTTATTCATGTATTTCTATTTTCTTTTTTTGGTGCATATACGTTGGGGAAACATATGACGAGCTGCATGTCTCCTGCCCTTTGCCATAAAATGCAACGTGCGCAGCCTATATGCCTATGTGCACGCACCCACATATAAAAAAAAATGCATTAATGATGGCCACACCAAGTCCTCCCGGAGTTGTACCTTTTGTCATTAGTTTTGCTTTCAATAACTTTGTAAACAGTGGCAGTAAGCCAACAGCTACATGCAAGGTGTGTTGCACCAAGATAAATGATGCTGGATCAACAACGTCGAACTTCATCAGGCATCTCAAAATGCACCCAGATAGGTCAGTCACTTGCTAATGTGGAATAGACGTTACATTTAGCATATATCGTCACAGGTAACAAGTTAATCATCGCAAAGTGTTGTGCTAATGCTGGGAACAGGCAAATTGTCTTTATAGTTGTATCCATATGATGTGACAGACTTAGGTTAATATTTCACCAGGTCTGAGGGCTAGAGGGATGTGTTTAGTAGCAGAACATTAGAGCATATGATGTCCTAAGTTGGAGACCCAAGGTAAGTTCTGGATGTAACAAAATTAAGCTAGCTCCAGTAAAGCATACATGATATTTTTCCCGTCACAAGTTCACATCCACTCTTGGCTGCAGTGCCCACATTTTTATTTCAGAAAAAAAATATATAAACATGATATGATGATGACATTTAGTATTACTTTAGCTATTTCCCCCACAGAACACTACACATATGTCAGTTTTATGCAGATTTTATTAGTGGCAAGCAAGATAATTTCCCATGTCCATCTACAGGTTTACAGAATTCACCAATGCTAAAAAAGGTACTATTGGAGAGGGACAGAGCAGCATTGAGTCAGTCATTATAAAAATGTAATAAATGATGAGGTTTGGCTTTACAGCCAGTTTGTCGTGGTTGGGGTTTTTGTTTCCAAATTTCTAGTTCTTTTTTTGTGTGTTTCTCTGTTGGCCCTGCCTTTCTCTGTGTCTCCTGTATTTTCTAGTTCTTTTTTTGTGTGATTCTCTGTTGGCCCTGCCCTTCTGCGTGTCTCCTGTGTTTTCCCTCCCCCTGCCTGCTACTGCCAGCTGATGACGCACACCTGTTCCTCATTCCACAACCACCGCCACAACACCTGCCAGCCATCTACAATCAAAGCTCAGTATTTCAACCCCGGCTCCACTCACTATCTTCGGTGGATTGTTTTCTCTGCCACAGTGGTGACATGAGACACAAGCACGCTCTAAGAAACAGTTGCAGACCTATCTGTCGTAGTCCTGTCCTGACCTCTCCTTGTGATTCTCCCCGCAGTCATCGCTCCCCGCCTCGTTCCTGCTTTCAGTCAGCTGGCCTCACCATTCGATTTCCTTTTCGCGGCTCTCCACCTCACCCTGCCTCTGCTCCCGCTTCCAGCCTTCCGTTCTTGGACTCCCCCCTGTTCCCTGGACTCCAGTGCTTCCCCCTCGGTTCTCTCGGCCCAGGTTTCCCCTCGCTCCCCGAGCTCCCTCGCCATCCTATCCCAGTGAGCCCCTTGCCATCCTACCCCAGTGGGTGCCTCGTCATCCTATCCCCAGCCCTCGTGTCTCCGTTCCTGTTTTTGGCATCTGCCTTTCCTCCCCTCCCTCCTTTCCTTTATTTAAATAAACCTGTTTTTGTGAACATTGCATTTGGGTCTGTTCTGTATCTCCCTGTAACACAGTTAGTAACGCAGACAAACATGTATTCTTTGGTGCAGATACCAAAATGTTGAAAAATCCAGTTAAGAAATTGAAAGAGTTAATTTGTGTTTCTTCAGATTGCATTGCAGTAGACCCCATGAAGTTATCCTACAACTGATTTTGATACTGTATGGATGGTAGCTACAGGATATGCTTTGAATTCATAAGATTTAACAATACAATGTTAGGGACGGATCAGATGGCCAGAGACTTGAGACTTGACTTGAACTTGCCCCTCAACGAATTGAGACTAGACTTGGACTCGAGCTCAAAGACTTGAGACTCGAGCTCAAAGACTTGAGACTCGACTTGGACTTCCAAAAAATGACTTGAACATCTCTGAACATCTCTGACTGATGCTCAGTCCTGACCGCAGCGGCCCGAGTCTGATTCCAACCTGTGGCCCTTTTGCTGCATATAATCCCACACTCTCGCCCACTTTTTTGTCTTTGGCTGTCCTATCTAATAAAGGCCAAAAAACAACAAGAATTAAAAAAAAAAGATTATAAATAAATAAAACTAAAAAAATTCCATTCCTTTATCTGAGCACTGACAGTAACACATATTCTCTGTGCCCACACACACACACACACACAATGAATGACCCTTTAATTGCTTTCAACATCGTTGCTAGTTCAGAGAAGTGATCAGTGTTTCTAAGCACATATTAGCACAAGCCCCTCTCAGGTACACAGAGCCACGACGAACACACACATATACGCACCCACACACATATACGCACCCACACACATATACGCACCCCACACACACACACACACACACACACACACCAGACAATGAAGTGATGTGTAATAACAATTTGCTCCATTTTACTTGCTTCTTAAGGGTAATGGATAACACTTCCCCAGTCACAACAGCACTCAGACCAACTACTGTTCCTACTGAAGATACCATGCATCAATACACAGTGGTGAAACTTTAGTTTTATTTTGTGTTGTCAGTGCACAATATTATGATGCTTAAAAATGTACACTTCAGAAGTAAAGTATAATCCATTATTCCATTTTAATAAGCAATGATATATTTTAGCAAACCATAAAATAATCAAAACAATTTTGAGTTCGCAAAATCACCTTGAAATATTTTTCCTGAAATTATCATTTTGAAAGCTGATCTGAACCAGCTGTAAAAGAAAGCATAAATAAAGGGATTGAGAGTTGAATTTGATAGTGTAAGCCAGTTGAGGGTTTCAATCACAGGAACTGGTGGGGGATTATAAGATAAAGGCTGAAAGACAATACAAAGAAAATAAGGAGTCAAACATAAAAGAAAAACTCCCATTACTATAGCCAGAGTTTTGGTGGCCTTTCTCTCCATCTTACTGACAGTTGCTCCAGACGTTGTGCTCTGACAGGTTGTGTTCTGGATGCTGTTCACCTGTTTCTTAGCAACAAGGAAAATCTTCAGGTAGATACAGAGCATTATGATCGCTGGGAGGTAAAATGAGAGAACAGGTCCAATAGTGTTTGCCATTACAACGTCAACCGAGCACATCCCTTCACATGCTCCTTGACTGAATCCTGCAATTATGATGCCAATTCCAATTAGAACAGAAACCCCCCAAGTCACAAGGATCATAACCACAGTTACGTGAACATTTATTTTAGTTTTATAGGTCAGAGGCTGACACACAGCATAATATCTGTCAATAGAAATACAACACAAGTTTAGAATAGAAGATGTACACAGTGATACATCAAAGCTGTCTCGTATTTTACATAATACATGTTCATGATACATACATGAGCTTACTGTGAATGCCATGCTAAAAGGAAAAACTAAAACTCCTACAAGCAGGTCAGCCACACCCAGAGACAGAATAAGGTAGTTTGTAGGCGTATGGAGCTCTTTGAAGTAAATGATGGAGATTATGACAAGAAGGTTTCCACATATTGTGGCGACAGATAGTATACCAAGGAAAATATATACTAATACACATACTATGGAAGGGTTGCTTGTAAATACATAACTTGTATTAGCTGATTCATAGCAGGGATGTATGCCATTAACAGTGTAAGTCCCATTGACAGTCACTTCTGGTTCCATGCTTTTTTGATTTCTGAAATAATAATCTATATTTATTTAATATTTAAGCATTAACATCTATTGAGTCAGCATATATGTACAATTACAGCAACAGCAAGACAAGACATGATCATTTTCAGTTAATTTGAGCTTTTCATTAAGTTTGTGTCCCTTACCAGGTAAATGTAACACCTCAGTATAACCCACGCAAGGACAGTGTCATGTGTTCTTATTCACTGCCACTGTGCCGAGGTTTTGGACTTGATTCAGTATTTATAAACCCCTATCTCATTACCTAAATGAACAGAAGATGTGGTCATCCAATCAGATGTGGGTTTGCATGATATACAAAGAAACAATTTTACAATAACTGTGTGTGTGTGTGTGTGTGTGTGTGTGTGTGTGTGTGTGTGTGTGTGTGTGTGTGTGTGTGTGTTTGTGCTTGTTTGCAAGTGTTTAAATCTCTAAAGGTTTTTGGAGATGGACTGAAATAAGTTATACTGTCTCCTTTATCGCAGTATTATACATCATTATGATGATGATTATACATCATTATGATATGAAGATATTATACTGGCATAAAATGAGTGAATATATGGATACAAATATAGTTATTTCCTGAACAGTAAAAAAAAACATTTTGAAGAAAATGATGACTGTAATACCCAGCTAACCTAAAGCCAGATCTTGGCTTAGATCTTACATGGCAAAACATTTCTTGCACAGTGTGTGCTATTGACTGTGTTATAATTTTTGAATCCTAATGGTGCATGTGCAATGGCGCTAATTGTGTGAGTTTGATCGCGGGATCATATTGGGACCATTTGTTTTTAATCACATTTTTCGCTCGGCTTGTGCCGATTCCTGATCAGGTTGTATATGGACAATTGAAGGGATGATCAGCGATTGGTTTGTCCTAATCCAATATTAAAGCGATTTTAACTACTTACTTTTAACTTACCTTCAGAACTACAATTGTTGTAGAAATAGAGTCTGTGCCCGTTAATCAGTTAAAGTTAATTTTAAATCTTTAATGTTAATTACAAACCAGTTTGCCATAGTTTTTTTCATGGATCTGACATCTGATGGACCGTGCTTCTTTCAGACAGTCACCCAGTCTCCTGGCTTCTCGGCTGCTGCCAGGGGATGGGAGCTACATTAGTCAGCCAGCACTGACTTCTGGGGGCTACATTACAGCAGCTAACAATAATGATCGAGCGGCGTCTTACCTTCAACCAGGAGCAATTCCAGGATTTTTTAAGTGGGGTGGCACAGGGGGGACCCATAATCAGTTCACTAGCAAGGAACACGTCACAACATGTCGTGTAAAGTTTTAATGAATGCTTGATTATAGAATGTTGAGAACAAAGAAATGGATTTGGATGGGGGTGAGATTGAAAAAGAGATATCTTCTGATTGAGACCTGCACCAGGTTGAGTAGGGAGGGATGATGGAAGAGGGGATGAAGGAATGAGGTAAGGGGAAGGTTGAGGTATCGAAGGGAAAGGGTGGGTGGGTCGAAAGGTCTGAGACAAAGAGCATTGAGTGGGTTGTTGAGGAATATAAAGGCTTGTCAGGTGATTAGAGGTGTGTTTGAGGTGTGGCCCTGCTCCCGAACCTAAGTTAATTCATTAACTTTATTGAGGGGGGGAAAATATGCTTAAAAATATCAGAAATATTGGATAGAATAGAACAACATATTGTAATTGTGCTAAATGAAACATCACATAACTTGTCACATCACATAAAATATCACATTCATTATTAGTTTAGTAATTAGTTAGTTATAAGTGTATAATTTAAATTGTATATCCAAACACAATACACATTTTCTATAGGCTCAGTCTGTCACTTTTTAAAAAACAATTCCAGTGCTGGTTCCATTGTATCACAATTTTGGAGTTTCATCATGGAAACATTAATTGGTCATGTGACAAGGCAGGGCTCGACAGTAACAGTTACCCAGTTGCCCTTGGCAACCAGATTGAGTCAATTGGCAACCGTTTCATTGCCTCGGGTTGCCCCCTTTTGCAGCCTCCTGTTCAATATTTGCTTTTTTAATATATAAAAATAAGTCAAAACTTAAAATCTTATTTCAAAAGAAGTCAATATTCTTAAACACTACGTGCATGCGCAACACAACATTTCAGCTGTTGGGCGACCGCTTTCCACACGCAAATTTGCCATGAAAAGTTACAGGCAACGCAATTTTCTGTTCACGTTAACCAGTGGCGGCTGGTGATAATTATTTTTGGGGGGCCGCTTTTTTTTGGTGGGGGGACAAATAAATACAAAGCAGTACTTTGAAACTGGTCAAAACAACCAGCACAACTTTATTTAAACAACTATGTATTTATAAAGAGCAAGACAATACAAGATTCAAGTTACAAACATAATAAGATAGTGACTCTGACTGAGTTTTTTTAACTCACAACAACAAGTATATAGAGTAACTTTGTTTAACTGTAGTGTTATTTTTTTTCCTGTCTTCATTTAACTCGTACCTTGGGCATGAAACAAATTTCACCCACAACCAGTACTACTTTAAAACTTGAGATTATGCAAAATAATCTTTTACCAGAAGTCTAACATGGCTAAACTAAATGATTCAGTATGGTCATCAAATTTAGATAGGCCAATTAGGTCCAAACCCAATGTACTCAAACCACAACTTAGATATCAAAAACCCAACAAAGAAAATAAAAAATATAAAACCAAATTAACCAAAAACTGAGATCTCTTATTTCATAGAGATTACCAGGGGAATACCAAATCAGTCTTTGTTTGTTCAACCCTGTTTCATTAGTTTGAGTGCACTCAAGTTCCTACCACCACCCTTAGCAGGTAAAACTGTCCATCCTGGCTCCTCACAGAATAGAGTAGGGAAACGACGGGAAAATCCTGTGAGTAGTGGAGATGATGATGGCGAAGATCTAGTGAGTGGTAAGAAGATGGTGATGATGAAGATGAAACCCAGGAGGCAGTATGACAGCGGTGACTTGAGCAGCACAGTTCTGTCTCTAGTAGAGTCTCACCAAAAAAAAAAACAGCCTTCACAAAACGTGCAGAATAATCACTCAGTTGTCCATAGTAACAGTTCACTTGGGTTTCTCCTCAAGATACAACATATTCTTAAATACTACACATTTTAACCACATTTCACTTAAACATTTTAGCTTAAAGGTCCCATGGCATGAAAATGTCACTTTATGAGGTTTTTTAACATTAATATGAGTTCCCCCAGCCTGTCTATGGTCCCCCAGTGGCTAGAAATGGCGATAGGTGTAAACCGAGCCCTGGGTATCCTGCTCTGCCTTTGAGAAAAGGAAAGCTCAGATGATTTTGGAATCTGCTTGTTATGAGGTCATAACAAGCAAGGTTACCTCCCCTTTCTCTGCTTTGCCCGCCCAGAGAATTTGGCCAACCCATGAGAGAGAGACATCATGGTTTTCAATGAGAAAAGTGGCAGTTGGTCAAGGCCACACCCCCACCCTCCACCTTGTCCCTCCCACTTTCCTCCTCAATAGCTACAGACTCAGAAATGGCACATCCTAAGGAAAGCTCATTGTGGGACTGGATTTAGTGGCTGTAGTTCTGCACTAAAGCTGAATTTCGGGAAAGAGACTTCAGATACAGTATTAGTGGACCACTAAGGTCTATATAAAAGCATCCAAAGAGCACCATGTCATGGGACCTTTAAACTCAATATTATTTGTCCATCTTAATTGACTAGCTTACAGAAAACATAGCAGTCACAACTAAAGGACGGAAATTACATACGTGTCTAGCTGAATTAACCAACAGCTAAGTTAACATTTTCCTAAATGTACAATGTGTAATGTAACAATTTCAATATTAACCATACCCTTTTATCAGGTTCATCAGGTTAGTAGCTAATTCTGACTGGCTTTAAAACACAAATCAAGCAACAACTCTCAAGGTTAACAACACCGATAGTAGTAATTTGCTGTTAGCTAGCAGCTAAGATAACTCACCAGAATATTCAATTCACACGCCGTTTGGACGGGGACAGCAGCTCCACGACGTTGTATAACTCTTTCACTCTTTCAAGAATCTCTCCTTGTTTATTGTTGCTAGTTTTCTACTTTAATCAAAGTGGTTAGACCATTTCAACAACACAAGAGCTGCCTGCTGGCGCTACTATTGTGTCCACGTTCACTCTCCAGTAGCAGCCGGGGGAAGAGTTGAATGACAGGTGTTGAGAACCAGTCAGATTGAATAAAATAACATGTCTCCAATTCTGATTCGCCAGGGACACAGCGAGGTGCGTCCGGAGGAGAATCTTTAAGAAACCAATTAGAGACAAGCTTCAGGTCACATGCTGGCCGAAAGTTTAAGGACTCACATACACATCCATTTGGCCGGCGTCCCTGCAGCCAAGAAACCAGAGGAAACATATTGAAACATAGAAAATAGTTAACCGATTAAAGCCAGTTTTTATTAAATGCTTACTACCAGCCGGCACATCGTATGAGTAAACTATTTTATTTTATTTTTCATTTTTTATTTAATTTTTATATCATTTTTGTATACATATATTTATGGAATTTTGATGGGCGCGGCGCCCCAGCGCCCTCTATTGACAAGCTGCCAGTGAACGGTGCATGTTAAAATCCGGTGCTAATATGGCACCGGTTCACGTGGATTTTTGTGCTTCATTACGGTGCCACTTAAATGTCTGCAAAACAGAGGTTAGAGGCAACAGACACTGCATGAAAAGTGGGATTTCCGTCCCCGTAAATGCCTGTAAACGCCCGGAAATCCCCCTAATTTTCGGCAGTTATCGACAATTTACAGGCTGCGAACGTCACGTTCGTCTGTGCCACATATTGTCGGAAACGAACCATGACGTATGTGGAGAGCCCCCGCAGAGGTGTTAATGGATCTAATTAGAATATGAATAGACGCCTGGCCAGAGAACGTCTGGCCTGGCTGGAATTTCCTCACTCACTATTGGCTGAAACCACTACTTTTAAACAAGAAAAATCTCTCGTGATTGGTTCACAGGTCTGTCACGGGTGAGCCTATTGGTCAACCTGGGCCATTATTATAATAAAATTATATATATATTTCATATATTTATGTATTATATATTTATTTATTTATTTCATATATTATGCTATGTTGTATATTCATGTCATGGTTATCCTAATTAAAATGATTTGCCAGGAACGTGCTGTTTATTCAAAGATAGAGCTTTATTGACACAAAACACAAACGCAATCAGAAAAAAACTATGTACAAAGCGGAGACACAGCACACACAACAAATATCCCTCGCTCACGAGAAGCAGCACCGTCAACCCCTAACCCGTGGCCGGCTCGGAGCTGTAGGTAACCGGCAGCATTCTGTCCATTTAGCAGACGTCTGTGGTGCGATGTCCTGGATGTCTATGTGGCGCACTTCCAAATGACCACCTCACCCGCAGCCAGCACACTCTGTCTCGCTTCCAGCAGCTCTAAAATCAATCAATAAAGACAGTCAGTACTGCGCAATGCACTGCGTATGGACACAACACACCAATGAATGCACCTGAAAAATATTCACATTAACCAAACGGATCTAATCTTACCCTCTTTTCTTCTCGACCGACTCCGAGCTGAGCTCTTCACAGCTTCTGCCCGTGATGCCACATCTGGTTGTTTCTAGCTGAAGCTCCTGCGTTCTGTCTCGTAATATGTCTTACAGGCAGCTGGAAAACAATTAAATGAGAGTGGTATGAATAAAAAACATAAGTCACAGTAAAATTAAACAAGGAAAGATGAAAAAGTAAAAATTACTTACACACAATGGCGTCATTATCAGCGTCATGTAAATCTGGACTTGCAGACAGCTCCGAGCAAATATACGTCACAGCCTCGTTATGAGGCGAGGTTAGTCTGTAAAAAAAAAAAAAAAAGTACGGTTAAGATAGGTATCTATTAACGTCTATGTCCTTATACAGTTTGCATGGCTGGGGTAGAAAAGAACAGAAGGAAAACACAAACAAACATTATGAAAGACTTTGATATCAACAGGTTTTTGGATATGCGCAAACATCACAATGCCGACCTTTTCAAGAAGGTGGTTGAAGGAATGAAAGAGGGAGGCTGTGTTTGCACGGTCTGTAGAAAACGTTGGAAAAAAATCCTGTTTTTCACGGCTGCATGTGAACTGGAATATTCATTAGCCATGTAAACAGCTTAGTCGTAAAATTGGCTTTTTCTGAATAAGGGCAAAATCCAAAATATTATGTTAATGTAGTCATTGTGTTGAAATTAAGTGTCAAACTGTTCTTATATTTACCTTAACGTATCATTATTTTTAAATGCAAAATACCGGTTAATATACAAAACATTTTTCTCAGTGAACGGTATATATTATACAGTAGTGGTAAAATATGAATCTTTATTGTTTCAACCTTCACCATAACTCTATAATTAAAATGGCATTTGAACATTCAGACCAACAAGTCAAAGAAGTTTTGAGTTGGCAAAATGTCTCTGAAATATCTTTCCCGAAATGATCATTCTGAAAGCTGATCTGAAATATGATACAAAGAAAGTAAGGAGTCCTACACAAGAGAAAAACTCCCAAAACAATAGCCAGAGTTTTGGTAGCCTTTCTCTCATTCTTACTGACTGTTGCTCCAGACTTTTTGCTCTGACAGGTTGTGTTCTGGATGCTGCGTGCCTGTTCCTGTGCAACAAAGAAAATCTTCAGGTAGATACAGAGCATTATGATCACTGGGATATAAAAGGAAAATATACACGCTAGAGTGGTTGATATTAGAGCATCAATTAAACAACTTTCTTCACATTTTCCTTGATTAAAACCTGCAATAATGATGCCAATCCCAATCAAAGAAGCAATTCCCCAGCTCATCAGGATCATAATCCTAATAATATGATCATTAATTTTACTTTCATAAGCAAGAGGCTTACAAACTGCATAATATCTGTCAATAGAAATACAGCATAAGTTCAAAATTGAAGCTGTGCTCAGTGTAACATCAAAGCTTCCTCGTACTTTACAAAATAAACCCTCATGATACCAACACGAGGTTACAGTGAATACCATGCTAAAAGGAAAAACTAAAACTCCAACAAGCAGGTCAGCCACAGCCAGAGAGAGAATAAGGTAGTTGGTAGGGATGTGGAGTTGTTTGAAGTAAATGATGGAGATTATTACAAGAAAGTTTCCACATATTGTGACAACAGACAATGCGCCAAGGAAAAAATATAATAAAACGCATATTATGGAAGGGTTGCTTGTAAATATATAGGTTGTGTTTTCTAATTCATAGCAGGGATGTATTTCATTAACATTGTAAGTCCCGGTGACAGTCACTTCTGGTTCCATGCTTGTAGATTCCTGAAATCGAATTACATTAAAGAAATTTTGTAAATATTTGGAATATTTAACAACATCAATGTTCTTAAACAAAAACGCTTGTAGTTTATTAAGTTTCATATCATATACCTTTGGTTATCCGATGCATCAGTTTGGGTGTGAATCCTTATTAACTGTGCCACTGTGCAGAACCTTTGGACTTGATATTAAAATAATCAATCCCCACCTAACTACCATGAGACGAAGGTCTCTTGTCCAAGCAGATGGGATAAACTACATTCTGTTCGCATGTGATATGAATAATAATACACTAACTGTATGTCTGTGTCTGTTTCAATAATTTTAAATTAACTTTAACCTTTGCCTTTTTTCCAACGCACCTGCCCCAAAAAAGAGGTGTGCAAAAGCGCTTTTGAATCAAATTAACTTTTAGCATTTGTTTAATGTATTTTTGGTCATACTTTATTTTACATTAAAAAAACGTAATGCACCGTACTTCATATCAAATTAAAACAATAACTAGAAATAATGTTGTTTTTCTTAGACAGAAAACAAACAGTTACTGTATACCCTAATGCAATAAGAAACCATACACCTAAATTATGCTGTAACTAGAAACGCATATATTGCTGTATTAAACTCAAAATATACTATATATAGACAATATATTATACCAAATTACACTATTTAGAAACCAAATACCGGTGCCTTCCAGGCAGCGCTGCCTGGAAGGCACCGTTGGGAGGCACTGCTTATGGTTAGGTGTAGGGTTAAGGTTAAGGTTAGGGTTAGGTGCCTTGAAGGCAGCGGTCGCAGCGCTGCCTGGAAGGAGCAGTTGGGGGCAAAAAACACCATCAAGCTTCCATCAATAGCCAGGTGATTTGTGATGCAACGTGTAAGGTTACACATGTATTCGCCAATTATCCTGGATCAGGCCGTGACTCCTTTATATTGGCCAACTCTGTCATTCCTGTAGTCTTCCAGGGGGAACCACCCCTGAATTTTCAAAAACAAACGAAAGCACGCGCTGTAATAGATAGAATGTTTGGCATGCTGAAAATGGCCTTCAGATGTTTGGATAAGTCAGGGAGAACATTACGATATAGTCCTCAGAAGGTGAGAAAATTTTTAGTGGCATGTTGTGTGTTGCATAACATTGAGAGATTACAGGACTTTAGAAAGCGTGATGCTGAACTGCATGTGCCGATGCCAATGAACATGAAAGTTACATTTAATTTATTTCATTTTGTGGCATGTGTTGATTGATTGATTTATTTCTGGATCAAGACAATAAAACAGAATCCAAAGGATAACATGCTAAAGTAAAAATACTTATTTCCAGCACAGTCCTTTCCACACTGAGGGTAGAGGCAGCGAGAATAGGACATGCTCACCGCTACCTCCTCCCATGCCTGTGTTACTTTGTGGAGTTTTGCTGGCATAGTGCTCGTGCCATCGCAAGCTTTCACTGCACGCACAAGCAGATCAGTTTCTTCTCCTGAAAATCTCTCTTTCCTGCTTAGCAAATCTGCCATCATAGTAGGAATGCGCCAAGGTACAAACACGCCTGGCTTTTAAAGGGAAAATCTCATTAAAATAGGTCCCACTATCTTAATGACGGATAACATGTCAAATTAAACAGAAATCCCCAGATTTCCTTCAAAAATCACATTGTTTTGTGAGTTGTTGAGTTAGGGGAGACTTTTTAAACCCTTTAAACACTGTTTACGACAGATTTGTGATCATTTGTGCCCTATCGTAAACTCAGCAAACAAAATGCATCAAGTTATTTCTATCTTTGTTTAAAAAAAATGTTTGTCCTGGCCTGTTACTGTTTGATGGGACGGCTGTGGCTTTGTCATTCTTATACTTGTATCTATGTCTGTTCAATTACTATTGGCTTTTGTCAATTTGTATTTACAACAGGGTCCGGATAAGAAATAGTTTGGGTGCTCTGTTTCTCTTCACACGGCAATCCAAATGTTAAAATAGTTTAGGTAAATATGTGTGTATATTGCATTTACTATACACATAATGACATTGCGTACAGCTAAATGTAACCACGTTCATATGCTTTTTTGCTTTCTGATCTAGGTTAGTGTACTCCATGTTTAGGCAGGTGGGATGGGTGGGTGGAAATGTTTGTTGTAAATTTATATAAAAAAAAGAAGTATTAGTCTAAGAACATGTGACTCTTATTTTGTGCTTGCCAATAATTAAAAATTTAAATATTTAACAAATTGTGGTCGAAGAGGGTGACTTAATTTACAATATAGCCGTGCTCCTCTTTTGGCAGCACTGAAGAAATGTAATGTGGAGGTTGAACTGGTCCAGGATTTCCATATTCAGAGCCTCAGCTCTGTAAACCCCACTGTCACAGCCAGGCCTCAGAAAACCTTGCTCTTTTAAAAAACAGCCTTCCGTACTAAACTTTATTCAAATCAAAATTACAACCTTATGTGTGTCATGTTGTACCTGTAATTGATTGACACAATTATGTTGTTCAGATTTCTTTTTTTATTAGTTATTGTTTAAAAGTTGATGAAATCTACTAAAACCTTCACACATGGATTTCAAAGATTTTCTTCAACATGTACATTTTTATATATTTTTTCTCTGGTAGAGTACAGTGTATAGTATTGTGTGTGTTTGTGCGTGTGACTGCTTATATTTCAATTATAGACATGTCTATTCAACACATATTCAATAGAACCATATTCTGCACACCTAACAGTAAATCAGAGCAGTTTTGAGTTGGTAAAATCATCTTGAATTATTTTCCCAGAAATGATCATTCTGAAAGCTGATCTGAACCAGCTGTAAAAGAAAGCATAAATAAATGGATTGAGCATTGAATTTGACAGTGCAAGCCAGTTAAGTAATTCAATCAAAGGAAGTGGCACATAGACATGACTGAAAGAAAGGATGGTAGTACAAAGAAAGAAAGGAAGCCAACAAATCAAAAAGATTCCCATAACGATAGCCAGAGTTTTGGTAGCTTTTCTTTCATTCTTACTGACAGTTGCTCCAGACGTTTTGCTCTGACAGGTTGTGTTCTGGATGCTACGTGCCTGTTTCTGTGCAACAAGGAAAATCTTAAAGTAGATACACAGCATTATGATCACTGGGAGGTAAAATGAGAAAATAAGTCCAAAAATGTTTGCCATTATAGCATTAATTAAACATGTTGGGGCACATTTTTCATGGTTTATTCCTACAATTATGAAGCTAATTACAATTACGACAGAAACCCCCCAGCTAACCAAGATCATGATGACAGCAACATGATCATTTATTTTAGTTCTATAGGTCAGAGGCTGACACACAGCATAATATCTGTCAATAGAAATACAACACAAGTTTAGAATAGAAGATGTGCACAGCGATACATCAAAGGTGCTCCGTACTTTACAAAAGAAATCTTCATAGTACAGACATAATGTTCCTGAGAATTCCATGGTGAGAGGAATGACTAAAAAGCCAACAAGCAGGTCAGCCACAGCCAGAGAAAGAATAAGGTAGTTAGTAGGAGTGTGGAGCTGTTTGAAGTAGATTATGGAGATTATTACAAGAAGGTTTCCACATACAGTTACAACAGATAATGAGCCAAGGAAAATATGTAACAATACACATATTCCGGAAGGGTTGCTTGTCAGTACGGAAGAGGCATCTATTTTATAGCAGGGATGTATCACAGTAAGCTCATTAGTCCTGTTAATGCTGATTCCCATATCCATGCTTGTGTCTTCCTGTAATTCAGCATACATACATTGTAAAATGATATTGAGAAATGTTCAGCTCTAGAAAAAAATTATGTTCAGTTTTAATGCACAATTCAAATTTTCTTTTATAATACCTCTTAATAAAAGTTCATACCATACCTATTAAACCCTCTGGGTAGTCTAAACACCAGTATGGATGTTCTTGGTTACTGTGGCACTCTGCAGGACATGGACTTAATATTTAATTTCCTATCTAATTAGAATAATTTATACAAACTTTTCTTGCCCAATCAGATGTAGGATACAGCAGCCTGTAATATGCCTTACAACAAAGAAAGGTAACAATTTGCTGTGTGTGTGTGTGTGTGTGTGTGTGTGTGTATACTTCGTCATCTTACTTTTTTCTTTGCTCCCAACATAAATTACTATGGTTACTAGAGGGTTGCCCCCACTAGAAACGTGAATATTCACAATTACTGCTTGAACAAAAGACCTAAGGAAGCGTTTTATGGGGGAAGACGGTGTCGGCTCTAACCTTGAGTCATTGTCTATGGCCTCTGTCTTGATCAGTTTTCATCTTACTTGAAAGTTTTATTTTGCTAGTATCATTTTCAACACCCAAGTCTAAATTGAATGGCAACACATTCATTAAAATGTTACAGCATGCTCAAATTAATACTTCACTGTAATATATTGTCTGTTTTAATATAATTTCAAAAATACAAAATAAGTATACAAAATCATGGTTCATGCAGGTTTCACCAAGTCAAATTTAAGACTTTTTAAAACCATCATTACATTGATTATTACATTTAAGAGCTATATAATGACATAAAAAAAGAAGGAAATGCTTTCTTGCTTAAAAGCAGTAGGTTTCAAAATACGTTATTGGTAACTGACTTAAACCAAGCCCAAAATTCTATTTTTTTCCAAGCCAAGTATCCCTAAACTTGCACTTCCCCATAGCCTATGATACAATCCGAAAGAGAGTCGCGCCAATAATACGAAAGCTGATTGGCTGCAGAATAAGTAAGTCTCAATTGTAGTGTAATACAGCAAATTATATTTGGAAAAGCAAAAGAAAGAACTACAACACCATGGGATTGAAAAAACAAACATTCTAAGCGTTACAATGAGCATTAAAGGGTGTACATGGACGTAGGACAATTAAGACGTGTTTGAGACCTATTTGATATTATTCAAGACCAAGAACACAATGCTTCAGCGAATTTAAGACTTTTAAAGGCCTAAAAATATGATTTTTTTTAAGACCCCGCGGAAACCCTGAAAATATAATACAAAGAGAGAACGTTTCAGCATGAATGAGCCAGTTTTAAGTCCACTTAATTTGAATTAATTGCATTCACTGCACTGTCCCACTATAAATGTTGGTGTGTCAGTATCCCTGAATTTTCTGCTTTTATTCATTTAAACTGCTTATATATGGATCACAGAATATTGCTAGATGCAATATTCTGTGACCACATAGGAGATAAAAGAGTACTGTATGGCTCTATGGATGACAAATGGCAATGTCGGTCAGTTTGTCTGTCAGTCTGTCAGTTGGTCCATCTCTTTGGTCCATACTACATAGCTACCCATAACATTTTGAACTTGCATAATGGCATTTAAAGATGATGTTATGACAAACTTACAAATCCAAATCTATTCTTTAAAGCTTTAGTGCGTAGTTTCTGTCGCCCCCCATGAGGAATTCTAAGTAATGACAACAACACTGTCAGCGCATCCACATGAGGCAAGCCTTTGGTGATTACGCACCACCCCCACCCCTCCTCCAAACATTTGCTAGTAGCATTTACTCCAGTGTTGTTTTTAGGTTGGGAAATTGAAAGAGCAGCACTTGTCCCTCTCTCATCACCACCACCATTGAGGTGCCCTTGAGCTGTTCAGTGGCCAGCAGATCAGACTGTGGTTGTACTGGGCAGCTTCCAGGTATGAATGTGTAACTGTGTGAATGTAACAGGTCGTCGTTGCAAATGAGAATTTGTTCTCAATCACCTTACTTGGATAAATAAAGGTTAAACAAAAAAAAAAAATAGATTTAGCAACTTTTAAGACTCTCTTCGCGTTTTTTTTTTTTTGCCAAAAAGCGACTAGCGAAAAATCTGGTGACTTTCTGTAGAAGAGACGCCAGTATTGTCCAGCGAGGGAGCAAGGTCTTTTTCCCTTGTGACCGCCAGTCACCTCTCTCTTCTTTTCAGTGACTGAGGAGAAAGCAGGCTCCCCCGCTCTACCTTTACCTATTGCGCAGCAGCACTGCGCAGGCAGTTTCGCCAGGAATACACCGCACGCTGAAGCGCCGCGAATATCCGTGACACGTAGATTCGTGCATGATCGCAGGCCTGGCTGTTCATACCAGACGAGCATTTCTCCGCGCCGGTCACAAAGTGATCCTTCCCTCCACTCTACAAAACCTCTCTCTCTCCCAGTGGGCCCTATTTTAACGATCTGAAACGCAAGTATGAAACGCAAAACGCAAGTAGCTTTGTGGGCGGATCTCGGGCGCTGTTGCTATTATACCGGCGGGATAAATGAGTCTTGCGCCCGACGCAAATCTTAAATGGGTTGGTCTGAAGTAGCTAGGTGTGGTTTGGGCGTAACGTGCAATAAACCAATCAGAGCGTCATCTCACATTCCTTTTAAGAGCAGGCGCGCTTGTTCCATGGCGGATTGCTATTATGATGGCGGATTTTCCTGGCGCACGCCAGCGGGAGCTGTCCGGGATGCGGCAAAGTAATAAATGCCCGTCTTGGCCAGGTGGCAATGTTGCTGCGGCCTCTCGGGCGCATCTCCTCAAGTCTGGAGAGGATTGCTGCAGCCATGCAGCATGGGCCTCCAAACGCACCACCTGCTCCTGTTGTGCCCCTTCCTCCTCCCCCCACTCCATCTCCGTCCACCCGCTCCATCAGGAGCACATCGCGCATTACTCCCGGACCAGATCCCGCCGTAGTTCAACATCACGTCTCCTTAAGTCCTCTAATATTTCCTCATTTATGTCATCAACACATCCATGATTCAGGGAAATGATTCAAAGAATGCTGCGACTTTTTGAGGACTGTACTGTAAAGTGCCTCCTGACCGATCCAAACACCTGAAGCGCGTTTTCAGTAATATTTTTCCTTGTAATTATGTATGGTTTGCACAATGGGAACTGCTGCGTCCGCTTAGATGAGAGAAGTGTGTGCGCATTGTGCACACGCTACATTATGGTCAAGCATGCGCCCCTAAAATAGCATCTGAATAACGCACTACTGACTTTAGACTAGCGCCACTGACTTTAGACCAGGTTTTTCCTGGTCAGTGGCGGAATTGTTTTCTGAAACTGCAAAATAGCACCAAGTAACATTTGCGCTGGAACACGCCTCCTCTTTTCGCTGAACTGCCCCCGGGAGCGCAAATACATTCCCTATTTTACCGATGTGCTTCTGTGGATGGAAAAGTCCGCTTTGCGTCGGGTGCAAAATAGGATTGATACATGCGTCGGTGTACAAAGGCAATTGCGCTGGGTGCAAGATGTGGGCCCAGTGTGTGTATGTGTGTGTGTCACTGCCTGTCTGTCCGTCCATCCATTGGTCTCTCTCACCGCGTGCCTAATTGCGTGTCTCGCTTTAGACACACATGAGAAGTCAAGACAGCAAAAATCATCATAAACCTGGGTGTTTTATTTTGAAACTGATTAATTTTGTAAATGATCCAGCTGCACTGTGGCCCTCCTGCACGTGATTACCTACCTACCTTGACACATTCGCTCACGGCTCACACCACAAGAAATAGGACAAATTGAATAACATGGGCGCGGAAATGAAAATAGCTCCGCTTTGTGGCTGTTCGTGGTGCTTTAGCGTGCAGTGTGTTTCTGGCCTTAAAAGGGGTGGGGGGACGGGGCACAGCGGGAGAAAGATGCCGCTGAGCTGGCCTGGCCCTGGGCATCCAGTCCTTTGTGACTGAACCAAGCCAGCCTTCTTCAGTCTCTCTTTTGTAGTTTTTTTTTTTTTAAACTTTAAATAATACCTAAGTAGTAATTATAAGTTACTGTAGTGAGTTTGTGATTATTTGGCTAGAGATTTGTATCTATTTCTATCTACTTTGCTCTTGATCTCTGACTTGCTGCACCTGACACAACCACTAAGCTTTATGCACATTATTGCTATATATATATATATATATATATATATATATATATATATATATATATATATATATCAGAATCAGAATCAGAATCAGAAAGGGTTTTATTGCCAAGTACGTTTTTTGACACATACAAGGAATTTGTTTTGGTGTTGCTGGTGCACATCACTCATTCTCTAAATGTAATATTAAACAATATAAGTATAGGTAAACAATATAAGTATATATACACAGTATGTATTAAATTAAAAAATAAAGATAGAAATAAAATAAAATAGATAAATAAAGAGCAAAGAGCATTAGAGCAGAGAGAACAGTGGCATGAAGAGCCAGGTGGAGAGTCAGGGTGGTTTCCGGGCCTTGTTAATAAGGCTAGTGGCGGAGGGGAAAAAGCTGTTCATGTGGCGTGAGGTTTTGGTCCTGATGGACCTCAGCCTCCTGCCAGATGGGAGGGGCTCAAAGAGTTTGTGTCGGGGGTGGGGAGGGGTCAGCCACAATCTTTCCAGCACGCTTCAGAGTCCTGGTGGCGTAAAGGTCCTGGAGCGGCGGCAGATTGCAGCCAATCACCTTCTGAGCTGACCGAATGACACGCTGCAGTCTGCCCTTGTCCTTGGCAGTGGCAGCAGCGTACCAGATGGTGATGGAGGATGTGAGGATGGACTCAATGATGGCTGTGTAGAAAGTGCACCATCATTGTCTTTGGCAGGTTGAATTTCTTCAGCTGCCGCAGGGAAGTACATCCTCTGTTGTGCTTTCTTGACGAGGGAGCTGATGTTCAGCTCCCACTTGAGGTCCTGGGAGATTGTAGTTCCCAGGAAGCGGAAAGACTCCACAATGTTAATTGTGGAGCCACAGAGGGTCATGGGGGGCAGGTGGGGCTGGGTTCTTCCTGAAGTCCACAACCATCTCCACTGTCTTTAGAGCGTTGAGATCTAAATTGTTTTGGTTGCACCACTTCACCAGGTGGTCAGCCTCCGACCTGTAAGCGGACTCGTCTCCATCAGAGATGAGTCCGATGAGGGAAGGTGTCGATCATGAACTTCAGAAGCTTGACGGACTGATGACTGGAGGTGCAGTTGTTGGTGTAGAGGGAGAAGAGCAGAGCGAAAGAACACAGCCCTGAGGGGATCCAGTGCTGATGGTCTGTGAGTTGGAGACGTGTTTCCCCAGCTTGACATGCTGCTTCCTGTCAGACAGAAAGTCAGTGATCCACCTGCAGGGGGAGTCAGGCACACCAAGCTGGGAGAGCTTCTCCTGGAGCAGAGCCGGGAGGATGGTGTGGAAGGCAGAGCTGAAGTCCAACAAACAGGATCCTGGCGTAGGTTCCTGCAGAGTCCAGGTGCCGGAGGATGTAGTGGAGGGCCAGGTTGACTGCGTCATCTACAGACCTATTGGCTCTGTAGGCAAACTGCAGGGGGTCCAGGAGGGTGTCAGTAATGGCTTTGAGGTGTGAAAGCACAAGGCGCTCAAAGGACTTCATAACCACAGAGGTCAGGGCGACGGGTCTGAAGTCATTAAGTCCTGTGGTCCTTGGCTTCTTGGGGACAGGGATGATGGTTGAGGTCTTGAAGCAGGCTGGCACGTGACATGTCTCCAGTGAGGTGTTAAAAATGTCTGTGAACACTGGAGACAGCTGGTCAGCACAGTGCTTCAAGCATGATGGGGAGACAGCATCTGGTCCAGCAGCTTTCCTGGGATTCTGTCTCCTAAAGAGTCTGTTGACGTCCCTCTCGTGGATGGAGAGAGTCGTCACTGAGGTGGGTAGGGGGGTGGAGGTGGAGACCTTTAAGGAGGGCATTGGTGGGGGGGGCCCAGGGCCCTGCTGAGGTGGGTGAGGTGGAGGTGATGCACAGTGGCTGTAGCTGTAGGGAGGTGTCGTGGGGGGGGATGGTGTCAGGACTGACCTTTTGTCTTTCAAATCGACAGTAGAACTCGTTCAGGTCGTTGGCTAGGTGTCGGTCATCGAAGGAGTGGGGGGGTTTTAGGCTTGTAGTTGGTGATCTGCCTAAGTCCTTTCCAGACAGTTGCAGAGTCATTAGCTGAGAACTGGTTTTGGAGTTTCTCAGAGTATCGTCGTTTAGCCTCCTTCACCGCCTTGCTAAACTTGTACTTTGACTCTTTAAATCTGTCTTTGTCCCCACTCCTGAACGAGTCTTCCTTAGCCAGCCTTAACCTTCTGAGTTTGGCTGTGAACCAGGGTTTGTCATTGTTGTAACTCACCCTGGTGCATGATGGAACACAGCAGTCCTCACAGAAGCTGATGTATGACGTCACAGCCTCTGTGTACTCATCCAGACTGTTGGTAGCAGTCCTGAACACATCCCAGTCAGTAGAATCCAAACACGACTGGAGATCCTCCACAGCCTCACTGGTCCACTTCCTTGATGTCCTCACAACAGGTTTGCAGAGCTTTAGTTTCTGCCTGTAGGTGGGGATCAGGTGGACCATGACGTGGTCAGAGTGTCCCAGTGCAGCACGGGGGACGGCGTGATAAGAATCCCTGACTGTGGTGTAACAGTGATCCAGAATGTTCTCCTCTCTGGTCGGGCATTTAATATGCTGTCTATATTTAGGGAGTTCGTGAGTGAGGTTCCCTTTATTAAAGTCACCAAGGACAATAACTAGGGACTCGGGTTGGTCCGCTCCACGCACAGAATCTGGTCGGCAAGCATGCGCTGCGCGTCCTGCACGTTGGCCTGCGGTGAGATGTAAACACCGACCAGGATGAATGACGCGAACTCACGGGGTGAATAAAAAGGCTTACAGTTTATAATGAAATATTCCAGGTTAGGAGAACAATGCTGCTGGATCACTGTCACGTCGTTGCACCAACCGCTATTGATGTAGAAACCGATTCCTCCACCTTTAGTTTTGCCGGAGAGGTCCGTGTCTCTGTCCGCTCTGTAGAGTTGGAAGCCTGCCAGCTGCAGCGCAGAGTCCGGTATTAATCCACAGAGCCACGTCTCCGTGAAGCACAAAACAGCAGATGAGGAAAAAGTCCCTGTTTCTGACCAACAGCAGTTGTAGTTCCTCCAGTTTGTTGGGCAGTGAGCGCACGTTAGAGAGGAATATTCCCGGTAATGGTGTGCGTAATCCTCGCTGGCGGAGACGCACAAGCACACCGGCCCGTTTCCCTCTCCTCCGGCGTTTCGCTGCATGAGCAAAGGTGAGCGCACCTTTGACCAGAATGTCCAAAATTTCCAGTGAAGGGAGAAGAAAAGTGGGAAATAAGTCCGATGGTATTGTTCCCCTGAAGTTCACGAGCTCTTCACTGGTGAATGAGATACGGGTACCATCGCAAGAAACATAGTTAAAACACAAAACAAAAACAAAACAGAGCGCACCAACACACCGTGTCACCATTCTGCGGCGCCATCTTGGTAATATATATATATATATATATATATATATTTTTTTCACAGTTTGTTTTTTGCTTTTTTCCAACATTTTAATTTGTTAAATTTTTATTCTACACACTTTCAGCGCTTATTTCTACGTCCCATATTTTCTGATATAAAACAAAAATTGAAAACGGGTCAGTTTGACCCGAAGTGAACACAAGGGTTATGCTAGCTACTTTCATTGGAGAAGAGTTGACAACAGTGATCCCCCCAAATCAAGGAGGACACGGAGTATTAAAAAAACATGATGGACTTTTCAAAAGAGGTAATTATCTTATAATTTGTAGGCAACAGAAATGCGGTCATCACTTTCTTTTTGGGATTTTAGTCCAGCCCGAACATGTAGGTCTTTTCTTAGCAGTGCGATAACTGATTGAAACATTTCGTGGGTGCGCTTCTTCAGGTTTTCAGCCATGCCTTCACCTGTTGCAGCAGTCCTCTTTGGCTATGTTCAGACTGCAGGGAAATCAGATTTATTTTGGGGTCAAGTGACCAGGTCAGACTTCTTCAGAAGTAGTGTGAACACTCAAATCTTGCCCAGATCTGATTTTTTTTTATTTTATTTAAATTTTTTTATTCCTATTCTCCTCCTCAGCACCTGCTCATTAATGTTATGGCTGCCATTACACAAACATTTTGAAATAAAAGCAAAAATGCTTACTTTCTCCATAACCTCCCTACTTTAGTGCAACAGCTTGCTGCGTCTGATGTCATTGTTATTGTTCTTTTGCGCATGCGGGTCAGTTCGAAACTGAAACAGTTCACACTGGATTCTGATTATAGGCCACATTTTAAAAGGTAATGTGACCAGCCAAACAAAAAATCGGATCTGAGCAAAAAAATCCTAATTAAGCATTAAGACTTGCGGTGTGAATGTAGCCTTTGTCTCCAAAGCTGAACGCTGTTGTCCTTTCTTTAAACACATTTTGTAAACATAGTCATACTGAGAAATACTGCAACTTTTATGGAGCTGATAGGCTTAATTAGCTTTGAATCAACTCATTTGGCAATGGCTTGAATGTTACAGAAGTTCATTAATATGAAATAGTCGCGCACTGTAGCCTCTAAGATATATTGATACCTACAACTTCAAAATCTACAGATTATATACAGATTATATACATTGTTGGGAAATAGACTTAGACTTATGTGTTGTTATTTTGTTTTTTAAAGAGACACCAGTATTGTCCAGCGAGAGTGCAAGGTCTTCGCCAGGCACCTCTCTCTTCTTTTCAGTGACTGAGGAGAAAGCAGGCTCCCACCGCTCTGCTCTTACCTAAAATATACTTATACCTACAACCTAAAAAATCTACAGATTATATTCACAGTGCAACACTAAAGTTGTAGTTGTGGTGATGAATCATTATTTTCTTTCTTCTTGCGTGTCTCATACCTTTTTAAATTGTTGTGCCAACTATAGTGGCGCAAAATGAAAGTGCAGATGACACGAAAAAATAATCTTATGCAAGAGGCTCAAAATGTGGCCAACAATCATATTTAGAATTAGAATATATCTAACAGTCTATGTGTGTACATAGTGTGTGCCACCTAGGGGCTGATTGACGTCAACTTTTGCACACAGCCTTAGTGGAGCATGGGGAACTACTGAGTGGAGTTTTGTGTTAATCTAAATAAGAGTAAATAATGCTCATAGCTTCCTGTTTTGACTGCAACCTTCATGACGTTGTTGCTCTGTAACTTGTGAATAGTTACTTTTAGATGATCTTTTACACAATAGCATAAACAGACAGCTCACTATAATGCACTGTTGGGCCTTAATATGTCATTTATATTGCATATTAAAAAAAGATGATAAAACATGATGCTGAAATGCAGGTAGGAAAGTCTAATCACACATTGTTGATCTTTATTCAGTACTCCAGAGAATGTCAAAGGAGTTTTGTGTTAGAAAAATCACCTTGAAATATTTTCCCAGAAATGATCATTCTGAAAGCTGATCTGAACCAGCTGTAAAAGAAAGCATAAATAAATGGATTGAGCATGGAGTTTAACAGTGCAAGCCAGTTAAGTGTTTCAAACAATGGAAGTGGCACTGACACATGGGGCAAAAGCTGAAGGATAAAACAGAGAAAGAAAGGAGTCCAACAAATCAGGAAAACTCCCAAAACGGTCGCAAGAGTTTTAGTGGCCTTTCTCTCCATCTTACTGACAGTTGCTCCAGACTTTTTGCTCTGAAAGGTGTTATTCTGGATGCTGCGTACCTGTTCCTGTGCAACAAGGAAAATCTTTAGGTAGATACAGAGCATTACAATCACAGGTAGATAAAATGCGAAAATGGGTCCCAAAATGTTTGCAAGTAGGGCATCAATAAAACAATTTTCTTCACAATTTTCATGTTTTAAATCTGGAATCATAAAGCCAATGGCAATTAGAACAGAAACACCCCAGCTGAGCAGGATCATGACCATGACAACGTTAACATTTATCTTAGTTCTGTAGATCAGAGGCTGACACACTGCATAATATCTGTCAATAGAAATACAAAATAAATTCAAAATGGAAGCTGTGCTCAGTGTTACATCAAAGCTGTCTCGTATTTTGCAAAATATATCTTTATAATAAAAACATGAGGTTACAGTAAATGCCATGCTGACAGGAAAAACTACAACACCAACAAGCAGGTCAGCCACAGCCAGAGAGAGAATGAGAGAGTTAGTAGGACTGTGGAGCTGTTTGAAATAGATGATGGAGATTATTACAAGAAGGTTTCCACATACTGTGACAACAGATAATGAGCCAAGGAAAATATACAATAAAACACACATTGCAGAAGGGTTGCCTTTCATTATGTTAAAGAAATTATCTATTTCATAACAAAGATGCATGTAATCAACATCAGTGCGGTTGACAGTGACTTCTGGTGCCATGTTTCTGGGTACCTGCAAATCAGTTTTCACTGAATGATTAGCAATATTTAAAGTAAAAAACATTTATTTTAAAATAGTTTGATGAATGAATGTTTAACTACAAGAATAGTTTTAATAGTTCTCTACAATAAAATACATATTTTCAGTTAATATCATACCTTTTTACAGCTCAAGATAGTTCTGCATCAGTATTGATGGGTGTTCTTCATTACTGTGTCACTGTGCCCAATCTTTTATCAATGTTTGTCTCTTTACCACCACCAATCAGATGTGGGACTTTTCATCATGACGACATTAGATGCCAAGGCAGCAATGTATTGTAAATGAGACAAACACTTTAAATCCCTTTTGAACCTTTAATTTTATCAGTATAGCTAAAAACAGATTTAAGTCTTATTTCTTATAAAATAGGATATACCATTAAAATAGACTTTATAGGCTATCATATTTTTCTAAGGACATGAAACCAAAAGTCAACTGGCAAAATAATTGTTTTTAACCTTAACCCTATCTATTTAAGATTTAAGAACGGGCCAACTCCAAGGTTGGAAATTGGCGAATGAATTTGGCAGGTGAATTCGATCTACCTGCCAGAAGAACCAAAAACAAACTGTCAGCTAAACTGTACATTACATCTCACCGAAATGAAAGCGGGGTGTGAGCGCGAAACAATCGGCTACACTGCTTACATTCGAGCTATAAGTGGCCAGTAAAAACAACAACAACAAAACAAGAACTGCAAGTAGTTATGATGGGGTCCAAGCCTCCCGGCCCGAGTCCCCCCTGGCGCAAGTCGTCCCTGATGACACGCGGAGCTTATGAAAGTGTGGCCCATGAAAGCGGAGCCTGCAAAAGCCAGGAAATTTCACTAAAGGCCGAGACACATTAGGCCGATTATCGGCCGTGGGACAGGGTACCGAAGGGCCCGAAGGGCTGCAGCCTCTGCCGTGAAAGAGGCAAAGCAGCGGGTGTGGGACAAGTTTGGAGAAGACATGGAGAAGGTGCTTCTGGAAAACTGTTCGCCAGCTCAGGAGGGGGAAGCGGGGAACCATCCAAGCTGTGTACAGTAAGGATGGGACACTGTTGACCTCAACTGAGGAGGTAATAGGGCGGTGGAAGGAGCACTTTGAGGAACTCCTGAATCCGACTAATACGCCCTCTATGTTAGAGGCAGAGATGGAGGATGATGGGGGATCATTGTCAATTTCCCAGGCGGAAGTCACTGATGTGGTCAAACAACTCCACAGTGGCAAAGCCCCTGGGATTGATTAGATTCGTCCAGAAATGCTCAAGGCTCTGGGTGTGGAGGGGCTGTCCTGGTTGACATGCCTCTTCAACATTGCGTGGAAGTCTGGGACAGTGCCAAAGGAGTGGCAGACCGGGGTGGTGGTTCCCCTTTTTAAAAAGGGGGACCAGAGGGTGTGTGCCAATTACAGGGGTATCACACTTCTCAGCCTCCCTGGTAAAGTCTACTCCAAGGTGCTGGAAAGGAGGGTTCGGCCGATAGTCGAACCTCGGGTTGAAGAGGAACAATGCGGATTCTGTCCTGGTCGTGGAACAACGGACCAGCTTTTCACTCTCGCAAGGATCCTGGAGGGAGCCTTGGAGTATGCCACATGTGTTTTGTGGATCTGTAAAAGGCGTTTGACCAGGTCCCCCGGGAGATACTGTGGCAGGTGCTGCGGGAGTATGGGGTGAGGGGGTCTCTTCTCAGGGCCATCCGATCTCTGTACGACCAAAGTGAGAGCTGTGTCCGGGTTCTCGGCAGTAAGTTGGAATCGTTTCAGGTGAGGGTTGGCCTCCGCCAGGGCTGCGCTTTGTCACCAATCCTGTTTGTAATATTTATGGACAGGATATCAAGGCGTAGTCGGGGTGGGGAGGGGTTGCGGTTCGGTGGGCTGGGGATCTCATCGCTGTTCTTTGCAGATGATGTGGTCCTGATGGCATCATCGGTCTGTGACCTTCAGCACTCAGTGGATCGGTTCGCAGCCGAGTGTGAAGCGGTTGGGATGAGGATCAGCACCTCTAAATCTGAGGCCATGGTTCTCAGCAGGAAACCGATGGAGTGCCTACTCCAGGTAGGGAATGAGTCCTTACCCCAAGTGAAGGAGTTCAAGTACCTTGGGATTTTGTTTGCGAGTGAGGGGACAATGGAGCGGGAGATTGGTCGGAGAATCGGCGCAGCGGGTGCGGTATTACATTCAATTTATCGCACCGTTGTGATGAAAAGAGAGCTGAGCCAGAAGGCAAAGCTCTCGATCTACCGGTCAATTTTCATTCCTACCCTCACCTATGGTCATGAAGGCTGGGTCATGACCGAAAGAATGAGATCCAGGGTACGCCACCGAGGTCTCCCTTGGCAAAGTGGCTTCAGGTGAGGGGCCAGACAAAGAATGGTTCATAAACTCCTATGAGTCACCGAGGAAGAGGTGAAGTTACCCTGCCCGGAGGAAGCCCAGAGCCCCCGTCTGGAGCCAGGCCCAGATGGACCAGACCTGGGCGGCAGAGGCTGGCTCTGGGGACTTGGAATGTCACCTCTCTGTGAGGGAAGGAGCCGGAACTTGTGCGGGAGGTGGAGTGCTACCAATTAGATCTGGTGGGGCTTACCTCTACCCACAGTCTCGGTTCTGGAACCATACTCCTGAGGGTAGGGGTTGGACTCTTTTCTTCTCCGGAGTTGCCTAGGGTGTGCGTCGCCGGGTGGGTGTGGACATACTCACAATCCTCTGGCCGAGCGCCGCTACGTTGGAGTTCACCCCGGTGGACGAGAGGGTCGCCTCCCCACGCCTTTGGGTTGTGGGGGGGGGGGAACTCTGACTGTTGTTTGTGCATATGCACCAAACAAAAGCTCGGAGTATTTGGCCTTCTTGGAGACCTTGAATGGAGTCCTGTATGGGGCTCCAGTGGGGGACTCCATAGTTCTGTTGGGGGACTTCAACGTGCACGTGGGCAATGATGGAGACACATGGAGAGGCATGATTGGGAGGAATGGCCTCCCTGATCTAAATCCGAGTGGTTGTTTGTTGTTGGACTTCTGTGTTGGTCATGTTTGTGTGGGGTTGCTCATTAGTGTACTTGGTACCAGAGCACTCTAGGCCGAAGGTCAATGATCAATTTTATAATCGTTTCATCTGATCTGAGGCCGTATGTTTTGGACACTCGGGTGAAGAGAGGGGCGTAGCTGTCAACCGATCACCATCTGGTGGTGAGTTGGGTCAGGGGGTGGGGGAAGACTCTGGACAGATCTGGTAAGCCCAAATGGGTAGTGCGGGTAAATTGGGAACGTCTGGAGGAGGCCCCTGTCCAACAGACTTTCAACTCACACCTCCGGCGGAGCTGTTGACCTCAACTGAGGAGGTAATAGGGCGGTGGAAGGAGCACTTTCAGGAACTCCTAAATCCAACTAATACGCCCTCTATGTCAGAGGCAGAGCTGGAGGATGATGGGGAATTGTCGTCAATTTCCCTGGTGGAAGTCACTGAGGTAGTCAAACAACTCCACAGTGGCAAAGCCCCAGGGATTGATGAGATCCGTCCAGAAATGCTGAAAGCTCTGGGTGTGGAGGGGCTGTCTTGGTTGTCACACCTCTTCAACATTGCGTGGAAGTTTGGGACAGTACTTAAGGAGTGGCAGACAGGGGTGATGGTTCCCCTGTTCAAAAAGGGGGACCAGAGGGTGTGCGCCAGTTACATGGGTATCACACTTCTCAGCCTCCCTGGTAAAGTCTACTCCAAGGTGCTGGAAAGGAGGGTCCGACCGATATTCGTGTTTGTGGATCTGGAAAAGGCGTATGACCGGGTCCCCCGGGAGATACTGTGGGAGGTGCTGCGGAAATATGGGGTGAGGGGATCCCTTCTCAGGGCCATCCAATCTCTGTATGACCAAAGCAAGAGCTGTGTCCGGGTTCTCGGCAGTAAGTCAGACTTGTTTCATGTGAGGGTTGGCCTCCGCCAGGGCTGCGCTTTGTCACCAATCCTGTTTGTAATATTTATGGACAGGATATCGAGGCATAGTCGGGTTGGGGAGGGGTTGCAGTTCGGAACAGGAAACCGATGGAGTGCCTACTCCAGGTAGGGGATGAGTCCTTACCCCAAGTGAAGGAGTTCAAGTACCTTGGGGTCTTGTTCACGGGTGAGGGGACGATGGAGTGGGAGATTGGTCGGAGAATCGGTGCAGTGGGTGCAGTATTACATTCAATTTATCGCACCGTTGTGACGAAAAGAGAGTTGAGCTAGAAGGCAAAGCTCTTGATCTACCGGTCAATTTTCGTTCCTACCCTCACCTATGGTCATGAAGGCTGGGTCATGACCGAAAGAACGAGATCCAGGGTACAAGCGGCCAAAATGGGTTTCCTCAGGAGGGTGGCTGGCGTCTCCCTTAGAGATAGGGTGAGAAGCTCAATCATCCGTTAGGAGCTCGGAGTAGAGCCGCTACTCCTTTGCGTCAAAAGGAGCCAATTGAGGTGGTTTGGGCATCTGGTAAGGATGCTGGGAGGAGGCCTGGGGGAAGTGTTAAGTCTCTGTCTTCTGGGTCAGTAATGGAACATGAACACAAAGGGATGAATAAATGGGGCCAACAGTTCCAGCAACCCGTTCTTTTCCCAGGTCATCACATACCAGCGCCAATGGGAGTGCAAAGACATGCACGCACTGCTGGACCGGCTACCAAGAAGGGATAAACTTAGTGTAAAGAAGGACTTGCTATTTTATGTTCGGGGTAACGGGGATCAGCCAATCAGTGCCTTTGTTTTGGGGTCACAGAGAGGACAACAGTTTGCGCTGGCTGATAAGTTTCGTTTTTGATTTAGAGTGGCCGGGAAAGCACATTGTAGATATTTTTGAAGTGTATCGATGTCGTCTGTGTCGCCATCTGTGCATGTGTGCGTTCAGAGTACACTGGTGTAAATGTTTACATATGTGTATTTCGGTACCTTTATATGAATGTTATCTGTTCTGGGATACTCAGTTGAAATGCAGTATGTTAGCATACATTTCGCTAGCAGCATGCTAATGCCTAGTATTATTAGTGTTTACACTACTATTGTGCTTATGTGTGTACTCACATGACACTGCATAATTATTATCGGAGTGTTTACAATGGTTGTGTAGTAGAGAACTATGTTTGGGTTGCTGTTACTGAGACCCCAGCACTAATAAGGCTGTTTTTAATTTATTAAGGAGCTGATGTGTGTTATCTGGTATATTGTTTGGTTGTTTGATATGGGCGGCTATAGCGGAAGTTGTAGGAACCTAACAGTTATGATGAAGAATATTCTGTGACGCCTGAAGCTTCCCCTGAGGCCAAAGAGCGGCCTGTAGGGAAGTCACCAGCCTGTGACCCCTCACTCCTAACAAAGAATTCCCCAAAATGGAGATTTTACCTCCAAGACATGAGGAAAAATGGCAGACTGGTGGAGGGCTTGAGAACTGCAACGACGAGTTCTCACACCTTCGTTGAGTTCGGGATTTCTGATTGGCCGCGGCTCCTTGAACGCACCACTCGCCGCCTGCAGGCGGCGGAGGGGATATAAAAGTAGCCGGCCGTCGCCGCCCGGGGTTCTTTGATGTAATCCATTGCCGCAAGAAGACACATCGTTCAGCGCTGTTCGAGAATCAACATCGTATCATTCGCTGGTCGAGTGAGCCGTTTGTATCGTTTGTGATACAACAGGGTCCTGGTGAATACGAAGCCCGTATTACACCAAATCTGCAGAGGGGTAAATCAGCCCCGTCTCAAGGAAGAAGAGACAACGCGTTTTCCTTGCAAGTCGACTGGACCGTGTTTCCGCGCCACTGCCCTGGACGGTACGGGTCGTTAATCTCTGGCGAGAGGTTAACTCAGTTCTGTTCACCGGAAAATCCGCCGGATATGCAACGGACTGTACACCAAAAGTAAGAGGCATTTATTAGTTCTGGGCAGATTTGAGAACTAGGGTGTTTATTAATGAGTAAAAGGTATTGCTATTTGTTTACCATTAATGTGTGATCGCCACGTAGCTCCCTAGCTAACGCTGCTAGCTTAACCACGTGGAGTTTGTATAGAGCTAAACACATGACCTAGCAAAAAAACGTGCGCGTTACCTAGCAACCCCCCCTCGGCTTCTTCAACCCCTCCTCGTGCACCCAGCACCACTACCGCCCTCTTCAGGCTAAATAGTTATGTGCAGCTCACCGGAGTAGCCATTTTGGTAGTTTTTGTGTTAGACTACATTTCGACACCGCCCCCTCCACTTTCACTCACTCTCACACACGCACACACACACACACACACACACACGCCACACAGACACAGAGGTGTCCATGCTACATGCTGTTTTGTTTTTGCTTTGTTTTTGGTTGTGATATTGTAAAAGGGCATATAGGTTTATTATTGAAGGATTACTGATTGCCTACTGATAATTGTGACGTTAATAAATCTTATTATACTTAAATAGCAGTTGCTTGTGATTATTTGTGTACTTATTGTAATAATTGCTGGCTGAACAGGTCCGTGCTCGAAATCACCCCTTCCTTTGTTTCCTTTTAAAGGATTTTCACAGAAATGAAACTGTTCCACAGTTTGATTATTGGTCCCTGACTTACAGGGTGGTGCCCCATTTTGATTGTTTGTCGATTTGATAAAGTTATTAATAACCATATTCATAACTTTATTAATATTGATAAAACATCTTTGATAATTTGCTAATGGTCAAATCTGTACCCTACGAGTATCCTACAAAGTAAAAGTTGTGCTAGTTGCCATTTATTGGGCTTGCTACGTAGTTGCATCCTGTCAGCGCTGTGGTTTTTGGTTGTATGCTGATATCAACTTTTTTATTGTTTTTTGTAGAACCACACATACACTCACAAAGACACAGACAATCATCTACTGGCTGCCAATAAATCTATGAAAAGCATCAGAGCATTTGACTGCATTCTTACTAATGCACCAGTGGTCACCTATTCCCAACTAGCTACAGTTACAGTCCTAGTTATCAAGTCTCCATAACACTTAGATCACAACACACACAGAGAGAGTGTGATTTAATTCTCTACTCAGGACACCCTTACTTCACTATGTCTTTACATTTAATTTTAGTTTGCTTCTATATTGATGCTCTGAATGGTGTTTACAGGTGCTTTAATCATGCCTGCCACTTGACTCTAGTGATGGACCTCCTGGATATTGTTACAACAGCCATCCTATTCATCTTGACAATGACCCTACAGAGGTTAAATAGCTGGGTTTACATATTGTTCAGTCAGAAATCTTGAATGAGAGACAAAATGTCTTTGAAGCACATTTAACCAAGTCCGGTATGCCCCGATTTGAACCCTTCCTTGAATATTGGTTTTGTGCTTGTAATAATAATTCGGGAAGAGTAATCTATGGTCTGTGTCGTCATTCCTATTAACAGTTTTTAAGGGACCTTTTTTTATTTTTTTATTTTGTGGCATCTAGGCCTAGACATGACAGGGGAGAGAGAGGGGGAATGACAAGCAAAAAAGTGCCTCAGGTCGGAATCAAACCTGCAGCTCCTGTATAGACGACTGAGACCCTATACACAGAAGTGCCCTCCACCACTAGGTCACCCAGGCATCCTAACATTAGCATGCTGACAATAGCATTTAGCTTATAGCACTACTGTGCCTAAAGACCTTTTTATGTGCAGGCTCCAGCAGAGCTTTCGCGTAGCCTACGTAAGTGGCCTGGGGCCTCATGTATAAAAGACTGCGCAGCTTTCATACCAGAAGATGGCGTACGGCCAAAACTTGAAAAGTACCTACGCACAGAAATATTCACATTTATAAAACCGGTCGTACGCCCGGTCCTACGCACCTTTCCTTTATACATCACAATCAACGTGAAATTGAGCGCACATGAATGAGTGACTGACCCCGCCTTGCCTCCTCCCATAAATGAATATGGAAATTACTATAAATGCGTCCCCGACGTCATTCTTTGTCCAATCACAACGGGTTATCCCGCTGCAGACGAAAAAAAAAAAAACTTCACTGACTGAGGTTGAGGTGCTGATCGCGGAGGTGGAGGCGAGAAAAAATGTTCCGTTTGGAGGTTTGTCATCTTGGATAAGCAATAAAAGAAATGTTTAATGTCGAAGTGGAAAGCAAGAGAATAGTGGCAGCGCCACACCAGTTACAGAACAACATACATCTCAGTGTCAGTCCAAATTACGCATAATGAGCAGTTTGAACTCACTGATGTAATGCCATTTATTTTATTTATTAAATGTTAGTAGCTCAGTGAAACTGAGTCCAGCGTGAAGGAGACCTGACTCAGAGGAGGAGAGGTTGTTATGAGTGAGGCCAGCGTCTCCACGGCAGGTGACCGTGCGCACAGATCCGCTGCGCCACGCATGGATGAAATAATGAAATAGGAAATAGGACTACAGTAACCGAATTATGTGCAGAATTAAGACAGTCAACACGGCCCATTGTTTGGTGGACCGGGTACACCTTGTTCACTATAGCCTACAAATCATCCACGGGATTAATGACGCATCACATGAGTTAGCCCCCCCCCGACACAGCGTTTGTTCCTGGGGAGATGGATCCGTGCGTCCCGCCTCCTGTGCACCATGGATGTCTGAGCCTCAGCAACTAAAGACTCTAGACACTACTGCATTTTCCGTGTAATTTTCCGCGAGTAAGATATTTCATCTATGGGAAATACAGAGGATGACTGAAAGTATTTTCTAAGTGGATTTATCAATCATTTTCTGTCCTCATGTTTAACAGAGATTACGTAACCTGCAAATTAAACAGTTGTGTGAAAGATGTGAAACATTGTCCACATAAATGATCAAACTTTTATGGAGTATCAGCGGATATAATTTTTTTTTTCATAGACAACGTGACAGACGTATGCCAGTAACTGTAGTGGAAACTTTATTTTGTCATGTTTAGTGATTTTCGTCACTTTTCAGTTAGAATTCGCCACGTTACAGAGCCAGAAAAGACTTTGCGGGCGGCCCGCACATTCTCACGACTGCTCAACAGTTTGCGTGACGGCCCGCACATTCTCACGTCAAGTTCATTTTTTATACATCACGAAATGTCCGTGAAAACCAGCGTACGCAAGCTTTTCGTGCGTACGCAACATTTATACATGAGGCCCCTGATGTTTATACTTGTGCGCTGGTGCGTGCGTCGAGCTGGCATGTGTGGAGAATGGGTGATAGAGTGAGGGAGAAGTGAGAGATTGACGGCGATTATCTTTCGGAGCGATTACTGACTCAAGAGTCATAGTGAGAGAAACAAAGTGTCTCCCCTTTTCTTTCTAACCACTGTGGGAAATCTGTAGCAGGAAAATTAACCCTCTCCTTGATTTCATGTTGTTTATGATGGGGGAAATGGGGGAAATGCAACGCTACCAAGCCACGGCCGAGCGACGTGCAGTTACATTTTTCGAGTGGTGCACGTCAGGCTACGGCGTAGGGTCCGGCGTAGACGCAGAGGGGTCTGCGGGGGTACGCCGTCGATTCTACACAGAAGCATAAAAAAGCCTTAAGCCTGACATAGCCACTTGCATGAATGTAGACGCTTGCTTCGGCTTGATTGTGGGCTCTGAACTATGCAGCAGGACTCTATATCTATCTAATAAATAATGACTATTATTATTATTTGAAACAGTTTTTTTGGACTATGGTTACTATTTAAGCCAAAATTCAGCATTTTCAGCAGTGGTGCCACCGTGGTGGGAAGAAAGGAGGGCTCTCCTTTACATACCATGTGCATCTCTTATCGATAATATTGCATCTCTATCCATAATGGTTATGTCATGTTTGAATAAAGTCATTAAACAACATTTATATGAAGAAGACATATGTTTGATTACTGAAAGGAAACTTTGCACTTAAACTTAACCCGTTTAACACAATGTAGAAATGATGACACCTTCTAATGCCTAAAGTTTAGGTTACGTGTGCAGCACTAAAGTTGTAGTTGTGGTGATAAATCATTATTTTTTTTCTTCTTGCTTGTCTCATACCTTTTTAAATTGTTGTGCCAACTATAGTGGTGCAAAATGAAAGTGCAGATGACATAGCCTCAGAGAAAAAAGAGAATCTCATCCAAGAGGCCAAAATGTGGCCAACAATCATATTTAGAATCAGAATATATCTAACAGTCTATGTGTGTACATAGTGTGTGCCACCTGATGGCAGATTGACGTCAAGTTTTGCACACAGCCTTAGTGGAGCATGGGGAACTACTGAGTGGAGTTTTGTGTTAATCTGAGTAAATAATGTTCACAACTTTCTGTTTTGACTGCAACCTTCAGGATGTTGTTGATCTGTAACTTGTGAATAGTTACTTTTAGATGATCTTTTACACAATAGCATAAACAGACAACTCAATATAATGCACTGTTGTGCCTTAATATGTCATTTATATTGCATAATAAAAAAAGATGACAAAACATGATGCTGAGATGCAGGTAGGAAAGTCTAATCACACATTTTTGATCTTTATTCAGTACTCCAGAGAATCAGAGAGTCAAAGCAGTTTTGTGTTAGAAAAATCACCTTGCAATATTTTCCCAGAAATGATCATTCTGAAAGCTGATCTGAACCAGCTGTAAAAGAAAGCATAAATAAATGGATTGAGCATGGAGTTTAATAGTGCAATCCAGTTAAGTGTTTCAAAAAATGGAAGTGGCACTGACACATGGAGAAAAAGCTGAAAGGTAAAACAGAGAAAGAAAGGAGACCAACACATCAGGAAAACTCCCAAAACGGTCGCAAGAGTTTTAGTGGCCTTTCTCTCCATCTTACTGACAGTTGCTCCAGACTTTTTGCTCTGACAGGTGTTATTCTGGATGCTGCGTGCCTGTTTCTGTGCCACAAGGAAAATCTTTAGGTAGATACAGAGCATTACAATCACTGGTAGATAAAATGACATCATGGGTCCACAAATGTCTGCAAGTAGGGCATCATTAAAACAATTTTCTACACATTTTTCATGTTTTAAATCTGGAATCCTAAAGCCAATTGTAACTAGAAGAGAAACACCCCAGCTGAGCAGGATCATGACCATGACAACGTTAACATTCATCTTAGTTCTGTAGATCAGAGGCTGACACACTGCATAATATCTGTCAATGGAAATACAACATAAATTCAGAATGGAAGCTGTGCTCAGCATTGCATCAAAGCTGTCTCGTACTTTGCAAAATATATCTTTATAATAAAAACACGAGGTTACAGTGAATGCCATGCTGACAGGAAAAACTACAAAACCAACAAGCAGGTCAGCCACAGCCAGAGAGAGAATAAGGTAGTTAGTAGGAGTGTGGAGCTGTTGGAAGTAGATGATGGAGATTATTACAAGAAGGTTTCCACATACTGTGACAACAGATAATGAGCCAAGGAAAATATATAATAAAACACACATTGGAGAAGGGTTGCCTTTCATTATGTTAAAGAAATTATCTATTTCATAACAAAGATGCATGTAATCAACATCAGTGCGGTTGACAGTTACATCTGGTGCCATGTTTCTGGGTTCCTGCAAATTAGTTTTCGTTAAATGATTAGCAATATTTACAGTAAAAAATATTTATTTTAAAATAGTTTGAAGTGCATGAATGCTAAACTACAAGAATAGTTTTAATAGTTCTCTACAATAAAATGAATATTTTCAGTTACTATCATACCTTTTTAGAGCTCAAGATAGTTCTGCATCAGTATTGATGGGTGTTCTTCATTACTGTGTCACTGTGCACAATCTTTTATCAACGTTTATCTCCTTACCACCACCAATCAGATGTGGGACTTTTCACCATGACTAGATGGCGGGACAACATACTGTATTGTAAATGAGACAAACATTTTAAATCCCTTTCGAACCTTTAATTTTATCAGATTAGCTAAAAACAGATTTAAGTCTTATTTCTTATAAAATCGAATACACTATTTAAGTAGACTTTGTAGGCTATGACCTTTTTCTAAGGACATGAAACCAAAAGTCTCCTGGCAAAATAATTAACCCTATCTATTTAAGATTTAAGAATGGGCCAACTCCAAGGTTGGAAATTGCCAAATGAATTTGGCCGGTGGCAGGTGAATTTGATCTACCTGCCAGAAGCACCAAAAACAAACTGTCAACTTGTACACTTCAGTCAGCGGTGCTTGTTGGAGGATGCGACCACAAAAACATTTAGCGACTATTTGCCTGGTTTGCACTTAAACTACACCAGTTATACTCAAGCACTTATAGTTCTCTTCTTACAGTGACTTCCTCGCTGATCTCACAATTGTTAAAACGCTGTTAGCTACTTTAGCTTAGCCATTAGCGATGGCTAATTCCTCCCCCTCTCCTGCTCTCTCTTGCACTGTGTGTCAAATGTTAAGCTATTCCTCTGCCTCTTTAGTGATAAAGATACATGTGATAAATGTAGTTTATTCGCTGGAGGTGAGGCTTAGTGAGTTTGAGGCACGGCTCCGCACCATGGAATCAAAATCGTATGCTTCCGTAGCTAGCCAGCGCCCTGTAGCTGGTGCGGGCCAACATACGGCAGCTTCTGTTAGCAGTCCCCCCGGCAGACCCCGAGCAGCCGGGCGAATGGGTGAGTGTCCGAAAGAAGCGTAGCGCTGGCTCTAAACCGGGGAGTGCACATGACGGCGGTCCTGCCTGCCTGCCTGATCTCTGCGTTTGGGTCCACATTCCCTGCTTCCACGTCACAGAACGATCTGACCAACATAGACCCAGCAGAGAGGTGCCTCTTTGAGAAGAAAGTGGCAGAGTTTGAGCACACCATGGAAAGCCTGTTGAAGTCGAAACCAGGTCAGTGTACCCATGTCCTGGAGAGGATCGCCACCCAGCAGCGTTGGTTTAAGGAAAGACCGTGGGTGAGTCATTTTGTTCCCTACCTGGAGGAAGTCAAGAAGAAGTTAGTGTTTTCTTCAAACTCCTCTTAATGACTCACCCACCAGCTTGCCTACTCTCTAGCCGGCTAACACCCTAGCTATTGGGGCATGGTTTGTTGCTCCGCCTGCCTCTTCGTCGGCTTCTCAGAGTCGAACCACCGCTCCATCCGGGGAGGAGCCAAGGCCCTGCACGTCTTTGTTTGGACAGTTTTCTTTGTGGCTTGAGCGGACTGGGAGAGCTGAGGGAACCAACCTCCAAGCTGCTAGTCAGAGGCCCAGTACACCCACTAGCAGCTCCTCGGATGCAGCCTGGTCAGCGTGCACCCCTGTCCACCAACAGCCCTATGAAGGAACCCGCCTGGCTGTCTTCACTGGGACCTGTGGAGGCCGTGGACCAGGAAAAGGACGTTGTGGCTCTCATTGCTATGCCCCGTTCTTCACCCCAGACCCCGAGCTGACGTCTAACCCTTCTGTTCCCAAGCTGATGTGCAACCCTTCTGTTCCCGAGCTGATGTGCAACACTTCTGTTCCCGAGCTGACGTGCAACCCTTCTGTTCCCAGCTGACGTGCAACCCTTCTGTACCCGAGCTGACGTGCAGCTCTCCTGACCCTGGGCTGGCATGCAGCTCTCCTGTCTCTGGGCTAGCTAGCAACCACCCTGAGTCCCAGCTAGCTAGCGGTCCCCCTGAATCCAGGCTAGCTAGTAGCCTCCCCGAGTCCCGGCTAGCTAGCAGCCTCCCAGATTTCCCGCTAGCTTGCAGCCCCCCTGTATCCAGCCTAGCTAGTAGCTTCCCAAATCCCCAGTTGGCTAGCAGCCCTCCTTATCCCCAGCTGGCAAGCAGCCCTCCTTATCCCCGGCTGGCTAGTAGCCCTCTTTATCCCCGGCTGGCTAGCAGCCCTCCAGATCCCCGGCTGGCTAGCAGCCCCTCTGAGTCTAGGCTAGCTAGCAGCCCCCCTGAACCACCGCTAGCTAGCATCTTCCCTAGTGTCCCTGAGCTCACTAGTATCCTTAGTTTCCCCGAGCTCCCCAGTGTCCCTAGTGCCCCCAGTGTCCCTAGCACCCCCAAGCTTCCTCCTAGCACCCCCGAGCCTTCTAGCGCCCCCGAGCTTCCTTGTGTTCTTAGGTTGTCCTGTGTTCCAGATCCCCAGCTAGCTAGCAGCTCCCTAGACTCTTGGCTGACTAGCAGCCTCTATGAGCCCTGGCTGGCTAGCAGCTCCCCTGAGGCCTCCCCAGTGACTTTGACGGTCACTGGGGAGGCCCCATAAGACCGCCCAGGAAATTCTGCCGGCCTCTGGTGCCCCTGAGACCGCCCCTGAGACTGCCTCTGGGGCTTTGCCGGTCTCTGGCACCCCTGTGACCGCCTCTGGGGCTTTGCCCATCTCCGTCACCGTGCCCGTCTCCGTCGCGGTCACTGTGCCCATCTCAGTTCCTATCACCATGCCCGTCTTCCTTCCGGTTACCGTGCCCGTCTCTGTCCCCTTCACTATCTGTGTCCCTATTACTTTCCCTGCCCCTAAGTCTAAGTCCGTCCTGTCTGTGTCTGAGTCTGCCCTGTCCAAGTCTGTTCTGTCCGCGTCTGTTTTGTCCCAGTCTGTCTCGTCTATCCCGGTCTGGTCGAATCTTTTGGTGAGTTCAGACTGGACCAAATCCAGAGCTTCATAAAACTCAGCTCTCCGTTTGAGTTCACCTTTTGCCTGTGCGCTTCCAAGCTGACAGCTTGGCGATAGCATCTGGCATCTTCAGACCATTGTGGGTAGCACACACTTTCACCTTTTCTACCATTTCAGCCACAACCTTGTCATCTCTGTGTCCCTACTGTGACCTTGAGCAGGTTTACACAAGTAATAGCACCAAGAGCACTTGACTTTACACTCTGAAGGCTCCTTGCCACAGTTTCACCGGGCCCGAAAAGGGCTTTGCAGCAGAGGAGGCTGAAAAGAGTTTTGCCATTGAGTGCCTGTTTGTGCAGTCCTGATATTTTTGCACCTGCATCCCCTCTTACACCTCTATCATCTTTCAAATGTTCCAGTGTCGTTATTTGCACCATCAAAACAATATCCTTGAAGGCAATCCAAAGAGATGTTCAATCTTACAAAGATGTCTTTCAAACACTTAAACAGTGTTTCTGCAGTTGTGTCAGGGCTCAAATAAAATTCTAAGAACTTGCAGTGAGACTGAAGATTACTGTCAACAAACTGAAGACTGCATGAGAATTGTTCCGTTGCTTTGATATCCGTGGTACTGTCAGCTGTCAGTCCATAGAACGGGCAGTCTGATGCGCGACTTACTATGTCTTTTTGAACAGCCTGAGCAAACTGTTTGATTATCTCATTCTGTATTGTGTCAGACATCCAATTATCCCTCTTATTTATCCACTCTCTTTCTTTGGGTAAATTCAAAGTGCGTTCCAGCATCAGGTCATAGAGCACACCCTCATGAGTCGTTTCACTCCTAAAAGGGATTCCTTTTCGTCCCAGGAATCCTATGAAACAAAATAATACAGGTGCTGGTCATATAATTAGAATATCATCAAAAAGTTGATTTATTTCAGTAATTCCATTCAAAAAGTGAAACTTGTATATTATATTCATTCATTATACACAGACTGATATATTTCAGTGTTTATTTCTTTTAATTTTGATGATTATAACTGACAACTAATGAAAATCCCAAATTCAGTATCTCAGAAAATTAGAATATTACCTAAGACCAATACAAAAAAAGGATTTTTAGAAATGTTGGCCAACTGAAAAGTATTAACATGAAAAGTATGAGCATGTACAGCACTCAATACTTAGTTGGGGCTCCTTTTGCCTGAATTACTGCAGCAATGCGGCGTGGCATGGAGTCGATCAGTCTGTGGCACTGCTCAGGTGTTATGAGAGCCCAGGTTGCTCTGATTGTGGCCTTCAGCTCTTCTGAATTGTTGGGTCTAGCGGATTGCATCATCCTCTTCACAATACCCCATAGATTTTCAATAGAGTTAAGGTCAGGAGAGTTTGCTGGCCAATTAAGAACAGGGATACCATGGCCCTTAAACCAGGTACTGGTAGCTTTGGCACTGTGTGCAGGTGCCAAGTCCTGTTGGAAAATGAAATCTGCATCTCCATAAAGTTGTTCAGCAGCAGGAAGCATAAAGTGCTCTAAAACTTCCTGGTAGACGGCTGCGTTGACCTTGGACCTCAGAAAACACAGTGGACCAACACAAGCAGATGACATGGCACCCCAAACCATCACTGACTGTGGAAACTTTTCAAGCAATGTGGATTTTGTGCCTCGCCTCTCTTCCTCCAGACTCTGGGACCTTGATTTCCAAAGGAAATGCAAAATTTACTTTGATCAGAGAACATAACTTTGGACCACTCAGCAGCAGTCCTGTCCTTTTTGTCTTTAGCCCAGGCGAGACGCTTCTGACGCTGTGTCTTGTTCAAGAGTGGCTTGACACAAGGAATGCGACAGCTGAAACCCATGTCTTGCATCCGTCTGTGCGTGGTGCTTCTTGAAGCACTGACTCCAGCTGCAGTCCCACTCTTTGTGAATCTCCCCCCACATTTTTTTAATGGGTTTTGTTTCACAATCCTCTTCAGGGTGCGGTTATCCCTATTGCTTGTACACCTTTTTTCTACCACATCTTTTCCTTCCCTTCGCCTCTCTATTAATGTGCTTGGACACAGAGCTCTGTGAGCAGCCAGCCTCTTTAGCAATGACCTTTTGTGTCTTGCCCTCCTTGTGCAAGGTGTCAATGGTCGTCTTTTGGGACAGCTGTCAAGTCAGCAGTCTTCCCCATGATTGTGTAGCCTACAGAACTAGACTGAGAGACCATTTAAAGGCCTTTGCAGGTGTTTTGAGTTAATTAGCTGATTAGAGTGTGGCACCAGGGGTCTTCAATATTGAACCTTTTCACGATATTCTAATTTTCTGAGATACTGAATTTGGGGTTTTCATTAGTTGTCAGTTATAATCATCAAAATTAAAAGAAATAAACACTGAAATATATCAGTCTGTGTGTAATGAATGAATATAATATACAAGTTTCACTTTTTGAATGGAATTACTGAAATAAATCAACTTTTTGATGATATTCTAATTATATGACCAGCACCTGTATCTCCAGGACATTCCTTGCTGTTTGCTGGTCTTTGGCAGCAATATCGGAGAGCAGAGAACTTATTGGCGTTTTTTCTAGCCCAGCAAGAGTGCGAATGGCATCTTTATGAATGGCCAATTTCTCATGCAGACAAAATTTAGCAGATGCCTTGCGCCAGTTCAAAAATCCTTTCTCGATGAAAAGCCTATCTTTACTCACAAGCCACCAGTTTTTTTCTCAACAGCCTGGATAGAAGCAAAACAGAACGTGCAATCATTCTCAATATCATAGTGTATCCACCTCCATTTTTCAAACCACTGAGGCTGAAAAGAACGGGAAAAATCCTCATCTCCAAAACGTCTACCAAGAAAAACGTGACCCCGAGGCTGGCAGCACTGAGTTGAGGAAGTTGATGTTCCCCCGCGGCTGCCCTGGTGCTGCTAGCTTGTCTACAAGCTCCCTCGTCTGTTGCTAGCAGGGTCACTCCTGGAGTGCTGCTGCTACTTCTTTTGGGTACAGTTGTAACAGAGTTTTCTGCCTCCAGTTTTTAGGCTTTTTACCCTTTGATTTATAAAGAAATCAAAGATGCGCTATTGTGCCATGGCGAGCTAACTTCTGTAGCCTACTGTTGACCAGCCGGGAAGAAATATTCTTTTTCCCACTATGGCCACGCCAAGACCCGCCCTTCAATAGCATTCACACACTACTATTGGCCAGGCGTCCATGCTTACATGTAGGTCCTACCCCCTGACCAATCCCCTAACCCTAACCACGCGAGGTGAAATGCCTAACCCCAACATTCAAGCGGCTTCGTAGGATGGGTCTTGGTGTGGCCATAGTGGGATTTGTGATTTTGCAGCCGGGAAAGTTTCCACAACTACGGTACCTTCACTCATGAATGAGCCTCAGAGGCATCAGAAACGCGGCAAAATCGGCAGATTCATTCTAATTAAATTATGTGTTTATCTCTTACTTACGAAATTTTTAAATGTATTCCATTTAATTTGTAATGAAAGTGATTAGGTTTATATTAATAATCAATTTAATTTAATTATTTCTTTTTTTATTATGGTTGTAGTAGTTTGTCCTTTCCCTAGGGGGGTGCTGCAGCACCCTCTGCACCCCTAGTTCCCACGGCCATGTACCAGAAGAACCAAAAACAAACTGCCAACTCGTACACTTCAGTCAGCGGTGCTTCTTGGAGGATGCAACCACAAGCAAAAAGAAGCTATAAAAACAGATAATAGAAAGCGCAAAAACGGCTCTGAAAAGGCGACAATTAAAAAAGGAAAGTTCTAGAAAGTGACGTGGCCAGATGTATTAAACTGAGCAACTTTTTCATTAAAACCAGCGAGAGTAAAACGCCAAATGAAGACGATGAGACTGGTAAGCCAAGCAAGTCAGGACCAATATAAGATGCTACCGGTTGTACAAACATAATACAGCATGGCCTACAAACCAGCATTCATGTTTATGAATCAAACTTTTTCTAGTAGCTCCTCAGCAGCAGCCACTAGTACAGTTTGCTGCCTACAGTGACAATGAAGAGCCAGTACCAAGCACCAGCCATGAGGTCATAACTCCAGGGTAAGAGTATGGTGTAGACCTGCTCTATACAATAAAATGCTCTGACATAATCAATGATGCCAGATGATTCGGCACTACATTAATGAAACTGACTTGACTTGATCCGAAAGCTTTGTAAAAAGCTGCTGTCAGTGTGGAAGGCACATCTAAGCTGTTGTACTACAGTGTGTGAACAAGCAAACATGATAAGATTAGGTACAATATTGATCCATTATGCCTTTTATCATTGAAATAAGGATAGTAAATATATAGTTACTGTCCATCGTTACATATTCCATATGTACGGGGATGATACCCCTGAGGTATGGTACATGGATACTTCTTAACCCATCTATTATGTTAAGGGTCAATTTGACCCGTTTGCGTTTTTGTGTTGACCAAAATACTGGTTAACCTATATTTTTCTTCATGAAATTTTATGACATTTCCTCATTTAGGGTCATGAACTTGTTCATAAAATCTGGACACACTGATGTTTAGTGGAATGTCTTTTCAGAGTTTGTATACAAAGATGATGTTGCTGGTCATTTTGACCCAGAGACTTTCAACACCCATTTAGGGGTGTGTGTGTGTGTGGGGGGGTGTGTGTGTGTGTGTGTGTGTGTGTGTGTGTGTGTGTGTGTGTGCGATGCTATTGACGATCCAGATTGTGAATTTTCCTATGATGAAGAGGATTCAGGGGACCAGTCTGGTGTAGTATACATTAGCTGAAAACAATGGGCAGCAATCATCCTCAACATGGACAGCTAAAGATGCTGACATAAAATGGTCAACATCACCCACACTGACGCCAAGCCCCACAAGAGTTTCTGCCACACTAGTTGATGATATTCAATCACCATTTCATCTCTTCATATCCCAACCAATAGATAGGATCATAGTGGACATGACCAACTTGCAGGGGAGGTGTGTATTTCAAAAGAAATGGAAGTCACTGGATCAGATTGACTTGCATGCATACATTGAAATCCTAGTCCTGCTGCGTCCGCAGCATCCACCCATGCTCTGCAGTGCCACGTTACATCCTGCAACACCCTGCTGGGATGTTCATACGCACAGAGTAGTCAGGATCCGGTATAGGAGACTGCACTACTATGACACAATGTGCCCTGCTATGACATAAACTTCCATGACTACCTCGAGGTCACTGTTCCATTATCTCTAATGTGACTATTATCACCACTGTTCATCACACCCCCAACCGGCCCCGTCAGACACCGCCTATCAAGAGTCTGGGTCTGCCGAGGTTTCTTCCTAAAAGGGAGTTTTCCTCGCCACTGTCGCAACAGCCACTGATAATGCTTGCTCTTGAGGGAATTACTGTAATTGTTGGGGTTTTGGAATTTATAGAGTGTGGTCTAGACCTACTCTATCTGTAAAGTGTCTCGAGATAACTCTTGTTATGATGTGATACTATAAATAAAATAAAATTGAATAGTATTAGCTAGAGTTTACAAGTCAAAGGGAGAAGCAATTGTCAGTCTGTGGAATGATGAGAGTGGAAGGCCAATATTTCTAGCAACAATGTCTTTGGAGTCAATTCATACGAAAGCTTGGGTGTTCCACAACACCAGAGTTGGTCGAATGAAAGAGACAAACTAGCTGAGATCAGAGATGGGATAAATGGGTCAAAATTGTACCTGTCTTGTACAATCCTGGTCCCCATGTCACTGTAGATGAACACCTTGTTCCATTCAGGGGGCGCTGTCCCTTCTGACAGTACATGCCCAACAAGCCTGCCAAGTATGGCATCAAAATATGGGCATCCTAGGATGCCAAATCTAGCTACTATGCATGGAAAATGCAAGTGTATACCGGAAATATTTTCACTAAATAATTGGTAAAAACAGTTTTGGGGGAAAAAATGTTTGTGATTAGGAAAAAAAAGTTTGTTTTGAGTGTATTTACACTGTACGGGTCATTTTGACCCGTAACATCATCAATGTCATTTTTTTTCAACATAATACGAGGGTTAAAGACACAAAGACTTGCTCGGCCACGCCCTATAAAGCACCTGTGCTGGAATCACTGATTGTTTGATCTCAACCTTAGAGTATGGTTACGTTGTGTGCAGACAATCTCATAGAGAAAAACTGGAAAGAGTGTGGGTTACAACAGTGTATCTGCTTACCTGTTAAGTTAGGAGCCTGTCTCTGGCGGCCTCCGTGGATTGTTGTTTCCCATGTTGCAAACAAAAGAAAGTGACAACAGTTTGACTTTCATCGGGAGTCTGTTTAAAGTGGCTGTTTGTCCTGCCAGCTGTGTCTCCCTTTACTGGCGTACAGAGATGGCAAAAGTACTCACTTCCCGTACTTAAGTAGAAGTACAGATACTTGTGTTAAAAAATACTCTGGTAAAAGTAGAAGTACTGATTTAATTTCTTTACTTAAGTAAAAGTAACAAAGTACAGGCTTTGAAATGTACTTAAAGTATAAAAGTAAAAGTAGCCTTGCGAATGACAACCACTTTTTATGCAAAGCTACCTGGACCACACACGTTACTAGTGCAAGATGAGAAACTTCAGTGGACATAAAAACCAGGCTCTTTATATGCCATCGTCTACATTTTAAATGGGTGTCTGCCAAACATCACATATATGATTATTGTTACAGAGACTGGGACTCCAACTTAATAAGATTCTGACTGAGTAGCAAGATATGAATTCAATTGTGATTCTGTGAGAATTCACAGATCCAGTTTCTCTTTTTTTATTCGTCCCCTTAACATGTAAAGGAATCTACATGTGTGTGTGTGTGCTCAAATATAAAAATAAAATAAAGTATACAATATGAATTACTAAACATAGATTAATTAAGAAGTTCCCCATACTTTTAGAGTTACGCAGCACATTGGCCAAGAGTCATACTTGATGCCTCCTAGCCCATCTCAAACATCTCTCTCAGATAAGGCCAGGGATGACTGGGAATGTCTTGCTGCTTGTCTGCCTAATCTCTGGGATCTCTGTTTTCTTCATTTTCAATAATGTCGCCGTCCATACTACTATGTGCTAACGTTACCACTATCAAACTGCAATTATTTGCCGCAAATGAATGCAGAATGCGGCCGAATCTGTCGAGTCGTCTTGTAGTGGTGCGTTACATGCATACAACTTAGTATCCAATTAGATTGAATTCGGTAGCCTATTGATGACACGAAAAATAATAACGGTAACTCCAGTGAAATTATTTGAAACGTGTTAGTGAGGACTAGATTAGGACCGTATTTAAAGCTGATGCTGGTTTCCAACTACGCATATATTGTTGACATATAACAGAAAAAGACTTAATATTAAGGTCTGAATGGAACCCATTTAGGCTACCTATGCGCATTAATACATAGAGGCAGGAAGAAGTGCTTTAAACCAGCATTTATTAATTAGCCTATTATTGCAGAGATGGGGTTTGGGGCTGGGTCCGTGGGACTGTTTCTGGGGGTTCACTTTTTTATTCGACCTACCTTTTAAGGCTGAGCAATTTTATCGATTCTGCGATATAAATCGATATTTTTTTCCCCAAGAAAGTATCGATTTTTTAAGCCGTGAGTATCGATACATAAGTTCCATTCAAATCCCCCGTGTTTACCCCCGTTCGCATTGTAGGAAGAGCGATTTGGTCAGCCAGCCGCTAGTGTCGCTGTAGAGCAGCCAACGTCAACAGGCGGCCCGCTAAAGCTTTTAGTCTGGTCCGCAGAATAATCATGAATTCACAAAATGTAAAGAGGAAAAAATGTGTTCTGTTATTTATCATTTCAAGCATTTAGAGCAAAAACCCAGCCGCCTGTATTTACATCTCTATTCACATGCCGTCTATTCATGAGCCGAGATGTGTGTGCGTTAAAACACACACACAGCTGAGCCGAGATGTGTGTGTGTTAAAAGTTAAAACACGCAGCACCTGACTGGGAACGATACAGAGTTACCAATGGCCGCTGGGGCAGATTACTCACGTCGGTCTCTTTTCTGTAAATAGGCTACAATTAAACCTTCTTGAGTAGAAAGTCAATACTTATCAATGCACTCACCTGTGTAGACCGGCATTTTTTTTAAACAACTTAGAACCCAAATGCAAAAAAAGAGAAAAATCCAACCTTTTATTTAAGTACATTACTTTGGTGGTAAAAAAAAAAATCACACATTTAGAAAAAAAAACTTGAAATCATGTGTCCCACAATTATTGGCACCCCTGATGTTTATACTTTGTACAACCCCCTTTTGCCAACAAGACAGCACTTAATCTCCTTCTATAACATTTCACAAGATTGGAGAACACAGAGAGAGGGATCTTTGACCATTCTTCTTTGCACAATCTTTCTAGATCATCCAGAGTCCTGGGCAAGGGCGTAAATCTGATCTAACAGTAGGGGGGACATAACATTTCTGAAGAGCAATTTTTGAAGGGGACACAAATAATACAGCCACAATTATACTCGTAGAAGACACGCGTCCACAGAGGAAAGCCTTAATACTATCATTCGTGTAGCATGGAGACTGTACCATTGTCCTTCTTTTCAGAGTTTCTCGTGATTCAATAAAAAAGATCTTGCGTCCTCCACATAAATATTAGGTTATGTCTGGGACAGAGGATATATACTTAACTGATCAGCCACTTAATTTCATATTGAGCAAAAAACAACTGTAGATCTCCAAAATGAACCCTAATATAAGTTCACACACATAACGTAAGGCTTATCGCCGTGGTAACGTTAGTTGTAGTGGGTGCATTTCTATCCAACAAGCTAGGTAACGTTACACTATATTACACTAACATAGCGAACTTTTTTGTCATGACTAATTCATTAATTACTCAGCATCATTTCTATATGAGAAAAGAAAAACTTAATCTGATGTTTAATGTGAATAAGACAGCTTTGAACCGTCTACTTACTACATTCCTGTCACTACCGATGTGACTGTCACCGTGAGTGTAGCGATCATAAAGCATGCAGTGGACCAAACCACTCTGAGGCAAGGGAGGGGGGACTCAAAATGTTTCTAAACTTAAAAAGCCCTTTTTGGGGTTTGTATTGTTTTACTGCTTACACAGATATTTAAGTGTACATCATTATGTTATTTACAATACTCAGCATTGTTTTAATGATATTTCTAGGGGGGGACAACCCTTAGATGGGGGGGGGTCGTGACCCCCCGACCCCCCTGGGATTTACGCCCTTGGTCCTGGGTCCTCTCTCATGCACTCTCCTCTTTAGCTCACCCCACAGGTTTTCGATTGGGTTGAGGTCTGGGGACTGAGATGGCCATGGGAGGACCTTGAGTTTGTGACTGCTGAACCATTTTTGTTTAGATTTTGCCACATGTTTAGGATCATTATCCTGCTGAAAGACCCAGTGACGACCCATCTTCAGCTTTCTGGCAGAGGCCATCAGGTTTTTATTTAAAATGTCCTGGTAGTTCAAAGCATTCATAATGCCATGCACCCTAACAAGGTTCCCAGGGCCTTTGGAAGAGAAACAGCCCCAAAGCATCACAGATCCTCCACCATACTTCACGGTGGTGAAGGTGCTTTTCGGCATACTCATCTTTTTGTTTTACGCCAGACCCACTTAGAGTGTTTGTTGCCAAAAATCTCAATCTTAGTCTCATCTGACCAAAGCACACAATCCCAGTTGAAGTCCCAGTGCCGCTTAGCAAACTCCAGACGTTTACGTTTGTGAGTGTTAGTGAGAAAAGGCTTTTTTCCTTGCATGCCTCCCAAACAGCTTGTTGGCATGTAGAGAGCGTCTGATGGTTGTTTTTGAGACTTCGTGACCCCAAGATGCCACTCTTTGATGCAATTCTGTGACAGTGAGCTTAGGACTTTTTTTTACTTCTCTTACCATCCTCCTCACTGTGCGTTGTGGCAAGATAAACTTGGGACCTCTTCCAGCCTAGTTTGTCACTGTTCCAGTTGTTTTAAACTTCTTAATGATTCCTCTGACTGTAGATACGGGCAAGTTAAGGCGAGTGGCTATTTTCTTGTAGCCATTGCCTGACTTATGAAGGTCGACACACATCTGCCTTACTTGAATTGTGTGTTCTCTTGTCTTTGCCATGTTGACAAATGGGTAAGAGAATTAGGACTCTGTGTCACGTCATATTTATACCCCAGGGAAACAGGAAGTCATGAATTACTATTTAAAAGTTCCTAGATACCCTGACCAACTTTAGCAACTACGGAAAAATATATTAAAAAAAAAATCTATTACATTTTTCTGCGGAATTGTTAGGGGTGCCAATAATTGTGGGACACATGATTTCAAGTTTTCTTTTTCTAAATGCGATTTTATTTTTTTAACACCAAAGTAATGTACTTAAATAAAAGGTTGGATTTTTCTCTTTTTTTGCATTTGAGTTCTATGTTGTTTAAAAAAAAGGAGAATTTTTAGAAGTCCATGACCCCATCTTAAACAGGGGTGCCAATAATTGTGGAGGGCACTGTATTTAATATATGACATGTAGCTAGGCTATGGATTTCTGTAAACTGCTGAGAGAGAGAGAGAGAGAGAGAGAGAGAGAGAGGGAGAGAGATTGACAGATTACCTCCGCTGTCTGAAAACTCCTGTTTTCTGAACGATAGTTGACACATCAACGTACTATGTGAAGACATTTCATCATCTGCTGTCATAGTTTGTAATCCCCTGTGTCTTCTTGCTGATAACAACTGTTTTCGTCTTCTTTGAGGTGATTTTCGACCGTTTTCGACGCACTTCCTTGACATTCTGAACTACCGCGGAAATGTCAGAGCGCTTCACGTGACCATTCTAAGCGAATCACGTCAGAAATTGGCATCAGCCAATGAGATTGCGCTTTTAGAATCAAATAATCCCCCTTTGACTTTCAAGATTGGTTGCTGATGAAAAGGAAATGACCATATTTGGTATATGAGATGACAGGGGGCAGACAGCGATCACCGGGAAAAGTGTGGGTGTTAAAACCACATCCCCACGGGTGCGACGCCCCTGGTCCGCGCTATTCTCCGACATTACGACCTGTTGTACAAAACTAAAGTAACGAGCCAATTTTTAAAATGTAAGGAGTAGAAAGTACCAATATTTGTGTTAAAATGTAAGGAGTAAAAGTAAAAGTCGCCACAAAAAAAAGTAGTAAAGTAGAAATATCCGAAAAATCTACTTAAGTACAGTAACGAAGTATTTGTACTTCGTTACTTCCCATCTCTGCTGGCGCATTGCTTGCGTCCGTGAGCTGATGTGCCGCATGGGGTCTCTTGCTGAGCAGGTGTAAAGTCTGCTAACAGACGACCAGACACTTTCCGGTTGCAGCGGCTGTTTGTCCTCCCGGCTGTGTCTCCCTTTACCGTTTTTTTGCTTGCGTCCTCGTGAGGTGATGCTCCGGGTGAGGTCTCGTGCTGAGCAGGCATAATGTTGGCTAGCAGATGAAAATTACACTTTCCTGCCAAGCCAGCATCTTTCTGCCTCGAAAAGCCCGGGGTGGTCAGATGCTGAAGTCCCTCGGGCGTATTGCTGGCTTGTCGGTTCATGTGCCCAGGGAAAATAAGCCCGGTGAACCATACGTTACATCTCCCCGAAATGAAAGCTGGGTGTGAGCACGAAACAATCGGCCACACTGCTTACATTCCAGCTATGAGTGGTTAGTGAAAAACAACAACAACAAAAAAAGGTCTCTGTTGGCACTGGGTTAGTTGGTTGACTGTGCACAGGGCTTCCCTTTTCCATTTAGAGCTTCGGGGAGAATTATGTTTACAGAGAGAGACAAAGGAAAGGCAGAAGTCGCTGTTAGCACAAAACAATTAGCTCTCCAGTGTTAGTATAAACAAGGAAGTGTTTGCTAGCCCCCGACCCTTTCTGGTATCCATAGGTATGGTAAGCCGACAGGGACATATTCTGTGGCTGTGGTATTTGTTCCCTGTCTTTAGAAGATGGGCATGTATTGTGTTTGGAGCATCCGCACTCAATATTGCCCAGGGAAAACATTTGTACGTATATCTTAAAATAAAATTTAAAAAAGGCACGTACAAGAGAGGGCTGTTGCTGCTTTTTTGAAAGGAAGCAAGCAGCTCCTTCTCTTTCTGAGGGGCCCCTGTAGAAAATGTGTTACGAGGCTAGAAACTGGAACAGTGGGGGCAGTGTTCAGGGTCCATGCAGATTCCCTTCCTCCCTCTAGCTTTAAGCCTTCAAAAAGCAGCCTCCCGGTTGCAGCGGCTGTATCTCCCTCTCCGGCGTATTGCTTGCAGTCGTAAGCTGTCAAGCCTGATGGGGTCCCTGCTGAGCGCAGACGTCAAGTCTGCTTACAGACAAAAGAGACACCTCTGGCAGGCTGGTTTCATAGCCTCCCCTTCTCTCCCCATTTGGTGGGGCTGGAGGAGGCCGATTCAGATGTAGAGATCGAATCTGTACTCTACTGTACTCTGGGCAGCACACTGGCTCAGTGGTTAAAACTGCCGCCGACTGGCAACCAACAAGGTCACTGCAGAGTCTGACCGCCACTGTCGCACTGAATGCTTGCTCTTGGGGGAATTACTGGAATTGTTGCGTCTTTGTAAATTATAGAGCGTGGGTAGACCTACTCTATCTGTAAAGTGTCTTGAGATAACTCTTGCTATGAATTGATACTATAAATTAAATTGAAATTGAATTGACCCAGGTTTGATATCCGGTCCAGGCTAGCCTGTCTCATTCAGTGCTGCGGAATGTGGCAGTACACTATGGCAGTGACTCGATTCTTCATGATTTTGAACAGCGTCTCTGCAGGGCAGCCACATCTCTGGATATTGACCTTCCTGTAAACCTGACACCGCTGTGGAAGGTTCGTTCCACACTGGTAGAAACCTGATTTCATAAACCTTGTGTGTCTCTCCGCCAGCCACTCACAAGTAATCGAGATCCTAGGGAGCAGGTTGCCTGTGGGCCGCTAGCTCCGATGTATTCAGCCCTCTCTCCTCTATTTCTTCCTCAGATCAGTGAGACCTATTATGAGGGAGCAGGCAGAGACCCCTGGCAGGGCCTGCGGCCTCTGCTTATGCCAACAACAGCTTTCTGTGCCTCCCTCTTTTGGCGAGCACAGGAGGTACGCCACTGTGCACAGGAGATTTTTTGTGGCCTTTCCAGGCGTGCCAGGGGCTTTGAAGGGGTATGTAACTTGTTTTTACACCATCTGGGCTTGGGCAGTACTGTTTCCTCACAGGGTGTCTTAAAGAGTTCCCCGTACATATGGAATATGTATCGTTACGCTGTAACCTTGGTTCTCTAAGTGAAGAGACTATCTCTCAAGCTGTAGGCCGCTTGGAGACGTTCCAATTAAACTATCAATGATTCCACACCAGCACAGGTGCTTTATGGGGCATGGCCGGGCAAACCGGTGTGTCTTAAAGAAGTATCCACGTACCTGATCTCAGGGGATCATCTCCGTACATAATGGAATATGTAACGGTGGAGAGATAGTCTCTTAACTCAGAGAACCAAGGTTACAATGTAACCGAATGATCTCTGCAGGATAAATCCAGACAGCTAGACTATCTGTCCAATCTGGGTTTTCTGTTGCACGACTAAAACACCTTTTGAAAGTGCACATGTTCAACCAAAACAAGTTCCTTCCAGAGGTTATTTTGCAGAGGCACCGTTGCTCCGTCCGGCACTAAGCACCACCCAAGACAATTGTGATTGGATTAAATAACTGCCAATAAATCACAGCACATTTTTATCCCATCCCGGAATGCTGTGTGGACTATCCAGACCCTCCTCCGCAGCGCTGTGGAGGAAGGTCTGGCAATGTGAGACTACCAGTGTGGCAACTTAGCCAGCAGATTCTAGTCTCAGTTAGTCAGTCTCGTTTGTTCCTAGCACTTATGTTGAATGTTTGTTTACATTTTTGCTGAGGCCCTGCTTCAAGCTGCCTCTGACCTGCTGTATTATCTGCCTGAATACACGTGGCACTCTCCACTGGCATCTCCTCTGCTGCCTGCTCATCTCTGCCCTGTCCCTACCCCTCCATTGCGATCTGGAGGTTACCCCGGTTTGGTCCCTCTGCCTGCTCTCTGGATTCATTGCTGCCTACCCACTCTCAAACCCGAGCTTCAACCCGAAAGACACTCAGCTTCAGTTCTGTCATTCCCTGCTGCTTTGAGTATGGACTTTCACACTAAAACACATTTAAAACTGCTTTTCTGACACGTGTTAAGTCAAGAGTTAAGTTAAGAGTTTCATTGACATTCAGAGTCCAGGAATGGCTGCACAAGGCTTTTGCCTCCAATGTGACAAGCAAACATTGAGGTGGCTGTGCCTTAATTGTGGCCGCTAGCAAAAGCTAACAATGGCAATAGTGCTCCCAATGGCTAGCTAATTGCTGCTAATGCCTAACATTACCTAGGCTTGGCTTCCATGGGAGATAGGTGGTTATACGGAGGTTGCTGCTGATCAATGGATTTCGAAGTATGGGAGAGGGTGGAAGAAACGGGGAGCTCTAACAGTAACAGTGCTAACAGAGCTAACTAGAGAGCTAACAGAATGGGGGTTAGTTAGTTCCGAGGTTAGCTCACACTCACTGGGACATCCTAGCTTCCGTGGGAGAGTGGCGTCCCAACTTGGACGATGACTCCTGCAGAAGCCCGGCAAGTGGGCAGTGCATAGGTGCGGTGCTACTGACCAGCCTACCAGTGGGACATGAACACAAAAGGATGAATAAATGGGGCCAACCGTTCCAGCAACCCATTCTTTTCCCAGGTCGTCACATACCAGCGGCAATAGGAGTGCAAAGACACGCACGCACTGCCAGACCGGCTATCAAGAAGAGATGACCTTAGATCACAGCACACACAGAGAGAGTGTGACTTAATTATCTACTTAGGACACCCTTACTTTACTATGTCTTTACATTTAATTTTAGTTTGATTCTATATTTATGCTCTGAATGGTGTTTAAAGGTGATGTAATCATGCCTGCTGCTTGACTCTAGTGATGGTCCTCCTGGATACAGGAGGACCATCTTGTTCATCTTGACAACTACCCTACAGACGTTAAATAGCTGGCTTTACATATTGTTCAGTCATAAATCTTGAATGAGAGACAAAACGTCTTCGAAGCACATTTAACCAAGTCCGGTTTGCCCAGATTTTTACCCTTCCTTGAATATTGATTTCATGCTTGTAATAACAATTCGGGAAGAGTAATCTATGGTCTGTGTCTTCATTCCTATTAACATTTCACATGTGTTTTAAAGGGAGCTGGAAGGCATTACTCATTATTATTTATTTTTTTTAAGATTTATTTTTCTGGCATCTAGGCCTAGACATGAAAGGGGAGAGCGAGGGGGAATGAGAAGCAGAAAAGTGCCTCAGGTCGGAATCAAACCCGCAGCTCCTGCATAGAGGACTGAGCCCCTATACATAGACGTGCGTTCTACCACTAGGTCACCCAGGCATCCGAACATTAGCATTACTGTGCCTAAGCCTGAAACAGCCACTTGCATGAATGTAGACTCTTGCTTCGGCTTGATTGTGGGCTGTGAACTAGGCAGCAGAACTATCTTTCTAATAAATAATGACAATTATTATTATTTGATTAATTTGAAACAAAGTTTTTTTGGACTATGGTTACTATTTAAGCCAACATTCATTACACTGAAAATTTATATTACTAAATTACTATGTAAACTATCTATCACTTGATATAATTTTAATTCCACCAGTCATTCAGCGGTGGTGCCACCGTGGTGGGAAGAAAGGAGGGCTCTCCTTTACATACCATGTGCATCTCTTATTGATAATATTGCATCTCTATTCATAATGGTTCTGTCATGTTTGAATAAAACCATTAAACAACATTTATATGATGAAGACATATGTTTGATTACTGAAAGGAAACTTGGCCCACTTAAGCCGTTTAACACATTAATGTAGAAATGATGACACCTTCTAATGCCTAAAGTTTAGGTTACATGTGCAGCACTAAATTGTTAGTTGTGGTGATGATTCATTGTTTTGAATTTGTTCTGCCAACTATAGTGGTGCAAAATGACATAGCCTCAGAGAAAAAAAATAATCTTATCCAAGAGGCTCAAAATGAGGCCAACAATCACATTTAGAATCAAAAAATATCTAACAGTCTATGTGTGTACATAGTGTTTGCCACCTAGCGGCCGATTGACGTCAACTTTTGCACAAAGCCATAGTGGAGCATGGGGAACTACTGAGTGGAATTTTGTGTTAATCTGAGTAAATTATGCTCATAACTTCCTGTTTTGACTGCAACCTACAGGAAGCTTTTGCTCTGTAACTTGTGAATAGTTACTTTTAGATTATCTTTTACGATAGCATAAACAAACAGCTCACTATAATGCACTGTTATGCCTTAATATGTCATTTTTTATTGAATAATAAAAAAAAAGATGACAAAACATGATGCTGAGATGCAGGTAGCAAAGTCTAATCACACATGCTTGATCTTTATTCAGTACTCCAGAGAATGTCAAAGCAGTTTTGTGTTAGAAAAATCACCTTGAAATATTTTCCCAGAAACAATCATTCTGAAAGCTGATCTGAACCAGCTGTAAAAGAAAGCATAAATAAATGGATTGAGCATGGAGTTTGACAGTGCAAGCCAGTTAAGTGTTTCAAACAATGGAAGTGGCACTGACACATGGGGCAAAAGTTGAAAGGTAAAACAGAGAAAGAAAGGAGTCCAACAAATCAGGAAAACTCCCAAAACGGTCGCAAGAGTTTTAGTGGCCTTTCTCTCCATCTTACTGACAGTTGCTCCAGACTTTTTGCTCTGACAGATATTATTCTGGATGCTGCGTGCCTGTTTCTGTGCCACAAGGAAAATCTTTAGGTAGATACAGAGCATTACAATCACGGGTAGATAAAATGAGAAGATGGGTCCAAAAATGTTTGCAAGTAGGACATCATTAAAACAATTTACTTCACATTTTTCATGTTTTAAATCTGGAATCATAAAGCCAATGGTAACCAGAACAGAAACACCCCAGATGAGCAGGATCATGACCATGACAACGTTAACATTTATCTTAGTTCTGTAGATCAGAGGCTGACACACTGCATAATATCTGTCAATGGAAATACAACATAAATTCAAAATGGAAGCTGTGCTCAGCGTTACATCAAAGCCGTCTCGTATTTTGTTAAATATATCTTTAGAAAAAAATAACGAGGTTACAGTGAATGCCATGCTGACAGGAAAAACAACAACACCAACAAGCAGGTCAGCCACAGCCAGAGAGAGAATAAGGTAGTTAGTAGGAGTGTGGAGCTGTTTGAAATAGATGATGGAGATTATTACAAGAAGGTTTCCACATACTGTGACAACAGATAATGAGCCAAGGAAAATATACAATAAAACACACATTGCAGAAAGGGTGCCTTTCATTATGTTAGAAAATGTATCTATTTCATAACAGGGATGCATGTAATTAACATCAGTGCTGTTGACAGTGACTTCTGGTGCCATGATTCTGGGTTCCTGAAAATCAGTTTTCAATAAATGATTAACAATATTTAAAGTAAAAAATATTTTAAAATAGTTTGAAGATAAGATAGAATTCATTAATCCCACTCTGTGAAAATTCCTGTGGTACAGCAGCTCAAAAGAAAAATGTACATACATCAGAATAACACAAAGCCACATTAAGTAGACATAAGAGAAGAAATATACAAATATATATAAGTATAGGGAATGGAAAAATATAATAGAAATCATTATAATAATAATAATATTAGTAATAAAAAACAACCGTATTTACACAATAAACAACCTTATATAAATAGACAGTATATAAACACATATACAAATGAGTAAGGTGAAGTGCATGAATGCTAAACTACAATAATATTTGTAATAGTTCTCTACAATAAAATACATATTTTCAGTTCATATCTTACCTTTTTAGAGCTCACGCTAGTTCTGCATCAATATTGATGGGTGTTCTTCATTACTGTGTCACTATGCACAATCTTTTATCTCATTACCACCATGAACCACTGCCAATCAGCGGTGGGACTGTTCATCATTACGACATTAGATGCCAGGGCAACATACTGTATTGTAAATGAGACGAACATTTGAAATCCCTTTTGAACCTTTAATTTTACCAGCATAGCTAAAAACAGATTTAAGTCTTATTTCTTATAAAATCGAATATACTATTTAAGTAGACTTTGTAGGCTATGATCTTTTTCTAAGGACATGAAACCAAAAGTCTCCTGGCAAAAGAATTGTTTTTAACCCTAATGTTACTGTGTGTAAGGCACATCTAAGCTGTTGTACCACAATGTGTGAACAAGCAAACATGATCTGATTAGTTACAATATTGATCCATTATGCCTTTTATCATTGAAATAAGGATAGTAAATATACAAAGCCCACGACTGAAAGGGAATAGAATGTTATATGAAATATTATTCCATTTTATTTTATTCTTTATTTCTTTTCATTTTATATTTTAATTTATTATTTATTTAATTTAAAGGTTTGGATATGTGTGAACACCTATTTGCAAAAAAAATAGATTCTGATAGTTAAACATTACATTGTGTTGTAAAGAATAATATTGTTAGCTTTTCTAATAAATCTACATTGTGAAGCAACACTTACTGTATTTGGGTGGTTGACGTATAAGCCTTTTTCAAAAACTTCATATAAGCATGACAATTATTGAGTTGTGTTGTACCAATTCTTATCTTTCCATAAATATATGTGGTCTTTTAGATTTTGTTTTGAATTCTGAAATTATTCGCCAATTGGTTGTATTAGTGCCTAAAATTGTCATATGGTGTGTAGTCATTGTGTATAAAATTAAAATAGGGTTTACTTTTTTACATAACTCCCTATCATAATTATTTATCATAACTATCTTGAGATATAGCATTTCCTTGTGCACATTTATTACATTTGTATCATTTTTCTTAATCATCGCGCAAAGTAAGGCATGTGTGCTCAATCTGTCAATATATTTTAGATTCATTCTGACAAACCCTGTCTAATCTAAGACAATGCTTGTGATTGTTGCTTAAACTATTCTGTGTTCCATTTTGATTTTTTAATTTTATTTATAACTAACCGAGCCTTTTTATTGTCACAGTTATGAATGTCACACCAAATTATATAGGATGAACCACAAGTTGTCATGCAAAAAAGTGTATTATATGCATTTAACATTCATACAAAAGCAGTACAAAATCATACAAATATGCCACATTTATTTAAAACATTCCTTTAATGCAACAAGGTTGCTGAACATTGATGTTAATTTGATTTCATAAACATTCAATCAATGCAACAAGGTTGCTGAACAGTTTTGTATTTCATAAACATTCCTTTAAAACATTAATTTACAGGGCATACATTTATTCTCATACATGAGTTAAACAACTAATTATCACAAATTAATGATATGCGTCTTGCTGTGTCAGCTGAAGTTTTTGTTTCTTTGTGATCAAACCTCATTAAACATTAACCAATCCAAAGTCAAGAGCCTGGCAAACCAGCTGCATGGCTGGGGTTCTGATATTCCACAGACAATTTGATTGTGATTATAGAAAACGCAGTCTGATTTCTTTGGCCAGACAAAAGCATTTTTCTTTCAAAGTTTTTGCATACAGTTCACCTGCAGCTCTGCCTCACCATGTATCCCCATGATCTGTCCTACATACAGACTCTCAGGTGCTTTTGACTGATTAGCCAGGGTGTGGCCTCCCCACCTGATTCTGACTACATAAGCAAGCTAAAATCAGACCAAAAGTTAGAGTGCTTTTGATTTCTGAAGGAACTGACTACTGGACTGCTAGATATAAAGCTAAGTACTTACTTTATTTGGGTTTTTTGCTGCTTCTACTTTTCTACTTTCTACTGCTGCTGAGTGTTTTCTGCTGGACTGCTTGTGTTAGGCCAAATTGAGTGGTTCTTGTTAAAGTGAAACTAGTTTAGTGTGAAGTGTGAATTTTGGGAGTGGAGGTTAATGACTCTCAGGTGCTTTTGACTGATTAGCCAGGGTGTGGCCTCCCACCTGTAGCAAACACTGATCTCCTCGTATTTAATATCGGAGTGTCTATTTGCACCCCCGGTACGAATAGCCTCGGCCACACAGCTGAGCTATTTACACCCTGTGACGTAACAACAAAAAAACGTTGCTCACGTGCACCGAAATCATGGCGGACGTTCATCTTCCATGACCGCAGAAACTGGCATATTAGGAAAGTTTTGTCTCTAAAGTTTATAACAATTGAAGTTCTAGCGGAAAATGGATACTACAGTTGCGCTTTCTGTCTTCAGTGAAAGTCCCTTTTTTATTGTATACAGTATGGTTACCTAGCAACCGACGCTTGAAGAAACTGGTAAACAGTTGCTCAACTTTCTGAAAGAACTGCTAGCTGAGTGGTTAGTATGCTTACCTATGGTATGAGGGTTTGGAGTTTGGTTCCCCTGTGTGGTGATCTTATTTTTTTTTTTATTTGGATTGAATAATTTCCATGCAATTGCGCAAGTCAGGACCCGCGAACGCGAATCTTTTTTTTTTTTTGCAGGGTGGTAGGAGAAGACTCATGAATATGCCTGCTCTGGTTGGGTTGGTTAGGTTTAGCCAAGAGGAGTGGGATTGGTTATGGTTAGGGTAAGAATGTCAGGGCGATAATATTCCAAAAAGGTGTAATACATGAGTAGTATGGATAACTGTGTGTAAATATATGCCAAGGTACTGTAAATGCACAGGGGTGCAAATAGCATACATTGATATTTGTACCAGACGGGGTATTAATAGAACACATTGCTGTGTGCACCGGCGGGGTACTAATAGCATTCATTTCTAATTGCACCAAATAGCATGCACTGCTAATGGTACCAGGGGTGCAAATAGCATACACTTCTAATTGCACCAGGGTACAAATAGCATACACTGCTAATTGTACCAGGGGTGCAAATAGCATACACTGCTAATTGTACCAGGGGTGCAAATAGCCTCACCCAATATTGGCATTTGCGTGAAGCGGCAGCTTCAGCGGACGAAGACTCGGAGGACAAAGACAAAGGAGTCTTCGCGGGAGGCTAAGTGGGAAGTTAAGTGGGCTCAATATCTCATACCTCAGCATGGTGGCCCAGTGGTTAGCACTGTGGCCTCACAGCAAGAAGGTTCTGTGTTCGAATCCAGGTCGTTCCGGGGCCTTTCTGTGTGGAGTTTGCACGTTCTCCCGTGGGTTTCCTCCGGGTGCTCCGGTTTCCCCCACCATTTTAAAACATGTACTAGGTTCTTCAGACAGTGCCCTTGATCAAGGCACTGGCTCAGATCTGGAGTTGGTCCCCAGACGCTGTCATTAGCTGCCCACTGCTCCCTTGAGGGATGGGTTAAATGCAGAGAATGAATTTCGCTACATCTCTCCCACTCTCCCAAGCTCACAACCATATCTCAAGAGACACTGTACCTGCCCGCCGTAATATTCGTTCACTCTCTCCTTCTTCTCTGGCAGCATGTACCTTATCCTCCCTCCATCTGACTCTTTCTTACTCATGCCTCCCAACACTGCCACAGACACTCTACTCTCCACTCTCTCTGCCCTCTTACTTCACGACAGGCTCGCAAGTCCTCCCCAGCGCCGTGGTTATCTGACTGAGTACGTGCTGAAAAATCAACTATACGGGCAGCGGAAAGGAAATGGCAGAAATCTAAACACCCGGATGATCTGCTTACCTATCAGTCTCTTCTTTCCTCCTTCGCTGCCTCTATTTCTGCAGCAAAAAGCTCTTTTTATCAAACCAAAATTGAATCCTCTTTCTCAAACCCCAAAAACTCTTTTTCCATCTTCTCTAACCTGCTAGATTCCCCCAGTCCACCTCCTCCCTCATCCCTCCTACCAACCCACTTTGTCAACTACTTTATAAAAAAGATACAGTACAGGCCAAAAGTTTGGACACACCTTCTCATTCAATGTGTTTCCTTTTTATTTTCATGACTATTTACATTGTAGATTCTCACTGAAGGCATCAAAACTATGAAAGAACACATATGGAATTATGTACTTAACAAAAAAGTGTGAAATAACTGAAAACATGTCTTATATTTTAGATTCTTTAAAGTAGTCACCCTTTGCTTTTTTATTAATAAGGAAAAAACTTCCACTAATTAACCCTGACAAAGCACACCTGTGAAGTGAAAACCATTTCAGGTGACTACCTCATGAAGCTCATTGAGAGAACACCAAGGGTTTGTAGAGTTATCAAAAAAAGCAAAGGGTGGCTACTTTGAAGAATCTAAAACATAAGACATGTTTTCAGTTATTTCACACTTTTTTGTTAAGTACATAATTCCATATGTGTTCATTCATAGTTTTGATGCCTTCAGTGAGAATCTACAATGTAAATAGTCATGAAAATAAAGAAACACATTGAATGAGAAGGTGTGTCCAAACTTTTGGCCTGTGCTGTAGATGACATACGTTCTTCATTCTCCACCACACCTCCTGAAATCACCTTACCATCCATCACATTCAGTACTCTTTCCTCTTTCAACCCTATCTCCAAATCAAATTCTTACTCTGATTACCTCTGCCCGCCCAACCACCTGCCCCCTGGATCCTATCCTTCTAACCTCCTCCAGTCCATTGCTCCTGACATCCTTCCTTTCCTCACCCATCTCATTAACATCTCCTTGTCAACTGGCTGTTTCCCCGATGCCCTCAAAGAGGCAAGAGTGACCCCACTACTCAAAAAACCAACACTCGACTCCTCTGATGTAAATAACTATAGACCCATCTCCCTTCTTCCATTTCTAAGACTCTTGAGCGTGCCATTTATAATCAACTCTATACCTATCTTTATCAGAACAACCTTCTTGATCCCCACCAGTCTGGCTTCAAGGCTGGTCACTCAACAGAAACTGCCCTCCTTGCTGTCAAGGAGCAGCTTCACATCACTAGAACAACCTCTCTCTCTTCCATCATCATCTTTCTGGACCTTTCTGCTGCTTTTGACACCGTGAACCACCAGATCCTCATTTCGACACTCCAGAATCTGGGTGTCTCAGGCACTGCACTCTAATTGCTCACAACTTACCTGGCAGACCGAACCTAACGGGTAATTTGGAGAGAATCTAGTTCAGATCCTTCCCCACTCAAAAGTGGGGTTCCCCAGGGATCTGTCCTGGGTCCCCTCCTCTTTTCTCTGTACACCAACTCTCTCGGGTCTGTCATTCAGTTGCACGGCTTTTCTTATCACAGCTATGCAGATGACACCTAACTAATTCTCTCCTTTCCTGAGTCTGAAACTCAAGTAGCAGCACGTATCTCGGCCTGTCTGACTGACATCTCTTCTTGGATGTCTACTAACCATCTGAAACTCAACCTTGACAAGACTGAGCTCCTTTTCCTTCCAGGGAAATGCTCTCCTACCCAGGACCTGACTATAACAATTGACAACTCTGTGGTAGTCCTCACCCAGACTGCTAAAAACCTGGGTGTGACACCAACTCTCCTTCACTAACATTGCTGCAACCACCTGATCATGTAGATACATGCTGCACAACATCAGAAGGATACGTCCCCTTCTAACGCTGAAGGCGGCTCAGGTTCTGGTTCAGGCTCTAGTCATCTCACGTCTAGACTACTGCAACTCCCTCCTGATTGGCCTGCCTGCATGTGCCATCCGACCCCTACAGCTCATTCAGAACGCAGCAGCTCGATTCGTCTTCAACCTCCCCAAGTTCTCTCACACTACACCGCTCCTCCGCTCTCTTCACTGGTTACCAATTGCTGCCTGCATCCGCTTCAAGAAACTAGTACATACAGGGCCACGAATGGATCAGCCCCAGCTTACATCCAGGACATGGTTAAACCATACACCCCAACCCACCCACTTCGTTCTGCATCAGCCAAACTGCTTGCTGCCCCCTCACAGCGAGGGAGAACTAATCACTCAACAAAATCCCGACTGTTCACTGTCCTCGCTCCCAAACGGTGGAACGAGCTCCCCATCGACATCAGGATGGCCGAAAGCCTACACATCTTCCGTCGAAGGCTAAAAACACATCTCTTCCGACTACACCTCGGATAAAAAAAAAAAAAAAATTCTTAAACTGCACTTTCATACAGTATGTCTCTTTGCAGCTTTGCTTATTTAAAGCTAATGTACTTGCACTTACTACTTGTTGTCTGGAGTTTGAACCTTCACAGTTGAAAGCACTTAATTGTAAGTTGCTTTGGATAAAAGCGTCAGCTAACTGACATGTAATGTAATGTAACATACAGTTTGTCATCATACTTGACAATAACAGACTGTCCCTCCATGTATTTTTCCTCTTCATCTGAACTTGTCTCAAGGTTAGGTTCACATGATGTGGCTTCTTTTCTGGCTGGGCTTCTTCGATCTACTTGATTGTGATGTTTTTCAAGCTCTTCTGCCTCCAAGAAGAAGAAATGTTTATTTATATTAGGACAATGCACATTAATCAACATTTCTGTAAATGCGCCAGTGTTAGCCAGTCGGCTAATTTTCAACACGCATGTCTGCCTTATGCTTCAACACACCTCCAGCGCCATCAGGTGCAGCCTTTCCATGAGAACGCTCTGAGAAGTCCCAGGTGACCCGCGTGAATCTCCATGTATAGGGAATACTGCTCATGAGGAAACAGTTTGTACGATTGCGATACTGAGTTGCTAGCCCATCACTTAGGACATGCAGGGTGTCGATTGCATGGTCATTTCTTTTCTGGAAATCTTCTATAACTGGCTTTATGTGTGCCCACACTGCACGTTCATCATGTCGTAAAGACTTTGTGGCATAGCACTGGGAGCCATTGACTGAGTAGGCAACTCCAGTGTGTATGGTTGCCTGTTGTCTATTGCCACCAAAAGTGAAACCCCTGAATCTGTGTTTAGTTGACAGGCATCATTTTCAGAGAAGTCAACGTGCTCATTATTAATCTCATTATTTTTAAGGTTCTCTTTGACATGCCTGAATTGCTGCACCTGGTGATGCCAGTTAAACTGGTGACTCACAATCTCCTCCAGTCCCTTCTGGAACACTTAGGTCAGCTCTATTAGTTTCCCCCTTTTAGTTTTTTTAACCCAATTTTTGTAGGTTTTCTCTCCAACAAGAACATCCTCCTTTTGCCATTGTGCCCATGTTGCAGTATCAGTTGGACTGTACTCACTAAGTTGCACCTCATCAAAGCAGAGCTCTGTGCACTCGCGATTCATGAATTTTTCATCTTGTGTATTGCACGTTATGCCTAAAAGTGCAGAAAGGCTTGTTGTCGGGATCAAACCTCTTTTTGCAAGATTGTTAATTAGGAGACAAATGTTTGCATTTTTGTAACACATGCATGTGTTGCGGTCACTAGGCTTTGTATCCGTTACATAAAAAAGGTCTGTCCCTTGTGAACTGCCTGTACGACATGCAGTGTTTATTCTCACATTTCTGCATTTAGGCCTTATGGAGAGCTTTTAGAGAGCTAGTTAGAATTCTTCTTCTTTTTTTTTTCTTTTCTGCCTACTGTGTCCTTCTTCCCTGGCAGACGAAAGCTGTTTGTATCTGACAGCAGAAATTACTCAACTTGATTTCTTTTCGCCTTCCCAGACTTTTTACATGGGGGCAAGTGGTGTTTCTCACTTACTGTTAGTTTTATTCTCTTTTGCCGTTGAATCAGTTTTCTATATTTCGTAGCCTTCCTTTTTTCTTCATTCATTTTTCTCATTGGCACCTTATTTCTGTTTTTCTGCCTTCTTAATTGAGACTTAAGCTTCTCTATCTCTGCTTTACATGGGCTTGCTCGTTGTGATGTTGGTGGTGGATGAGCCTAGCTTTGTTCTTTGTGACATTTTGGTTTGCTACATTGCACTTGTACTGGGTCACGCTGGATTTGCACTTCATGGTTAAAGGAGTCTTCTGGGGATGGAGGGGTCAAGTTCATTACCACTTGAAGATTTCTTTTTTTGTCCTGTATTTTAACTGTGCATTTCTCCATAATTCTCTCAGCTTTTTCTTTTTGATGGTGGAGACTTTACTTTACTTTACTTTTACTTTATCTTTGTATCTGTCTACAGAAAAACAAAAAAGGTTTATAAATGTGTTAAATACATACAGAATAATGACATTAAATTAATTTTAATTAATTATAATGTCAGAAATATTTAGCCTATGTAACCTAGCCTGTATTGGGCTATACTAAGTCTGCCTTCTTGTTTCCAATAATACTAATAATCTTAACGTTTCTGTTTACTTTGTTCTTCATTTTCTCAGGACTTTCGCTCTCCTTGCAGGATCTGTGTTTAGTCTCTCCCTGTATTTCTGTGTTCTTTCTGCACTTTTCATCTTTTTTAATATTTGCTTAAAAAAAAATAAAGCACATGAGTGAGTTAGTATGACAAATGGAGTAGTTAAGTATGGATTAGGGTTAAGGTTGGCGATACATCTTTTTTCATGTGATGATAGACAAAAAATACATTGAACTTAGTCATTACTTAAAAAAATACAAGAATACATTGTTAGCTGATATGAATAAGTACTCAATGTGTAGGAAACTACAGGTCATTTCATATGTTGTGACAAAAGGATCATATTGTGTGACAAAGCAAACCTGTCACACAATATGATGAAGTGTCACACCATATGAGGTTTCATGCACTTAGCACAACTTCGGGCCTTGTGGTTATATGCTAGCATGCTAACAGCATACCCACTGCAACATGGTAACATGGATTTTGTTATGTAATATTGAAAAAATATAATTTATCTTTGTGATTTGAATTTAAAAAGCACACCAGAAGACGGTGGGAAAGGGTACTGAAGCAGGAATGCCAAAAAGATTTGATTTATTGAAAAAATGAAAAGAGATGACTCTTCTAACCATTCCATGTACTTCTGAGATGTTTTCTGTACTTCCTGATTGAACAAGGACCCCTCCTCTCCAAGGATCTCCAAACAATTGCCCATTTAAATATCACAATATAGTGTCACACCATATGATATCAATTTCTGGGACAAATTCTTTTTGATCAGAGCTGACTCAAAATATTATGCCTGGACTTTGAAAAGAGTAGAATCACATCTGTTATCATCCTGTACTTGATTCAGGATATTTGCAATCATTTTTCTTGGTTTTATTTAAGTTCAAACTTTGTGAAATGTGCTTGGGACAGTCACACCGTATGAGCTTTTTCATGTTTGGTTTTAAAATTGTGGAAAATTGACTGATGAATTGCATTAATGTTCAGTATGTTTACATAAAGCAGCATATTATGAACACCATAAGAAAGTTTTTTGACTATTTTAATTTTTATTGATTTATGTTTGACGCTCGGAACCACAGAAAGGCCATGTCACGACGACAACCACCCATTTGCACTGAATTGGAAACTGGAAAGGCTGTAGAGAACAGTGCACTATTGCAGACTTATATACTAAGGTTTTAATTACATTATTTTAATATAGTCAGTCGTGAAGTGGGCAGGTCTAAGGCATGAAACTTCAGGGCTGAAAATGAGTCCCACTCCGGCACTAGTTGGGATTCTAAACTCCTGTGGATTTATGAGGACTATGGTTAACTGCTCCTCAGATCTCTATCGTATCGAGACTATCTCTCCATTGTTACATATTCCATATGTACAAGGATGATCCCCCTGAGGTCTGGTTCGTGAATAATTCTTAAAGACACAAAGGCTTGCCCGGCCACGCCCTATAAAGCGCCTGTGCTGACGCGGAATCACTGATAGTTTGATCTTAATCTTAGAGTATGGTTACGTTGTGTGCAGACAATCTCATAGAGAAAAACTGAACAGAGTGTGGGTTACAGTGTATCTGCTTACCTGTTAAGTTAGGAGCCTGTCTGTGGCGGCCTCTATGGATTGTTGTTTCCCATGTTGCATGGAAAGTGAAACAAAAGAAAGTGACAACCAGTGCTGCTGCTAGCCATTTTGGTGCCCTAAACATAATTCCTTTTTTTCTATATCACCAGCATATGTCGTCCATGCCTTTGCATCCTTACATAAATGCAATCAAAACGCCAGTTCATTTTGTCATGTAGCTTCTGTCACATTCAGATGTAGCTAAGCTAGCTATAGCAGTAACACTAAAAGTCTGAGTTCTTTAGACCTTACATTATCAAGAGCCATTTTCTGTCCCACTGCACATCATTAAACGGACTTACCTGCAAGTGATGCACGGGCATCATCTCACAGTTTCTTCTTCTTTCTTTTCTCTGCTCCTGACTCCTGCTGTCTTTTCAAGGCCATTTCCAATAAAGTTGACTTAGTTTACTATCAAACTTCATCAGGCGCGATCCAACAGACTACTGAGATAGGGAAGGGGGGCACCATTGTTACTTTCTTGAGCAATTATATTATTGACCAAGTATATCTCTTGTTCTGCCTGTTTTGTGATATACATGCCTAAAAAGTGCCTAGTATTTCTATTCTGAAATAATATCAGCATTATAATTATTATGACTATGATGATTTTTCATTAGGCATTTTTTGGTGCCCCCTCAGCACTTTGTGCCCTACGCACAGCGCGTGGTGGGAGCGGCGGCAATGGTGACAACAGTTTGACTGTCAGTGGGAGTCTGTATAAAGCGGCTGTTTATCCTCCTGGCTGTGTCTCCCTTTACCGGCGTATTGCTTGCGTCCTCTTGAGCTGACACGCCGTGTGGGGTCTCGTGCTGAGCACGTGTAAAGTCCGCTAACAGACGACCAGACACTATCCTGCTTTCCTGTCTACCGATGTCTCTCTGCATCGGTGTAAAACCTGGGTGGGCAGGCGCTGATGTTCCTGGAGCATATTGCTGGCCTCGTCAGTTCACACGCTCAGAGAAATAAGTAAACACTTCCGTGCCAAACCGGCGTCTCTCTGCATCGGTGTAAAACCCGGGTGGTCAGATGCTTAAAGTCCCTTGGGCGTATTGCTGGCTTGTCGGTTCAGGAGATGGGCATATATTGTGTTTGGAGCATCAATACTCAATTTGCCCAGGGAAAACTTTTGTACGTGTATCTTTAAAATATAATTAAAAAAAGGCACATACAAGAGAGGGCTGTTGCTGCTTTTTTGAAAGGAAGCAAGCAGCTCCTTCTCTTTCTGAGGGTCCCCTGTAGAAAATATGTTACAAGTCTAGAAACAGACTGATCTCATAAAGTGCCGTATGTATGACAATTCGTATGCCATTTTGGTGTGTTATCAAGGCGCATAATAGGTTTTTAGCATGTTTATCAACACTGCACAACCTTGCTATCTTCAAGTCGTTGGTAAAAACCTATTTATTCTCAGCATATTTATCTCCTTTTTAGGTTGGTTCTTCTTTTTTATACTTGAGTCTGTGTTTTAAGGTTGCTCTTAGCTTTGCTGTTTTTGCTGTTTTTATTTTGTGTTTTTATGCGTTTATGCATGTGTCTTGCTGGTTTTATTTTCTTATATGCTTGCTCTGTAAAGCACTTTGGTCTGTCTAACGGCTGTTTAAATGTGATGTATAAATAAATGAACTTGAACTCTTAACATTGTAGGTTATATTAATAATAAAACACTTATGTTGGATGGAATGCTTATGATTTAGTGACAGATGCTCAGGGCAAGTTCTGAAATGTAAATACTGTATGTGTACAGTTTGTACGTTGAGCACTGCTATACAGTGGCTTCGTTTGGGGCCAAATTTCTTTTTATTCTTTATAAAAAAAATGTATCTTGGTAAAACAATGTATTTTATTTGGATGAATTTGTCTGTAATTTATCAGATTTAACAATTGTTATAATTTATATTGCTGGTTAATTATAAACAATAGTAAAATTGAACTGCTAGCAAAGACTTGAGAACATTAGACGTTGGAAGTAAGGGTGTGGCAGACAAATGACGCTATAGCGTAAGTTCAGACAGAAAGACTATCTTACTTCATAAGCCCTTCCTCTCTCCCGGTTTTTACAAGTTAATTAAGGGCGTTTACACATTCAGCTAAACCAATCAGATTCAGCCACTTCCTCTTTCAGCCAATCATATTCATGCTGCCAATATTTAAACATGCTCTTCTCTTCATAGCGGTCTTCCGTAACTCAGTGTTGTCACAACCCACGTCCACCCCTTCGCCTGCAGCTCATCTTCAGCACTCCGGCCAGGCTTCCTTCCGTATTCTTCCAGGACTAATCGCCTAAAATCTTTTATCAGGGCACATTTTATTAAATAATTGTTCACTCCTAAATGAGTTTCTACTGATTGAAATTATAAATAAGGTCTAATGATTCTTATTACAATCTGATCAGTCAGGAATAGGCATGGTTTTAAATCTAAATAGATATTTACAGACAGTGGGCTAAAACACACAAGAAGCCTAATTCTCCTTTACATTAATTCACCGGGGAGGAAAACTCATTAAAAATGCAATAATTAAGATCAGTTTAAATGATTAAATAGTGGCATTAAAACACTCAGCGCCAGACAATCGTCAGTAAGGGGGTAGGGTTTTCACAAGTGGGTACATTTTTTAAAAATAAGTTATTGCCGCGATGCGCTGCATTATCTTTAAGACAAAAGCGGGAATCTCACAGTGTAATTCGGCATTTATTCAATGCCATATTAGTGACAAGGACTACTCTGTAACCTCTCTATATTACTACAAAGTTATCACTTACAATTAAAGAAACTAACTTCGTCCAGCCAAGGCAACGAGCAAACAGCACAGAGGGAGAGGTGCAAGACATACGTTTCTCAATTCTGCCAACAGCAAAATAAATGTATTCACTTTATCTCAACAACACAGGAAGTACAGCGCATATACAGTACTTTATGCATTATTTAATATTAACATCCCCAAAACCAGTTGACAGCACAAGTAGGCTAAACTTTACAGTATAAACCCAAATTAACCATAAAGTGGTCTTACCTTATGTAATGCAGTTCCACGGCTTGTGCGAAATAATCCATATCAGCAAAAGTCCAGTGTATTTTTCACTTCAATTCAGGCATGAGAGAAAGTCTCTTGTCTCACATTAGTCCTCAGCTTATTTCTAATTCTGGCATTCTGCCAAACACTGATAATCCATATAGCCCAGTTTACAATGTTGTACAGTACCACCACCCCTTCCTGTAACTAACAAAATCAGTGTGTCTAATGTTGATCCTGACCTATACATTTCTCCAGCCTAGTGGTTATATGGTTATATATTTTTGGCATACTTCACTTGACATACTATTAGAACGTACTTATTTTTGCTGGTTTACTAGTATTATAATATACAGTATATAGTATGTAGTTTGCGATTTGGAACTCAGGGGTCATCTGTCCCATCCCATATCAATGGCTAGTTAAAAACACCTGGGACAGCAGAAGGATGTTCACAAACCCCTTTACCTTGGCTGATGTCCACCTAGTGGCGGGCGGCTGCATAACATATTAGATGCAACACAGCCAGTTTATAGGTGTCCATTTATGAACAAAATGAATGAATTTAATTGATCTCAGCATTGATAAAGTCATCATAGCAACACGACAACAAAATTATACATGACTGAATTTCAGTCAGGCCCTGTGTGGCTTCGTACACACAGCATTTGCTATCTCTAACAGTGACACACTACAAAGAATAAAATGACCAGTTATTGTGCCTCACTGTTTCCATTCAGTTAGGGCCATTACCGGGAAGATGTATAGATGGAGCCAGGCATAAGGCCTCCTCGAATTGCTTCTGTGGTGGAACCTAACTTCCCTGTTGTTCCTATTTGCAAATCAATAAAAAGATCAATATCAATTGTTCACAAAGCTTACAGAAATTGCACCAGGACAAGTGGGCTCATTTAGATGCCCAACATGACAGGCACAGGTTACAAATAAGCATCCAATTTATTAAATTAAGAGTCAACATTAAAGTAACTTAATTGCATTCCCTTAACGTGGCTTTAATTTTTATAAAAGCTTTAATCTTGGGTGTTTGATGGACATATGTACTTTTTGCTTGAATTAATTCACCTTATTTTGCGGTTGTAACTTAGATTTTTCATATATATCTTATATAACATATATATATATATAAGTCAAGACAGTTTTGAATTAGTATAATCATCATGAAATATTTTCCCAGAAATGATCATTCTAAAAGCTGATCTGAACCAGCTGTAAAAGAAAGCATAAATAAAGGGATTGAGCATGGAGTTTGACAACGTAAGCCAGTTAAGTGTTTCAATTACAGGAACTGGCACTGAGTCATTACTGAAAGGCAAAACAGTGATACAAAGAAAGAAAGGAGTCCAACATAAAAGAAAGACTCCTAAAACGATAACCAGAGTTTTGGTAGCCTTTCTCTCATTCTTACTGACTGTTGCTCCAGACTTTTTGCTCTGACAGGTTGTGTTTTGGATGCTGCGTGCCTGTTTCTGTGCAACAAGAAAAATCTTTAGGTAGATACAGAGCATTATGATCACTGGGAGGTAAAATGAGAAAATAGATCCAATAGTGTTAAATATGAGTACATCAATGAAACACCTTTCCCCACATTTATCATTGTTTAATCCAGCAATTGTGATGCTTATTGCAATTAGAGCAGAACTCCCCCAGCAAACTGCAATCATGATCACAACAACACAATGATTCATTTTAGTTCTATAGGTCAGAGGCTGACACACTGCATAATATCTGTCAATAGAAATACAACATAAGTGCAGAATAGAAGCTGTGCTCAGTGTTATATCAAAACTGCCTCGTACTTTGCAAAATAAACCCTCATGATACAAACATGAGCTAAGTGAGAATGCCATGCTGAAAGGAAAGACTATGATCCCAACAAGCAAGTCAGCCACAGCCAGAGAGAGAATAAGGTAGTTAGTAGGAGTGTGGAGCTGTTGGAAATAAAAGATGGAGATTATAACAAGAAAGTTTCCGCATATTGTGATAACAGACAACAACATTAGGAAAAAATATAATAATACACATATAGTGGAAGGAGTTTTTGTCAGTATGAAATTGAAGTCATCCATTTCATAGCAGGGATGTATGGCAGTCAAAACGCTACTCCTGTTGAAAGTGACTTCTGGTTCCATGTTTTAGGGTTGCTACAATTCAATACAATTCATAGTTTTAGCAATATGCACACATTTGCATTATATACAGTATATAAAATATTTTAGTCAACATTGTCAGTTAAAAAAAAAAACTGAAAAAAATCTGTTAATTTTTCATATCATACCTTTTAAACCTTCAATATTGTCCACACATCAGTGCTCTGGTCTTCTGTCTTTGGGTGTTCTTGGTCACCTGTACCACTGTGGAAAACCTTTAAACTTATCAACATCTATCTCATCACCGTAGTGTTGTCCAATCAGGAATGGGAAACTGTATCCTGTTTGTATGAGGTGTTGAAGATGAACATACAACAAAAGATCAAAGTTGACCTATGATGCACTGTGTGTGTGTGTGTGTGTGTGTGTGTGTGTGTGTGTGTGTGTGTGTGTGTGTGTGTGTGTGTGTGTGTGTGTGTGTGTGTGAGTGGACTTTTTAGTATTTTTGATATGCCTCAATACTATTTAATGTTTGTTTGTTTTTTTAGTTCAATTTTATTTTTTTAGAATGTCAAATCACAACAGAAGTTATCACAGGTTGGCCTGCAACAATTATTAAATAATAATCTATCCTAATTTTTTTTTTAAACTTATCAATATCTATCTCATCACCATAATCACCACCCACAATCTTTTCCTAACCCTAAATAAGTGGTTTTACCCTGCACATTGAAAAATGACGCCAAGGGTCAACGACGTCAGTGTTTGACTAGTTGGGAGTGAGAATGTGTTGCAACTATTACTTGATAACTGTTGACCAGCGGTCCCCAACCTTTTTTGCGCCACGGTCCAGTTTCATTTAAGACATATTTTCACGGACCGGTCTTCAAGGTGTGGCAGATAAACACTTATTGGTAACACTTTACAATAAGGGTACATTAATAAGCATTAGTTAATGCATTAATAAGCATTAACTAACCGTTATTAAGGGTTGAATAAATTGTCTAATAAACATTTATTAACAATGCTCATGTTAACTAAGGTATTAATTGATGCATTATTTACCATTAGTTGATGCATTAACTTACTTTTAATCACAGTTAACTAAGGTGTTTATTTTACCATTAGTAAATGCAGTAATAAGCCCTCACTAATTATTAAAAACAGTTAATTAAGGTGTCTATTATATCATTAGTAAATGGAATAATAAGCCTTGAATAACTGTTAATAACAGTTAACTAAGGTGTCTATTTAACCATTAGTTAATGCAGTAACAAGCCTTGACTAACTTTTTAACCACAGTTAACTAAGGTGTCTATTTTACCATTAGTCAATGCAGTAACAAGCCTTGACCAACTGTTAATAACAGTTAACTAAGGTGTATATTTTAACATTAGGTAATGTACTAAAAAGCCTGAACTGGAAATAAAAGCTAACTAAATTGTCTAAGGAAAGACTTAGTTGATGTTGATGAAGGTATTTCCTAATATTACTAGGTGATTGATAAAGATGTTTGATAGCATGTGTGTCTTGATGTTCACGGCCAAGCCTTGTCATTATGAGAAAACTTTTTTTTATTGTTTATTTACGGGTCATGGTTGTCCACATACTTTTGTCCACTATATTTGTCCATCCTCCAACATTTGACTTACTTTTGGTAGAGGGTGAGATCAGGGAAAATACTCCATAGTCTCCATGCAGAGGTTTGCTTCTTCCTTTGTCTTCATATAGACATTAACCTATATAAATTATTGTGCATGCTATATAAGCATTACTTAACCTTAAATGGTCACTTAATTAATGTGTAACAATACTGAATAAGCCTTTCCTAACCATCAATAAACAGTTATTAATGCTCTTTGGTAGACTTATTGTAAAGTGGAGAACATATGCACCTTTATTAATACTTAATTAATGTGTAACAATACTGAATAAGCCTTTCCTAACCATCAATAAACAGTTATTAATGCTCTTTGGTAGACTTATTGTAGAGAACATATGCACCTTAACTAATACTTAATTAATGTGTAACAATACTGAATAAGCCTTACCTAACCATTAATAAACATTTATAAATGCTCTTTGGTAGACTTATTGTAAAGTAGAGAACATATGCACCTTAACTAACACTTAATTAATGTGTAACAATACTGAATAAGCCTTAATAAACCATCAATTAACAGTTATTAATGCTCTT